>JACYFF010019584.1:15350145-15414785 GCA_017589665.1 Selenicereus undatus
GAGTAAAGGTCTCCATCAAGAAATGTCAACATCACCTTCCATACTGCCGAAAATCTCATCACACCGTAGTAATCAAACGTTGTCGTTAGCAACATACATGTACACGATCGGGAATTATATTAGCGTATTCGTCAAATACCTGATAGTTCATGAATATCACTTTTTTATGGTCGAACACTCATAACTTGCATGAGTCGAACCAATAGTGTCACAGATCTATTGCAAGGGTTGATGGCGCATATAGGCATAGTAGTATATACTGACGCAGACATGTCTGTGATCATAAATAAATAAAACTGAATAGAATGGTATGATAACAATACAATGACCACACCTTAATTGTTTAATAACGTACATTAATGTACAAGACACGATTTTTATATGATTCAAAAGGGATTAATCAAGCGTTCGGATTATAACAGACACAATAAATTATCTGCATGATATAATAAGTTAAAAATGGTACAGTACATCCATGTACACCACATTTTTTGTGACATTTAATGGAACACCTATCTTATTACAAATCAGTACTTTTAATCCAGAAGGAGACGAAACACGTGACAATGCACCGTAAAGCTGGCCATGGGTGAACACTAGACATGGAAGGTAGACACCAACTCTATTGAATGTTTGCCCTTGACTTTTGTTGATTGTCATTGCAAACGCCAATTTCAGAGGGAACTGTCTTCTTTTGAGTTGTAGATCTGGAAGGTTGGATGGGGTTAAATCGATTCTTGGTATTAGAACAGTCTCCCCAACTTTTGAGCCATATATTACTTTTGTTTCAATCACTCTATCCCCCAATTTACTGATAATCAATCGAGTACCATTGTACAACCCTATTGACTGATTCAAATTCCGTAGTAATATAACAGGTGTATCAACTTTAAGATCTAGACAATGATTTGGCGGCCCAGAAATCTTTAAGGAATGCAATAATTCAGGAGGTTCCATATCACTGAAAGGGCCGCAATCGTTTGAATTTGAAAGAGTGTCATAACTCAAATAGCTTTTGACATCCCTAGGGAGCATAGACAACATGATTGTGTTGATTTCATCAACATCATCATTTGTTGGCACAAGGATCCCTCGCTCACTAAGATATGACCAATCGTCGTACTTAGTACCAAAATCAGGATAAGTTGATTCGATCAAATTGTACAAACCACCTTCGTCATTCTGAATGAGATACTCTGTCGAAATCTTAATCCAATTAGGCTCTACGTCGTCGGAGATAGGAATTCCTTGCACTTGACCTTCCCCAACTTGTAATATCCATCGAGCAAATTCTTCCACAATTTGCATAGTCTGACTTGATTCATTTATTCGCTGGAGTCTCATGTTTATACGCAAGTTCATAATACTACACTCATTCCAAAATGTTGCTCGATGGACCGTAGTTGTGACGATAGATTCACAACTTTCATGTGTAATTACAGGCAGTATCTGTCTAAAATCTCCTCCAAGAAGAACCAATTTCCCTCCAAAAGCATTCTCATTGTCACATATGTCCTTGAGGTGACGGTCTACTGCCTCAAATGCTAATCGGTTCATCATTGGTGCTTCATCCCAAGCAATCAATGTTGTTTCTCGTATGAGATCAGCACTTTTAGACATTTTATCAAAGTAACAAACTGAAGTCTCATCAGGTTGTAAGGGTATTTTGAACACTGAGTGTGTTGTTTTTCCCCCGGGTAACAGTAAAAAAGCTATACCTGATGATGCTACAGCCAGAATAATGTGTTTATCTGATCGGAATTTAGAGATTAATGTATTTCAAAGATAAGTCTTTCTCGTGCCACCACTACCATATACGAAGAACAATCCCCCTCCACCTCTATTATGAGCATCGAGGACCGATCTGTATGCATGATACTGATCTGAGTTCAACCCTCGTACGAAGCTTTCAAATCTTAATGTCTCCAGGTTTGTATCATAATCAAGCTCATAAATAATTAGCCGATTTGTTGCATGCATCGCAGCTTCGACAGAAGGGCGGGGCATCGGAGGGAAATTTTGGAGTGACCTTCCACGATTCAACGTACATTCTATTTCAAGTAGGCTAAGATTTTGCAGATCAGTATATGGTAAGTCCATATCCGGGATTCCTGTTTGCCGTCTTACAACATATAGAAGGTCATATGTTAGATGCATCCAATGCGCATCCCACAACTTCACTGGGTCAGCAATCTCAGAGAACATCAACATTGAGCAGAATAGATTTTGCCGGTGAACGCCTGAAGCCCAGGTTGATGCTTCATTCAGAGCAGCATGCCATTCACAGTCATCATCAAGCAACATCAATGCCATGCATGCTGACTTAAATGTTGGGTGTACAACCCCACGTATTGTATGGATGTCTTCAAAGGAAGTTGCTCCACTAACCTTTGTTCGAAGCAATCTCAAATAATATCGCTCACCACAATTTGGATGTGCAAACGGAAGGTGACCAATTGAAGAACCTTTTTGACGAATAGTCCATCTTTTAGATGAATGGTTCCAGACCCATTGTGTAGGGAAGTTGAGATATGTGGTCTGTCGAGCAGCTGGGGACTCCTTATTTGCTTTGAACCACATTGTTAACATTGTTTTCTGCGCGTTTGGTTCATTTGCAATATCAAATAGGTCATCTCTATCACTGAAGATGACTAATTGTTCCCTAGGCAAGTGGTATTGAAGCTTCTGTATGGAAGGATATTGATGCTGTAAGCTGAACTCAAAAATCCGCCAACATGACTCAATTGCAGATACATAGCGACAATCCAAATATTCTTTGATTTCATTCCTTCCTCCATATTGTCGAGGTTGATCAATGTCATGACCTCCATTGTTTCCTTCAATGACAATTGTAGCACGATCATGACCCTTGTGGACATACTTATATAGGTATTTGATCACACTGCGTACTGCTACGCGTTCCACATTAATGTGGGCATCGTACTTTATGCATAGGTCTCTGTTGTATGGAACCACCCATTGATTATCAATTTCTCGACCATTCACCACCACCCTTTGGAAAGTGCGTCGCCTTCGATATTGAGCAAAGCCGTGCTCATCAAATGTTGTTTGGTTGGAAAATCTTTTAGGGTAAGTTTTTGAGCATTTTCCATCGATCAAACATGACACACACGGGCCATGTATCATAAATCTTGTCACAGTTTCATATGCGAGAGGGTCTGTAGTCTGGTCAGGAAGTTCGATACTAATTAGCCTATCAACATCCTCTGCGCATGCAGGCTTATCTTCAGTGGCTACAGTTAAGAGAATGTGAGCATGAGGAAGGCCACGCTTCTGTAATTCAACAACATATACTTCTGTAATAGATATAGTGGATATGATTAGTACGTTGAATGTGACAGGATGGAAAATATTTTGTATAACAATATCAGGAACTCACCAGCAATGACTGTTCCGAAGATTTTTTTCGTCTTGAAATCATCGAGCAATCGACGTAGCTTAATCTTGAAAACCTGGGCTATTAGATCTGGTCTATCATCTGATCGCTGGCCGGACAATAACGCATTAGTGATTTCAGGCCAACTTGGATTACATGTAAATGTGATGAAAAAATCTGGAGGCTCCATTGCACGACAAATTGCAATTGCATCCTGATAATGTTGCATCATATAACGGGGACCTCCAGTGAACGAAGACAACAGAATATATCTTCGTCGTATAGACTCTGCATTAACATCACCTGCGTTAAGTGCATCTTGAATGCCATTGTACAATTCTGTCCTTAGGTGACCTTGATGGTTTAGGTACCACGTAAGTCTGTATTGCTCAGTGGCTGCCCATACATCTACGTAGAATTGTTGGCCCAATCGAGTACTCCTCTTTATAGCGGTTGATTCACCTACTCGATCTTGGATGCGAAATGCATAAAATTCTCTCATCGCAACTGTTGATCTGGAGGTACTAGAGTTTGTTATTCTTTGTATGTTTGGACTCCCCCCATCAGTGTCGTATGGGAATAACAGAGGATAGTGTAGAGGCATATACGATGGATGAATCTCATCTATCCTCTACAAGGTCCCATCCATTTTCTGAACTATGTTTTTGCCTATTTTTTGTAATGCCCAAATAAGGAATTCGGTCTCCACCACATTCGCAATGCCGTCTTGAAAAAAACATTACCACCAAGTTCTATGTCGGCGAAAGCCGAGTCAAGTAGTGCTACCCACGCTGCCAATGGCCCACTCAGGCGGAGTCGGAGGCGCGTGGCTGTACATACTGCAGGTTACTTGGTTTGTTCGAATTTTCCAGCGATATATGGGCGGTTCCGTGGTGTGGGAAGGCTAAGGAGGAAGAAGGTTGGTTACCAACTCCTTTGTTGGTGGCACGTATAAGCGCCACCTCTCCACGGCGTCTCTGATGGGATGGCATGTTTCTAACCCTTTCCAACATTTAATCTTATCAAAATTATTGTGTATAGGTGGGTTTTTTTCATTAGGTGTTACTTGATATGCTGTAAGTTTATGTGAGGCTGATTTGAGCTCTGGGTTGGAGGTTTTCAATGTTTGCAGTATGTACTTGGGTGCCAACGGTCACATCATTGTCATTTTAATCACATATTTTTGGAGGTGAAAATGCAATTAGGTATGATGTTTTTTGAAGATTCCTACCTCCTGTGATTTCTAAAATTAAAGTATTGGAGTTTTGTGTGCACAGATATTGTCATGGGGTTTTGGTTGGATATTTGGTAGGTTATTTTGTTGCATCGACTAACTTGGAAATAATATTATAAATTTCTGAGCATATATATTCAGCTGAAGGTGGTTATCCTTTTCCATAGTTTAAGTTTGGTATATTTTTTTTCCCCTCATATATGATCAGTTTTGCATCCCGGGTCCAATACTCCAACATGGTGACTGCATCTCTGCTTCCTTGCATACGTAAACAGTTGGAGGTTATTGCTATCCTTTTTGATGGTATTGTCTTTGGAAGGTATTGCCTAGTATGAAGCATGGTGATTTTTTTCCACATATTATCAGTTTGCATATTATCAGTTTGCCTAGTTTGCCTAGTTTGAAGCATAGTGTCTTTTAAAGGTATTGCCTAGTTTGCATATTATCCGTTTGCCTAGTTTGCATATTATCGGTTTGCTTATTATCAGTTTGCGTAGTTTGCCTAGTTTGAAGCATGGTGTCTTTGAAAGGTATTGCCTAGTTTGCCTATTATCCGTTTGCATATTTGATAATTTAAGTTTGGTAAGTTTTAATAATTCACATACTATCAGTTTGCATCGCATGGGTTGAAGGTTCTTGCTTTCCTTTTTTATAGTTTAGGTTTGGTACAGTTATAGTTCTCATATGTGCACATTTATCATCTTTGATAATACTTTGCATGTGCAATCACTTGAATGTTCAGAATATTCTTGCAAATGTGGTATCACATAGAAGATGAGAATAATTGAATAATTTTGTCGTAGTTAGTGTATTTCTGTGGCAAATTAAAATGTAAGGTCATGTAACGTGTTGCCATATATATCATGACATACCTGTAGTTGGATGCTCAAAATCTTTAGCGAAATCACGTGTAAAAGGTTCAATGCCTCAATCTGCAATAGCATTGCCGGGTAGAAATTAATGGAAGATCCTTGGCTGTAGGTTGTGTTCCTTTTTGTTAATTTAAGTCCGGTAATGTTTTAGTTTTCATATATTATCTGCTGTGCATCCTATCGTGAGCATGGTGACTTCATTTCTTCTAGTGTGGACATATATCGTCTTTGATTATACTTTGCATGTGTAATCACTTGAATGTGGTATAACATAGATGAGAACAAATGAATAAAGTAATTGTAGCCAGCGTATTTATGTGGCATACCTGTAATTGGATGTTCAAAATCTTCAGCCAAATCATGTGTAAAACGTTTAATGCCTCAATCTGCAATAGCATTGCCGGTTTCAAATTAATGGAAGATGCATGGTCATCGTGACCTTCAATGAATATCGGTTTAGAACAAAACAGCAGGAAAAATGAAGAAATTTATAGAATAAGGTTTAAAAATTGAACGTGTAATGAACGGTGCATTTTTGGTAGTCTCGTTAATATGAATGAGCAATGGCTGCTGTGATGTTAGAAACAATATGCTGAACATGAATGTGTAAAGAATAAAGATGAATCGCGTACGCATTAGAAGATTGTACCTGGTATACTCTCTGAGTGTGTTTTGAGCTATGGTTCCTGTCCGTTGGTTGTGATTCTGTACTGTTGTGTTCTTTAGGGTGCTAAGGATACGTGGGTGTGGGGGTTTTTTTGGGGGGGCAAGGTGGTTGTTGGTGTAAAGGATGAGTTAGGTGTAAATGGGGGCAGTTGTGCATCAAATGTGAACGTGAGGGGTCATGGGAAGAAGCAGTTCCACAATTTTAGGGGGTTGGCTGAGATTTTGTTCCCCACTTCCCCCAGGGTAATGGATCATGTTAGCCTTATAAATTTAAAAGTGATTTCTGGTGGGAGTTCACCAGATGATGGGGATTGTCAATTCCTGCAATTATAAGGCTTTACCCATTTTTACACTTAAATAATAAAGATTACTCCTCTGGGAAAATATTCTTTATGGCACATGTTTTATCTCTTCGGTTAATTGTATTTAATTATTTCATTATGATTGTCAGTCCGTGCTACTCTTCGATCTGTTGGTGTGCAAAGAACCATAATAACTCAACAACAACCGACAATGAGTTTAAATCATTGTTTGATATTTGCACCCAAAGCCCAAAAAAATAAAAATAAAAATAAAAATAAAAATAAATTGTTTGTCGTTGGATGGGATGTGTACTACGCTTGCTTATATTTGATGATTGAATGTACAAATTTCTGCCTGTCAAAATTGATAATTGGCCATCTCATAAGTATTTAAAAGCAATGATAAGTACTTCAAATGAAGATAATTTGTTTTGGGTTTTGATTCAATCTAAGTTTTTGTAAATATATCAGATTGTGGAAATTTATGCTGTGTCTATCTTTTTATATGATTAATTATGACTTTAGCATCTATTGTATTAAGGATTGTAAACAAAATTGAGCCGACTCAGGGAATCCACAAGCTCGGCTTATCAAACCTTGACTTTGAGCTCGAGTTAAATCATTTGAATCAAGCCGACTTGTTGTCTTTATAGTGCCTAGCCTAAGCCCAGTATCGCTTGCTCGACTCGGTTTCTTTTTTTTTTTTAGTTTTTATCAGCGAAAGAATTTTGCATTTATGCTTTCTTGGACATACATTTTCAAATTGTGAGCATGACTAAAGATAATTCATTGTTGAATTATTAGGTTTTTATCAGCGAAACATTGAATTTAGATAATTCATTGTTGAATTATGAGGTAATCTTTACCTTTTCTCATCTTATCAATGGCTAAATTTAAAGTTTTAATTGTGATTAGTTCACATTCAAAATTCAAAATTTTTTCAATGCTAGAACAAGTAAAAAAAAAAGAAAATCAAAACAAAATTCAAATTAAGCAATGTATATCCAAGCCCAAGTTTGAGATAGAAATTTTTAAGTTGGGCAAGCTACAAACTGAGCTTGAGCCGACTAGGCCCGGACTTGGTTTGACTAAGTTACAACCCTAATAATATTAATTACTGTAGTTCAGTGTCTCCTATAACCCTTTTCAAAAAAAAGAAAAAAGAAACTTACTCTTTTGATTATATAATAAATAAATAAAACCAATGTGACATTAGAATACAAACATCTAATAATATTTATTTTGAAAAGGGCGAAGATAATTACTTATTTGTCATGTTCGTCCTCCAGACCCCAGGACACAGACAGGTAGCAAAAGGAAAGAAAAGAGGCTTTGCAAGAAAGTCGTTGGCTATGCTTATTGACTTCCTCTCTGTGACTGATGATCAGCATGCGTTGCTGGCATGACTGTGGCCCACGTTGCAGAAGTAAGTCCCTAACTTTTCTTGTATTTACATACCCAAGTTGGGATTGGAAGAAAACATGTGATTTGATTGCCTGTGGTTTTGAAAAAAAGGTCGAGGATGTTTGTGTGATTTTAGATCTACTGTTGTTTTATATCTGAGGAGAAAAATTGTTCTTAATTTGTCATTTAAAATTTATCAAATTCGATCAAGAACAGTTGTGTGTTTTGACTCTTTTTTCATTGATAGATGTGTATTTTGACTGTTAATTCAAGGAAAAACTATAATGAATTTTAAAATTATAAAAGTGTTTATTTATATATTTTTAATAGTTTGCAAATATTAATGGTTTGTTCTTTTCAACTTGTCATAAATAACTTGTTGTTGATAAGTACTGATGAGTGCTGGTGAGTAAGCGCTTATCAGAGCTGAAATTGTGACTTAGAAATATGACCACATGGTTGAGTACTGATTAGTACTGATGCGTGTTGATTGGTGCTAATGAATGTTGATCAGTACTGAATATTGATAATAAGTATTGATGATAAGTCGTAAAAAATAAACCCTTAATGTTGAATACCTCCAATGAATTTTAAAAATGATGATTGAAGCACAATCGTTTGATCACATTTGATTTTTTTTGGGGGGGGGGGTTGGAAGAACTACTGCAGAAAAAAAAGGTATGTATGAAGAGAACCAAATAAAAAAGGCTAATCTTTAGAAAATAGTAATTTGTGTTATTGTGCCACATAAAATTAGCAAAATGTAAAAAGAGATATAGATACCAACATGGAAGAGAGTTTATGACTCTGTTTAGTAAACAACTATTAGTATTAATTATTAGTTATTAGATATTTGAATTAGCTGTTTATATTTGTTTTTAGAAAACCTTTTGAGGAAATTAACTATTTTTGATAAACTTATAAGACAAAAAATTAATCCTAAAAAGCTCTTCTAATAAGCACATAAAATTAGTTTTTCAAATAATCTTTTTAGACCCAGAAAACTATTTACTAAACGTTTCCTATATTCTCCCCTTGTTTGATGAGTTTGTCTTGTCTACTTAATACTATAAATTTATAAAGCCTATGTTTCCTATTTTTATTTTTTTTAATAAGAGCAATGAGACTCTTAATAACAATAATAGCAATAAAGATATTCAAAAAAAGATAAAAGGACAAGTGATTTGGGACTAGGAGAGTATATTGGATCCTATTTATTGAAATTTTTGAAAGTTCAAATATATCTATCTTATTTCTAAAAGCTGATAAAAATAACTAAACACCCATTATGTAACCTTTTACAAGACATTAACATAACCACTTGATGAAGTTTATTTGCTCATAATTTCCGAAAAGTAGTATTATTTATAAAAATGTGCCTGACAAACTTGATAGATTATTATACACTTTTACTACATCACATTATGATATTCTTGAACTATTCATCCCCCCCCCCCCCCAAAATGATAATATTTAATATCTAAAATTTTGCATGTATTATTAAATTCAAAAACATAATAAAGAAATGACTTTTGCAGATATATAATAATATTCTTGTGAATCGCATAAATACATAATAAAATAGACTACATTCGGATAATACTCAACCAGAACCGAAAAATTAATGTCAACCACCCAAATGGCAGCCTCAAGTTGTGAAGTTGACAACACCAAGTCCAGAGAAGAGGAAAATGATACAAAAAATGTGCAAAGCCAAAAAAATATTACTGGTTGATGTTTATAAATACAAGTTAAATTGGAAACAGACAAACTACAGAGCAAGGACTTGTACTACGCACGAAGAAACTTCAACGATTTCCCAACCCCCCGCCCCCTCTCTCTCTCCCCCTCTGCCACGCATAAATCGCAGCCATTCTAAAAACTGAGGTGAACCCAAAATCTTATGTAGCAGAATTTCAAGTTTTATTCCATCAAAAGATAGCAAATTGCACAAAATGGGTAACTTGGTAGGTTGCTATACAGGATCCACCAGTTCTCCTGATGTCATCCCTGAAATTTTTACACCATCTTCTTCAGGTAAGGGCCCCCCCCCCCCTCAAAAATAGTAATTTTGTGTTCTGGGTGTTGATTATTTTTGATGAATTTGTTCATTTTGCTTCCCTTTGAGAACATTGTGGTTTTCCTTTGATGGGTCTGTCAAATTCCACGGAATTTCTTCAGTATGGTCTACTCTTAACTTTGAAATCTGTTCTTGGGTTGCATCAATAATACACTTTTCTCCTCTCTGAATGGCTGTCTGCTTGACTGATTATGTTATTTATATGCCATTATCCTGATTACCCCCCCCCTCTCTCTCTCTGCTATGCAGTGATTTCTAGGAGCACAACATCTGGGAAAAGGTATTCAGAGAGTAGTAGTTCAGGAAATAGTGGGTATTCCTTTGGGGATCATCCTAGTTTTGAGGTGACATCGCCCCAAAGTGGGGAAATATTGGACAAACCTAACTTGAGGGTCTTCAGTTTTGCTGAGTTAAAGAGCGCCACAAAGAATTTCAGGCCTGAAACAGTGCTGGGCGAAGGAGGTTTTGGGAGGGTTTACAAGGGTTGGATTGATGACAAGATTGTTTCACCTTCTGCTTCTAGAAGTGGCTCTAAAATTGCCGTGGCTATCAAGAAATTGAACTCAGAGAGTGTGCAAGGCTTTGAAGAATGGCAGGTACAGTACATTTATGTCATTTTGCTGAAATCTGGCAAAGTTATCAATTCTTTACCATTAGTAACTGTATTTGTTATGCTGTTGAATTCTTTTTTGGTGTTCTTATTTATAATCTTCCTGAATTTGAATTGAGTAGAGCCTACTTTTGTGTTGTAGAGGGTCCAATTTAATTGAGATTGTAGATGGCTTATGGTGATGGTTGTTCTAGCAATCATTTTTGGTGCGGATGTTATGAAGGGCTTCTGAAAGAGGACTGGCATGATGCCGTGTTCCATGTTAAGGGGAAAATGCAAATGGGTCATTTGGTAACAAATTGTCTAATTTATTGAAAGCGAAACCAATTTGGTTCAGCTGGTGAGGTTATAGGCTTCTAGTTCTAGTGTCCCAAGTCATGCCGGTGGTTCAAACCTTGGTGCCTGGCTAGGCCTGTTGTCACCATACTCCCATGGGTTCTAAGCCTCTAACCCCTTAGATGAAAAGCTAGTTTGGGGTCATCCTTACCTGTTTCCCCCTGGCCCCCCCTCCCTTCCCCCCCCGGCCCTCCCCAAAAAAAAAAAAACAAAAACAAGGAGGTTCTCTTTACAGGAATTCTGTCCAGCATAGCAGTAAAAGTTTCAGTTAGAGCATGAGTTAGCACTTTAGTTATGGTTGGTAAGAAAGGTGGGGCAGTTGGTGTCGTCCCACCCTCCATTATGACTTTGTTCTATCAAAGTCTTGCCTGGGGCCCATGATTTCAAGTTGGATTTTTATTAATAAGTACATGTTATGCATGCCAATCTTGACAACCAAAATCCAATCATTGAGCCTTCTTTTTCTTCAGTGGTTAAAGAGGAGGTAAGATCTCAGTAGCATCGTTGAGTAGGTAGAGTTTTGATACCTTTGTGGTGAAAAATTGAGATTTTTTTCCTCTTTTGGGTAAGATCTCAGATTGTTACTGCTTAACTAATATGGGTGAGATCTACCTTTAAAACATCAATCATTCTAAATACACCGACAAAAGTTATACTAATTTGAGATGAGCACATTGTGGCTCAATAAAATGGACAGTCTCACCGTAAATTGGGGAGTGTTCAGGATGAAAAGTAATTTAAACCAATCAACATGAGTCCGTACATTTTCTGAGTAGTTTTTGTCGGGGAAAATATAATTTCTCTTAAAAAATCATCACGTTAAATTGTTAACTATGCTTTAGTTTTTCCTGTGGTGTGCAATACATCAGGGAGGCTCTGTTTCTGACCAATTTTGGCCAATATGAGAGAAGAAACAAAACAGGATTTTCCAACTTGAATTAATACCTTCTTGGAATGAGATATCATCCCCATAGACATTTTCTGAAATCACCAAAATATCAGCAATAATACCAGCAGTTTGGTATCCTATATGTGTGTTTGCCTTGTTACTGACTGACCGAAAGAGGGGGTTTTTTTTTGGGGGGGGGGGGGGGGGGCGAACACCAACAATTGGGGTTGAGGCTGCTGATTGATATTACTGCCTTGTATTTTCTATATTTGGATTTGTTAAATTGAGAAAGCGATTCCAACATTAACATATTGGATTCCGAGAATTCAAGCCTACATCCATTATTATTTGGACTCGTCCATATGTCTGCGTATATGTTTCAAATATCAGTGCAGGTTCAAGTGTCACACGCTATTTTTTTACAATATTCAGCCTGAAGTGAAGGGTCAAACGTACAAAGCTATGTTGGACTGTCAATCACCTGAGATGGGGTGCAATGAAATGTTTTGAGCACCACAGTCTATTTCTACTTGTAGAAAATGTAATATCCATGGAACTGTAGTTGCTAGTCACCTCACTGATTTATGTAGTTTACCTGGAAACCTTCATATCAGAATTATTGCTCACGTGCTTCTTTTGTTCAAAATGTAGTCGGAGGTGAACTTCTTGGGGAGGCTTTCCCACTGCAACTTGGTTAAGTTGTTGGGTTATTGCTGGGAGGATACGGAACTGCTTCTCGTGTATGAATACTTACCCAAAGGAAGCTTAGAAAACCACTTGTTCAGGAGTAAGTTTTCAATTGATAAATTCCTTAAATTATTAAGTTTTCAAGTGATAGGTTTCTGAACTTATCTCCTATGGAGAAAATGCTGAAGTGCGTTCTTTCTAAATTACAGGGAATCCCTCCATGGAACCACTTAGCTGGGACAGGCGGATGAGCATAGCTTTGGGAGTAGCTCGAGGGCTGGCCTTTCTTCATAACTCAGACAAACAAGTTATATATAGGGATTTCAAGGCTTCAAATATACTTCTTGATGCGGTATGATCTATATAGATTTGTTTCGCTCAGTTTTCCTTTGTTTTTTTAGGTTTATTGCCATTATGTTTAGAGCATTCACAAGAAATCAACACTACCCAATATGGTTCCTGCCTCAGTGGGGTCTCGGTTCGAAAGTGACCGAGTCCAGATCTACAGTCTTCCACTTATTTAGTGGATGTGTTTTCGTTTCTGATGACCTCTCCTTTGTGGGTTTGAAAGGATATTGGAAATATATGCAGCCTCACAATTCTCTACCAACAATTGTGCTCAGACCAAATCGCTAGCCTAAGTCCAACCAAGGCCAGGATGCTAGGGTCTGTGCGACATTTTGTTTTGCTCCAGCATAGTTTATGAAGTAGTGTAAACTTAAAAGAGAAGTGGTTTATGGAAGTCTGTAGTACTTTCTATCAATGAAACCCTATTCTTACTTGTTCCTATTTTCTCATTTGACACAGAATTATGATGCAAAGCTATCAGACTTTGGTTTGGCTAAACTGGGGCCGTCAGCTGGGAACTCTCATGTGACAACCAGAATCATGGGCACCTACGGCTATGCTGCTCCAGAGTATGTTGCCACAGGTAATGCTTCCTCCAGTCTTCTTAACTCTAATAATATTGACAAAAATTGAGAACTGTTCCAGATGACTACTGCCAGAGAACATTGTTTATTTGATTCCACTGTGAAATATGCTGGTTACTCATACCTATCAGTATAGGCTAGTATTTTCTTGTATTTGATCAGCACAAACCAGCTAGTGCTTTGTATCGGTTTTACCCAATATAGTACATAATTGACATCACTGGGAATAACTGCTATCCTGTTTTTCATCAGGTCGGTTGTATGTGAATAGCGATGTGTATGGATTTGGGGTAGTTCTGCTTGAGATGCTAACGGGTTTGAGAGCACTTGACATGAACCGGCCCAAGGGCCAGCAAAGCCTTGTGGCATGGGCAAAACCTTGTCTCTCCAACAAGAAGAAGCTAAAAACCTTCACGGACCCACGTATTGATGGACAATATTCACTCAAGGCAGCGCATGAGTTGGCTCAACTTATACTAAAGTGCATTGTCCTAGACCCCAAAGCCCGGCCTTGCATGAATGAGGTGGTTGAAGTAATACAAAAGGTTGAAGCTATCAAGGAAAAACCAAAAGAGAACCAAACAAATAATGGAAGAGCTTTTCTGGGCAATCATAAACAGCTGGGTTCTTGTCGTCGTTCTCCCTATCATCCGCAACAGCATGCCACAAAGATGGGAATGCGTAGTCAATAATCCCCGTGACCATATAGGAGGTGAAATGGGTGAGTCCTATCAAAAGTACAGGATTTGCTCAAGAAGCTTCTCACAATAGTGATTTAACTGTTTCTAGGTAATGTCTTTGGAAGTTGGAGCAGTTTTTTCACTTGGAAGTGTGATCATCTTGTAATATGATAATGCTTTTTTGATTTAGTATGTATGTATCAAGTATGTATGAAGAACCTATTAGAAAATAGAATTGGTCAGATCTCAATGTGATCGAGCCAAAGTTTTGTTATTGTCTCCAATATTTGCCAAGTCAAAAAACACTCTTGGTTGTACACCATTTTACAGGCTGTGACAACTAGGCTTTGTGGTTTCCTTGACATTTTGCCATGGAAGATGGAGATCATGAACTAAAAGAATGAGTACTCCTAATGGCACTTGCAAGCATGGAAGAAGTATTGGACTAGGCAAAGTGAATAATCACTTGGAAGATCCAAAACTAAGCAAACCCCAAATTAAATTGCCTTGTACCGAAATTGAACCAAGATAAATATAACTCTATATCGATCTGACCAAGATTAATCTAACCCTCAAAATTTGGCCGACTAGGTGACTAATGTTGATTCTTTTGTCTGGACAAGTTCACTGGGAGACAATTTATGCCATTGAGGTGGCTAGTGGCTTTATAATCTCCTTGATCTTTGATTCCACCTAAAAAAAGGTTTAGTAGGTAAACTTCCCATTCTTGCACAGCCACACACAAAAGCAATATTGGTTGGATTTCTTGGTACCAACCTTCAAAATCTTTCACAAATTAGGTGTATTCCATCCTTACCTGGTTTTAATGTCCCTCTACATAAAAGAGTAAATAAAAATATTTTAATTTTTTTTTAAACAAACCTCCAAAGCAACAGCACTGTTCAGGCCAGCCTTAATTTTTGCTAGAAATACTTTCATTCACTTTGTGTGACGCCTGTAATGATCTTTAACGTGAACAAACATCCCATCTCAGCCCCCTCCCCTCTCTCTGAGGCTATAAAGGTGGGGTTTTCATGGGATTTGGTTTCAAAAAAATTACAGATGTTGGATCAGATGTTCATGTAAGTCACGACACTCAGACTTTCCTGTCATTTTCACAATGACATTTATTTCCAGCATGGTTTGAATTTTCATGGTTTCTAGATGCTAGTATGCTACATTTCTTTCTTTTCCCGCCACTTGCAACAAAGATCATGGGGTTACTTTCAAAGGATTGTGACATATCTTCATACTAATTATAGGGTAGTATCAGTGGTGGATCCAGATATTTAGGATATGGGTGTCCATAAATTAATATCGTTACTAATATACACTATTTTATTTTTTTTAGAGTGTCCATAAACTAACATCGTTACTAAATTAACCTATTTTAAAATGGAATTTTTTTTGGGGGGGGGGGGGCTTAGGGATGTCCATGGACACCCCTAAGCATAGTGTGGATCCGCTAGTGGGTAGTATATTGTTGTAGCATTTGGAAAGAAGTGTGTAGTTTAAGCCTGGAGAAGAATCTAGAGTGTCGACTTTTTCGATATTTTATATGGGTTTTTTCTTTTCTTCTCCCTCGTACTACAAATATTTTTAAAAGTTCCAGAGTCTTAGTAAAATTGACTATAGGGAGCTATGTTATTCTTAATTCTTTGTCTGTATTTAGTTCCTTGAAAACATAATCAATACCATCAAGAGTTGTGACAGGGACAACTAATTTGAGCATCTCAACTGCATTTTAGAATTTCAGGGAAAAAAAGACTATTTGGACACTACCTGCACACTCAAGTTTCATACTTATAGACGAGTCTGAATCACATACTAATTACTGAGTTAATTAATTAAGTCAAGGTCAATTTAAGCTTCATAACATCATTGTATTTATGCAGGTAGTTGAAGTGTTTTGAGGATCATTCATACCAAATTCTTATGATAAAATGGCAAACCAGCTGTTAGGGAGGATATATGGGTTGCTACGCAGGTTCATGTTCCATGTGCTATCAGTAGGGCCTCTTCCAAACCACATATCCTTCATCATGGATGGAAACAGGAGGTATGCCAGGAAGAAGAACCTACCTGAAAGGGAGGGATATCGGATTGGATTCTTCTCCCTCATGTCCATCCTCAAGTACTGCCATGAGCTAGGGATCAAACACATCAGCCTCTATGCCTTCAGCATTGACAACTTCAGGAGACGTCCCGAGGAAGTTCAGTTTCTCATGGATCTCATGCAGGAGAAGATACAAGGCTTGCTCGAGGATGGCAGCTTTGCCAAGAGGTTCTTCCTCTGTTTCTTCTCTTTTTACTTTCTTGGGAGGTAATTCCTATAGTGAAGAAGGCGCTAGCATAGAGTAAAACCTACTTGTGAACTCTCAGCCATTACATTAAGCTATTGGTTGAGTTGGTTTTGTGTTTGGACTAACGCTGGCAGATGTTTCTTTGGACCAATTACTCACATTTGTCCAGTTCAGAAAAAAACTAGTAAGGTCATGAATTTTCATCCGAATTCTCAATCCGGATGCATCCTTATTTATATTTTCCATCTGTTTAAGGCTTATTTTGACCACAATTTAAAGTCATTAAGCTCTATCTGACCCTGGACAAAATATAGAATTTCCCATGTCATTTTATTATCTGATTTAAATTTGACCCCCTTCCTCTGTCAACAGGTATGGTGTCAGAGTGTATTTTGTGGGAAACCTGAAGCTCTTAAGTGAGAAACTCAGAGCAACGGCACATACGGCAATGGAAGCAACAGCTGAAAATACCCAGATTGTGGTGCAGGTCTGTGTGGCTTATACAGCAATAGACGAAATTGTGCATGCTGTTGAAGGATCTTGCCATGAGAAATGGCAGAAAGGAACCGAAGTCATAGGGGCAAAACCAGAAAGTCTTAACCCTGTGATCAAGCTGAGTGAGATAGAGAAGAAAATGTACATGTCAGTGGCACCTGAGCCTGACATTCTAATCAGGACATCGGGGGAAACGAGGCTCAGCAACTTCATCCTGTGGCAGACTCAGAGCTGCCTCCTCTATTCGCCAGCTGCACTGTGGCCGGAGCTCGGCTTAAGGCATCTGGTGTGGGCCGTGCTCAACTTCCAAAGGCATTACCACTACTTGGAGAAGATAAAAAAGCAGTCTTGATGCGATAACAAAGAGCTATCCCTGTGCAATATTAGACAGGGTCGTTCTATCTTCCCTAACCAAAAGTTCAATACCATCAGTTTTATAGTACAGTGGACCAGAGTCCGTGAAAGAGGGGCCTATATTGATGTTGTAGGTTTTCTTCCCCCCCCCCCCCCCGGGGTTTATGCTCCTGAGCTTATAAGTACAATATGATTAACTATTGATATCCTAACTATGACTGTCCATTGTTCCTCCCCCAATTGATAACAACCTAAGGGATGGAAGTTGGAAGTATGTGATCTGAGAAGCAAGATTGTAGAAAGGATAAAAACTTGCAGATACAACTTGTTCATGGTTTACCTTTTTCTTTTTCTTTTTTTTTACTTGGGTTGGGGGGGGGGGGGGGGTTGTTCCCTTACTTTAGAATGTGACATGCTGTGTTTCAGGTTCTGGGACTTTGTCATTTCGACTGCGTTATAGCCGTCTAATATTCAAAACTTAGGCATCAGTGGTGACTCTTAAAGATGCAATTCAGCAAAAAATGTGCAAATTTTTCAGGAAATACATCTAAACACCTATTCAGTATAGTAAATTTTTCAGAAAACATACCTTGAACACCTATTCAGTATACACTTTCAAGGGTACACCGTACAAGCGTAAAACCTAAGTACAGTTAAGTAGGGCAAACGAAAATCGATATCTTGATATACGTTCTCCCAACCACACTAAAAATATACAAGGTTCGTACATTTTATGCCACAATAAAAATATAGGAGGTCGGTACATTTTACATTACCAAAAAAAAAAAAAAACTGTCATCCTACCCAAGCCTCAAGTTTAGCCAGGAGGCTTACATATAGATATGGAAGACCCCCCCCCCTATAAAAGCAAGGGATAAAAATAGAAACTAAGGTCACAAAGAATTAGGAATTATTAAGTAAATAGTATACCTATAGAGAACCCAATGCCAAAAGTATTATGGTATTAGAAGCAGCTCATTATTTCAGTATTTCTGCATCAAGAAACAATATAATTTACCAGAGGTTGCTCATCGAGGTTTGTTCAGACGGGGTCGATTGCAAAATGCCCGACCATTGGCCCTCACAAATGCTGCGATGACCATACTTATGCTTGTCCACATTACTGTAAGAAGCAGATGCCAGAAACTATATGGAGCTGTTAATCGACACAGCATATATGTGAGTACAGTTGGCTATATAAGCAACAATGTTAAGCATCCAAAGGGTTCACCATGCAGTAATTATAACGATGAATGCTTAACACCAAATGACATGAATATCAGGCAGCAAATGAGCGTGTAAAATGAGCGTGTAAACTAAGCCAAACCAACAAAGTCCTATTGCCCTATGAGGGGAGGTAAAACAAACATGTAGCTGAAAACAACGCATAGGCTACAGCAGCTAACTTGCAACGGCTTCAGATGTGCTACTAGATCCATGCAGGATCCATTTTTCCCCTTTCTTTTGGTTTTTTTTTTTTTTGGGGGGGGGGGGGGGGTTGTACTTGGACAGGAACCTGAACAGGCCTTTCTGTAGATTACGGTAAGAATTAATCTTTTATCGTTACAATTAGGATTCAGAACCTAGTATTAGCAATATGTAATTTTATGAAACAATTCATTCAGGCTCTTGCCATGAAGGCCCGCCTCTTTTTTCTTATCTGATATCTTCCTCCCTCTAATTCAGTCATTTTTTTTTATAGAACTAGAAAAATTCCTTCATATAATAGGAGAACACCAATCTGTTAGCTAAATGAGCCCATGAAAATAAAATTTTAAAACGTCAAATAGCCAAATTCATCCAAGATACCCCCCCCAAAGGCACTTGAGCTGAGATTAAAACAATATGATGGGTCTGTTCTTTTCGTTATGAAATATGAGTTGTTAAATGGGTGAAATTGGTTGATATTAGCAGAAGTGGATTCAGGCAGGTTGAAGTGGGGGGTTTTTTTTTTTGTTGAAGTGGGTTGAAGTTGATTAAAGTAAGCTGAAATGGGTTAAAGTAGGTTAAAGTGGGTTGAGTTTTTTTTGTATGATGGATAGAAGTTAGTTAAAATAGTGTGAAGTAGGTTGAGGTTGGTTGAAGTGGGCATTTTTTTATTGAAGTTGGTGAAGTGAATGGAAGTACGTTGATGTGGGTTGAAGTTGGTTGAAGTTGGTAAATTTGAATTTACCAACGAAAAGAACAGGGCCTGTATAGTACGAGTCCCGCTTGAGGCATGTGTCTAAGGAGGTCATGGGCATTTGGCCTCATTCTTAAAGAAACCAACATTGGTTCTGTGCTATGACACCTGTACTCTCCATTTTACCCTATCATACTCGTGTCAGACACGACATTTCATTGATAGGACATGAGATACATGTCATACCTTTTTCCAAACTCTAAAGCAGTAGGGGTAGAAAACTTGGAATACATGGTCTTTTTCCTTCTTTGTTTATTATTGTCTTAATGGAACTTTAATGTTTCATGGTTACGTAAATGTACAACCTTTAAAATATTGAAATATTCTTGAAGGTTGATTTGAAATTGCAACTTCCACATATGAAATGATGAGTCCTTATATACATGTCCAAATTTTAGGTAGTGTCCCCGTGTCCTAAAGTTTGAGCTTTGATGGGTCAAACACTTTGATTCGTACTCATGTCCGACACCCCATTGAAGTTCATGTAACATAGGTTCCAAGTATGCGAACCACAGATAGAACCCATTAAAAAAAGCATGACAAAACTTAATCTACAAAAGCATCAGAGGTCTTAGAAACATTTTTGAAATGCCCCCTCCAAAAAAAAAAAAAAGAAGAATAAAACCTTCTGGGATGACTTGGGGAAAGTCACATTGACAATGATGCAAGAAAATCAGGAGCAGTTAACAAACCTTTTCGCAGCGACATCAGGGCAAAAAGGAACCCAACTGAGACTACCGATAGAGCAATACGAAGAGACTGTAACAAGAAGCATTACTAAAACATTAATACAAGTTCAATGGCCTGCCATTGAGACATTTCAGAAATCTTCAAATGGCTTAAATTCAGTAATTTATGTTTATATATCCCACTCACAGCTACAGCCTCGAGTCCCTTTTGAGGTGTCATATCACGGCTTTCAGAAACCATGAAATGTCCATGCACCAGATCAATTGCATCCTACCAACATGCCAAACAAAAGCCACTGATAAGAAAGCAAGTCCAGATATTATCAAATTTTATGAAAATATTATCAGATCACGGAAAATCATAAACAAATCAACTAGTCCACAAATTGGCTAGTAGCAGTAATTTGCTCTTCTAGGACTGTCCAAAACAGGACTGTAGATTATGGGGAGTTTCCACACTCGAAACAGTCATGGCTGGGAAAATAAAATGCCGGTAATATGAATCAACTGATGGAGGATCACCCCACCCCAATTAACTCACAGAGCATGAAAGGTTCTAGATTTCAGTGCAGAGTGCAGACATCATATGAACACACACACACACACAGAGACACATGCGCACTTATGCACACATGCAAAAAAACAAAGAAAGGAGCATAAATCACATGCATAAACCTGATCAGCAGATGATTTTGATATGATGCAGCTGAAGCTGCATTCAAGCATGAAATATACATAGTTTTCTGTGGCAGAAACATGTCACTCTTTTATTTCTCAAGCAAGATTGGTTTGCAGACTGGACACTGTTCCATTAGATGAACAGACATATTTGGACTGATAGCAAAGAAATGTAAGGAAGCTTGTGAGTAATATATTCATAGAGTTTGAAGGAAAGCTGTTAGACCTGTCTCGTTCCATCACAAAAGTTGTTTAGATAATATCTAGCAAGTGCATTCCATCCATCCTTAAGTATACCTTCCATTGTACGGTGGCCCAATCTGTAAGAAAAATTTGCAGAAGACTGATTTGACTACGACTTAATAACGAGTCAACATACAGGGAACCAAAGATAAATTAAAGCCACTCCTACAAACCAACAGCTTAAAGCATCACTAGAAGAAAAGAAACAACAGGAGCCAGCTAGCTTTTAACAAAATGACAGACAGAATCTCCAATCTGTTGGACTTCTACTAAAATGATATGGTCATGAATTTTTCAATTCGACGAAATTGTTTCATACAACTTTTTTAGCTGGTTTTTTGGAACGGGTCTCCCTTATAGCAGGATTGCTTTCAGGGGTAAGGTTGCCTACATATGAATCTCGCCAAACCCCGCAAAAGCAAGACCCATATAGTGAGTAGAAGTTGTTGTAATGTTTAGAAAATTCGGAAGGCAGTGGGAACCATAGCTGTGTGTCACCATATCCTGGTAATTAAGCGGCATCTTGAGCCTCAAATGTAGCTGTGTGTTAAGCATCTAGCAAATCTTTTCCAATACTTATTTAGCCAAATCTGTCCAAACCCCAAAAATCTTGGGATTAGTCAGACAATTTTCATCTGACTTTCAAGCATGGCATACAGTTTTCCACTGCTATCTGTAACTCGAATTAAAGCCAAAGCTGAGTTTTCCACTGCTATCTGTAACTACAGCAACCTAGTACATGCTTCAGATCCAAAAGATTAGAAAGTAATAATAACTGTATGCAAATTATGGCCATGGGAAAAAAAAAATACCTGACAAAATCTCCTTTCAGAGCAGGAGTGCCAGTGTACTGGGTGCTTATATCATCCCCATGATTGGCCCACACTGAAAAGGACAGGTAAAAGCTTAATAATAGTACTTCAGTCTTCTATTTTTCACCTTTTTGGATGGCAGAAACAAAAACATTTTCGTCAGTTCTTTCAGAGACGTGAAAACCAGCAGCTAATGTCAATAGAATAGACAGTTGAAGCATCCGAAGGTCTCACTCACAAATTTTGAAGTTGTCGTCAAAATTCGGATGGAAGCTGATGGTCTCTTCTGGACCAAAAGCACCAATGCGCCTCAGTTGAAATTCCAGCATTTTCCTGCCTATCATGCTCTGTACCACAAAAGTCAAAAGATTGGGACTTCATAAAACAAACATATGATGTTAACCAGAAAGCATATTCCTTCATGCAATAGTTCTGCTTCAATACTTTGCAATGGCTAGGACTGTTTTGCATCTCAGTTAGTTTTGTAATGTATCGAAACAAACATAATAAGAGCATCATTTCATGAGAGTAAACTTATAGGTCACAATTATTCTAAGGTATACATTGGGATCAAAAGGAAATCAAATGAAAAAGTATCATCTAATTAGATAACATGAGCAGGATGAAGACCAAGATCTGTCATGATTTTACAGACTATTAACAAAAGCCAGGGGATGATGAGGCCACTCAAAAACCTACCTGGGTGACATTTGTACGGTCTAAGCAATCAATGCAATTAGTCCTCACAATGCCATTCTGCTCCTCAATTTTTTCACCATTTTCATTCAACAACAAATACCTATCGGATAAATTAATGTCAGATTATAGAGGAAATCATAATGTTTTCAATTCTACAACTTATTATAACCCAGCAACAGATATCGGCATACAGCCTTCAAGATTGATATAATCAGTACAAAAATGGAAGTGCAGAGCAACCATAATTCCATATCTACTGACCATTAATGACTTTTAATTTCAATTGTCCTTTGAAAGCATGAATTATAGTAAAGGTAAGTAAAATAAATGGCCATCCAGCTAGAGACACAACACGTATTGAGACGGTAGCAAATATGTAATATTGGACAACATAGACAGTACTAAAAGGGATCATGTTTTCTCAATTAGACCAGTCTCAATAGAGACCTCGGCATTAGCAGCTCTTTTATGCTTGAGCCTTTGAGGCATACCTTACGGAGATTGAGTACATATACTACATGCAGGTTAAAGAATTTTTCGCTTTCCAATTTTCTATAATGCATCACATAAGTGCCAGGTAATCAGTTCAATAATTCAATCTCTCCTTTGAGCGAGTTATCAGTACAAGCACTGCACCAAGACAGTAAGACCTGGCAACACCAAACCTGTATCATGGTCAAACATTTTTGTTGTTGAACTGGATAGTTTCTCCGCCAAATGAACCACAAACAATCTCCTCTATCACCACAACAACCATTTCGTCTATTTTGCACTCCCTCCAAACACATCTTGTATAACTGAGGTACTCCCACTTCAACTCCAATTCCAGCAGAATCATATGGCCATATGTTCGATGTTCTTATCAGCTCATGGCTTCGAACACCATGGATCACTAGAAACCCAATCAATCCAGAAACCAGATTCGTTATTCAGAATTGATCCACTATCTGCCATTTCATATTGGTTGCAACTGGGGAAACAGAAGCTAGCAACGCAGAGGAGGTCAAACCAGGTTTTCCAAAGAACTATAAGGTTCATAATATAACTGCAGTAATGAAGGTGGCAAGGCACATTTGACCACTCCAGTTCCAGTCTCCATACTCCCCTTTACACCATCCAAACACATGAGACGGGGGGTCTATGGACGTTTCAGGTTCTATAAATTCATATGAGATGAACCAAATGTAACCATTGTAATAATGACTAGGAATGAAAAGGAAAAACAAAATGAAAACTCGCACTATATCTTTTGAGTGTGATATAGGTAAGCCATGCCTGATAAATCATTGCTCTTCCTTCCCCCCGTGCCCCCCGCCCCAAAAAAAGATTTAGTCATACTGATGCAGATTCATAGCCTCGTAACTCGTAAGGGGAAAAAATTATATCAAATTTTAAATTATAATCCAAGGAAGCATGCCTGGGTAATCCATACCTATTTTTGTTGAGAAAATCTGAGATCTGATCGTACAGAATAGACAGTCGCTCAAAATGAATGTGCCCACATATCCGATGGAAATCAAAGTGTATATACCTGCAATGAACAAAAGGCTACAGTACAGAACAAGAAACACTGCAGCTAAACAAAAAAAAAAAAAATGACATATCCACATACTTAATGTCCTCATTAGAAATCTGCTGCATTGCATTTGCATACACCTCGTTCAAGCTGCCCTCGCCTCCATGCTGGAAAGAAAGGAAAAGTTACTTAAGAAGCTGTAGGGCAAAATCATGTATGCATGTTCAGTTGCTCGTTTCCATAATAACAAATAAGCTGCATGTACATGCTTAGGGACATTAGGGCCATGTTCGGCTATAGCATTTTGGGTAGATTTTAGTATTTTGATCAAGTCAATACACTTATCAGTCAGTGGTTAGTATTCGGTAACCTAGTGTTTTGAATAGCATTTCAAATAGCGTTTAGCGTTTTAAGCAGTGTTTAGCATTTTAAGCAGCATTTAGCATTTTAAGCACTGTTTCATAGCATAAGCTTTTGGTATTCAAAAGTGGCATTTCATATTTTTTGGCCAAAAAAATTATCCTTTGGAAATTTAATCTTTAGGAATTATCTATATCTTTTATGTCAATTTACATTAATCAGCTAACCAAACAGTTAAATTTACCAAACACATTTGTTTCAACTGCTCATCTAAATAGCTATCCGTTAACAACTAAATTAGAAACGCTATCCGCTATCTAAACGACTAACTTTGCCCAACAGGGCCTAAATGCAACTATAAGCAGTCATGGGAACCTCACTTAGGGAGACTCATATGGTATACTCATTTACCTGTTAACTATAAGGAAGAAAGTCCATATTGTGTATTGTTTAGTTAACTCTTCACTTTTAACACAAGTGTCTTCAAACAAAACCCTTGATCAAGTAGACTTTGGATAATAGTGATGCATATACAAAGATTTTGTGTCAGCGCTCAGCACCATGGGTAAGGGTCCATACACTTAGCCACAGATGGGTGAAACATAAAATTGATTATTGCTTGCTGCCATTCATGCTATTTTAGAAAATGACAAGCAAGCATTGAATCAAAATGAGGGGACACAATGAGCTAAGCTAAGTAATGTGTAGAGAAAAAGTAAAATGCTTAGATGGCGTATCAACCGATAGACCAAGAGCCACTTCAGATGCTTTAAGGCTCAAATTTGAGAGAGTAACATGCTTTCCCACCTTATTGACAAGATCAATGGCTATCACAGAGCCATATCTATTCTTTAGGCCCAGAAAATGTCGTTCAGCTATTCGAGGCTGCAGAAAGGATGATGAATAATTTACTCAAAGTTCACATAACATCAAATTTGAGAGTTCAATAAAAATGCTCAATGTACAACTCACCGCTTCATCTCGTTTCACAATTTCAAATTTTGGCTTATATTTCAAGTCAACAATTTGCTCCCAGAGGAATGGCATTGACCCACGTATCTGCAGATATTCATATGGAAAGACAACATACTTTAAGCACAATAACGATCTCCACTATGCGTGATCTATAGAATAGGGCCTTGCAAATTATAATTAGTTTGAGGTGGCTTTTGTAAGTTTTGAGGCGAAAAATGGTGGTCTCAGTCAAAAAAGCAGAAAGGTATATGTTGGTTGTCTGTAATAACATACAAAACTGACAGAAGTCAAAGATTACCTGCAGAAAGGATGCTGTATAACCATGGAACTGCATAATTTGCTCAGTTTCAACGAAATTAGCAACATAACCATCAGAGTCAGCACCTCTTCTCCACAGTCGAGTACCTTAGCAAATGCAATGATCAGAACTCAGGCTTGACAATTAAAATTATACAGTTCCAGACTAGCAATTTGTCTGCCATCTATGCCTCCCTGAGCAGTGAGAACCCCATCTTCCAGTGAAGGGACAGAGGTTAACTAACCCTATCAAGGAAAGAGCCATGCTAGAGTAATGAAACCCACTGACAATGAACTAAGAGGTGGTCTGATGATTCTTCTTCCTCAAGATACATAGGACGCCTACGAGCTTGTCAGGTAAAATTTTTTATCTTTTTAAGTATGTACCCCATCAAAATTTTTCCTTTGAAGCTTCACCATTCACAGTAGTTAAATTCATCCCCATTGGTGTTTTCATCTGTCATTTTGCATACAACTGGTAGTAAGTATTTGGTATAACTGGCAATAGTAGGTTTGGCTGTGCACCGCATGCTCCTTGCTGCTATAACAGAGGTTTTGGGAGCTAGGATTAGGCAAACTTTTGCAGCTGCTATATTGTAATATATAAAAGGCTCAGTTTAAGAGAGGTGAAGTTATCATAAGCTGCATGCAGGAAAGCAAATGTACAAATTGCTCCCCGGAGAGATGTGAAGTTGAGATTTTTTGGAAAAAAAACCTTGCCTACCTGTCCTCCTCGTGCATCTCCGTGCGATCAGTGCAATATCGATTATATCTTTTCCAATGGCTGCTTGAAAGTGTTGAAAGCCTGATGCCCAGTTAAGGATTCCATTCAACCAGGAAAGAATAAAGATAGAGGAATTGTACAAATATCCCATCAGTCGCCTGATTATGCATAGTACTAGTAGGAACACACAATCTAGTTCTTTACAGAAAGGATACTTCCTTGAACAATAGGAAGCAAGTAGGCATCAAGCTGCAAACAATAGATGTTATTGATTGCTAATCAAACCAACCTCTATAAAACATAACTAAGATTAAAAAATATCATGCAGAACAAAAGAAATGGGAGTTATCTAACCTTGCTATCAATAAGCTCTTCCATCATGTAGTTGTTCCACACAAATCTTGGTTCTGTCTGCAGTAATAATAGACAACAGCTGACAATATGACAGTACTACAGAACCCCTATTGAAAAGTGGAATGAGCTGATCTTACTACAGGACCCTAATGTGTACCTAGTGTTTGTCACAATTCACAACCACTATCATTAAAGGAAAGCCAAACTCAAGAATTTATCCAAGTGCTTTGTGATGGTTCACATTGGACTATAAACGGCTCAAAAAAAAAAAAGAAAAAAAGGGCTCACTATGTTATGTTGGGAAAAGGCGGGTTACTAATGCGGAAGCTAACTCTTTTTCCCCTTTGTGGAATTAAGATAGGCAATTAAAAAATAAATAATAATTGTAGATGGGGACGCACGAATTTTTAAGTGGAAAACCCTCCAAAACAAAGATAAAAACCACGGGACTGTCAGTCCAAAAATACTTCCACTATTTTATAGTAGAATTACAAATGTAACTCCTCTAGGCAATTTAGAGGGTACACTCTCAATGTCTCACCCACTCAGATGGTATACAAAAGATAACTCTTGCCTAATTTTGGAGGAACACCTCACCAATTATTGGTGGTTTCCTCTCAAATGTTTCTCCCACTTGGTTATATTTGTTGTTATTTTCCATGGCAAATAATGCCTCTATTTATAGGAGTTCAGAGAAGGTTTTTTTACCATGGAAAAATTTACTCCTAAAGCAACGCATCATGATGCTAAATTCCAACGAATAAGTTTTGAATGTTTCCTCTGTTTTTTTTCATGTCTTTATTTCTCTCTTTTTTTGTTTCTCTTTCTCTCTCCTCATTCTTTTTGACTGTTTTTTCCCCTCTCCTCTTTATCGTTGACAATTCCCACTCGTTAAGGAAGGAATCTCAACAATTTCCCCATTTCTTAACTTAATTGGAGGACATCACATCGGCACCTTTGCAATAGTTTTCAAATTTCTTGGTCAGTAGCACCTTGGTCATCATATCCAACCAATTTTTATCAGTGTAGACTTTCTCATGCTGTAGGAGCTTATCTTCTAACACTTCCCGTATACAATGATAGTGAATATCAATATGTTTCGAACGGGAGTGGAAAGTAGAGTTCTTGGCTAAATGTATAGCATGTTGGCTATCACATCGCAACATATATTTGTTTTGCTCATATCCTAGTTCGAGTAGGAAATTTGTCATCCATATAATCTCCTTACATACTTTAGTAGCTGCAGATATTCAGCCTTTGTGGTTGATAGGGCAAAGCATTTTCACAACAGGAGAGAATATCTCTTCAAAATTTATCCCTTTCTTCTAATTAAATCCTTTCACTACCAGATGAGCTTTATACCTCGATCTTGGGTTATTCTCCTCATTTTTTAGTCTGTATACCTATTTGTTTCTCAAGGCCTTTCTTTCCTTGGGCAATTCCACTAGATCATATGTATGATTCTCACGCAAGGATTTCATTTCTTCTTGCATGGCTTTCACCCATTCTACCTTATGGCTATCAGCCATTGCTTCTTTGTATCCTTGAGGGTCTCCCTTATTTGTGAGAGTTACATATTTGTCTAGGGTATATCTATTGGATGGTCATCTTTCTCTAGTATATCTCCTCAACCAAGGCTCTTCTTGATATTAGTCCTTAGCGGATTTAGCATCAGGTATGGTTGACTCATAATGACCTTTCTCTCGATCAACGTTAGATGAGGAGGCGGGATTTTCATTTATGATAGTCTCATTGTTATTATCGGTTGTGCCCTCCCCTGCATTATCATGAACCATAGGGGATGGACCAGCATCAGAATCTCTAACCAACTTTATGTTTAGGCTTTTCCTTTTTCAAATCTTCCATGGTTTGGTCCCTCAAAGAATACAACATCTCAACTTCTTATAATCTGTCATTTACAGGAGCTCAAAGTTGGTAGCCAAATTCATCTCTTGTGATATGAGATAAATACCCTTATTTGTTTTCGAATGAAGTCTGACTCACTCATCCTTAGGAATATAGACAAGTACTCGACAACCAAATACTTTTAGGTGGTCGTATGACACCTTTCTGGACCAAATTTCCTTTGGGATAGCATCATCCAAAGGAATTGATGGTGAAAGTTTGATTATGTCAACAACAGTCTTTACGGCTTCTCCCCAAAAGGACTTAAGGAGTTTAGCATGAGAAAACATACGTTGAACTCTTTCTTTGATAGTCCGATTCATTCTTCCAGCTGAGGTGTGTCCGATGGCGTTTTCTCCAGCATGATCCCATTTACCTTGCAATATAATTCAATGGGCCATGGTATTCTCTACCATTGTCTACTCGAATGCTCTTCAATTTTTGTCCAATTTTCCGTTCCACATTAGCGTGAAACTCCTTGAATGACTCAGGGTCCTGGTCCTTTGTTTTCAACAAAGAGATCCAAGCCTTTCTTGAGTGGTCATCGATAAAAGTAACAAAGTATAGTGCTACGCCAAGTGATTTTTCAATCATAAAGCATACGTTACTATGAACCAAATCAAGGACGGGCTTTCTTCTGATAGGTTGGACATTTTTATGAAATGTCACCCTACATTGTTGGCCAGCTAAACAATCTATACAAGGCTTAAGTGGTTTGCCTCTTATGTTGGGTAGAGGCTTTTTCTGGCAAGGATCTACAGTTCTTTTTCATTCATGTGTCTGAGTCTTTTGTGTCATAACTCCAACTTTGAGTTGTTATAGGCAACATTAACCTCCCCCTTGCACGACTTTGCTTGCATGAAGTACAAGGAACCTTCCTTTTTCCCTCTAGCGATGATTAGACTTCCCTTGGTGAGCTTCTAAATTCCACTAGCAAAGTGATTAATAAAATCGGCATCATCAAGTTTTCCTGTCGATATAAGATTGAGGTGCATGTCTGGAACATGCCTCAAATCTTTTAACATGGGCTTGCATCTTGTGTTGGTTTCTAAGGTGATGTCACGAGTACCAATGATTTTGCTCGAAACTTGATTTCCTATCTTGACCTTACCTAATTCAACACCTTGGTAAGATGAGAAAAGTGTTCATGCGGAGTGACATGGAAGGTGGCACCTAAGTCAACAATCTACGAATTGAGATAATTTTCTTCTTTAATGAGGAACACCTCATTATCATCTTCTTTAACCTGATCTGGCTTAACTTTTTCAGCCTTTTGATCTCTCTTGTAATATTGCCAATTAGATTTCTTATGACCTGACTTGCCACAACAATAATAAACTAGTTTAGGGTGACATTTAGATCTCTCCCTGGACTTATCACGTCCTTTTTTCTCCCAAGCGGTTCTCACTTCTACCATAGTTGTCAACGAAATTGGCTTCATATTGCATTGAAATGCCCTTTTTTTTTCCTGCTTGCTTGTTCATTTAAGAGACTGGCTGTCACAATATCTATAGTGAGTTTTTCCACTATGGTGGAGTTACTCAATGTAACTACCAATGTGTCCTAACTCTCAGGCAATGAACTGAGAAGCAGTAGTACTTGCACCTCGTCATCAAGTTTCATTTCGATCTTTTCCAAATGATTTGAAAATTTTCAAGTGCTCAATCATATTTTGCCCGCCATTATATTGGAGCTTCACTAATTGTCTTACAAGCAGAGCTTTGTTGCGCGACGTCTTCTTTTGGATCAAGGACTCAAGTTTTGTCCAAAGTTTGTACGCATTGTCAAAATTTGACACATGCTTAAACAAACTTATGTCTATGTACTTTCGAATTATTGCAACTGCTTTATGATTTAACAACTTCCACTCGTTTTAATTTTTCCCTCTGGCATATTTTTATTCAAATAGGCTCAGCAAGGTCTTTGCAAATTAGATGGTCCTCCATCATGACCTTCCAGTAAGAGTAATCGTCTGCAGGAAGTTCGATCATGTCACCATCATAAGTGGCAACGACCTCCATCTTGATTACACAAGGATATGGTTGCTTAACCTGTGCTCTGATACTACTATTGGGAAAATGTGAGTTACTAATGTGGAAGCTAACTCTTTGCCCTCATTGTGCAATTAAGTTGGGGAATTAAAAAAATAAATAATATATTTGGGGGCACATGAGTTTTTACGTGAAAAAGCCTCCAAAACGAAGGTAAGAACCATGGGACCTTTAGTCCAAAAATGCTTCTACTATTTTATAATCGGATTACAAATATAACTCCTCTAGGCAATTTAAAGGTATACTCTCAATGTCTTCCCACTCGGATGGTATATAAAAGATAACTCTCACCTAATTTTAGTGGAATACCCTCACCAATTATTAGTGGTTTCCTTTCAAATGTTTGTCTCACTTGGTTGTATTTGTTGTTATTTTCAAACGCATATAATGTCTCTATTTATAGGAGTTTAAAGAATTTTTTTACCATGGAAAAAATTTACTCCTAAAGCAATGCATCACGCTGCTTAATTCTAACAAATAGGTTTTGAATGTTTACTCTGTTTTTTTCATGTCTTTATGTCTCTCTTTTTCTCTTTCTCTCTCCCTCTTCTTTTTGATTGTCATTTCCCCTCTCCTCTTTACTGTTGACAATTCCCACTGATTAAGGAAGGAATCCCAACATGTTGTTTTGTGCTTTTGATTTATAATGAAAAAGTAAAGACAATGCATTTCCAATTAAATCTCTAAAGAAACACCCCTCTCTAATTCCAAGAATAACGTTGGTTACAATTCGAACACCGGCCCTCCCCTCCTTCCCCTTGTCACTATCCTTGGTAAAGCCTCATAAGAGGCATCAATGTTTCTTTCTTTCTTAACCAAAGAGATCCAGAAAAGTATCAACTAAGAAATGAATTAGTTTGTATAGGTCCATCAGTAAGAAATCTATGCAAGCTATAATGGATAAAAGAACTCCATCTCTCATAATATTAACTAACGACACGGTTAACTTACCTGTTTCCAAAGAGGGATTGTCTTTGATTCATCTCCTAAATCATACAATCTCTGCATACTATAGAACAAAAGCATTAGAGGTTACATAACTTTCCATCGATATTCTCTACGCTTATATCCAGACGCCCAATCGCAATGCATACATACCCTAAAAAGAAAAAATAAAAAGAATATGCAATAATTATTTGTGAAGTCAAGTTCGTTACCTATAATCTCACTTTAGAATTGTCTACATGGGAATCGAGATACGCCAGTTCAAATGGCCCATATCTTTTTTCCCCCTTTTGTTATTGAGCAGGAGTTGCTACCCCAATTAAACTATTTTGCTCTAAAAGAGTTCCTCAAATGCCACCAGTTAAGAAATCTGAACAATAGAATAAAAGCAACCCAAGACAAGCAGTTGTTCCCTATAGGTAAGACAAAGATTTATGATTAAAAGTTTTCACTCATGGAATTTGGTGAGAGTGTTCAAGCCTATGGTTTAAGGACATGAAGGAAGCTCATGACCAAGGGGGCTTAATTTGATAAGAAGTACAATAGACCTAAGGTCCACTCTACCATCTAAGAGACATGTAAAATGTCTTATATGTGCTTAACTGTTAAGGGCTAGAAAGTGTCAATGAAAAGTTCAAGAGCAAAGTTGAGAGCCGTTCGACAATGCTTGAGAAGAAAAAACGAGAAGCCGAAGGCCCCAAATCAAAGTCTATGTCCAAATTGGGTGACCCAAGGGAACGTCAGTAGTACTTGTTTTCAAGAGGCAGGTTGGCCATACCTATGGTTTAGGGACAAAAAAACCCTGTAGTTTATTTTTGAATTGTAGCTCCAACCGCTACAATGATAATTTAACTCTGTCAATAAGAATAATTTGATGGGCATTATCAAAATTCAACTGATAAAGTGGTTGCGGTCACCAAAAAAATACATAGGATAAAAGAATCACCCAAAGGTAATTTTGTGCCCGATTTAATTAGATATAAGACTAGAAAACAAAAAGGCATAAACTAGACATCTGCCTCCATGACATTGATATGAACATAAGAGTTTTCTACAAAGTCTCATTTTGAGAGCCCATAGGTAATGCAGTCAAACATGAGGTAACACGTGAGAGAAAACTTTATCCTAAGGGAGAAAATTACAGCTGCATAATTTAGGGTATCCCCCAAAGAGGAACCTAGGTGACCATACCACAGAATGCTAGGGTCATGTCTAAAGAAAATTAGCCCAAGATCCCCATAGCCCAAAGTCATAACATGTGACAAATTTAAGTGTAGGCAAGTAAGATTCCACACCATAAGTTTTCCCACGTTTAGAATCAATGTAAAAGTAAAGCCAACATTGTTGAAACTCTCAACCTAATCGTAAAATTAAAGTCAGAATAGGGAAACATCCAAACTGAAGCTTCCTTTTAAAATGTCAAGGTTCCATGTCCAGGAACCCCTTCATGGCAACTAGTAAGGTTAAGAACGTTTATAGTTAGGTCCCTCAAGCCCTAAAAAAATTGAAAGTTATGCATGCCACATTCTTACCCTAATCCCAAGAGTGTCCTTGAGTAGATTTTGATGAATAATCAAGAAAAACGAATAGATAGGTAAGGGCATCTAAAACCTAAGGTTCAAGGATCTAGAGGCGATCCTTAGAACCTTAACCTTTGCCCTCCAACCAAGGGCATTGCATTTTTATATTATACGGATAAAAAGGACATGCACACATTCTGTACAATTGAAAAAGTCAATTTACTACAATTTTTCATCTTCATTATATTAGATTATAGCAAAATGCATTGCAAAACTGATTTGTACTTCTATTTCTGTTGAATTACACGCAATGAAAAGGTTTATAATCTAGTATCTTCCAGGATTGGCCTCTCTATAACTAGAGGTTAGAATGCTACAACTTGCTTAGTTGCAACTTCAAGGTAGGGGTTTGGAGGGAACCCCAGGGCAAATTGAGCAGAATTGGAGCCCAGATCGATACTCTTAGATGCATAAGTCAAGTTTAGAACTTAAATAATATTTGCGGTCTAAGACATTATGTCATACGTGTAATTTACAATAACTTCCTAAAAAGTTATGCAAGGGATCATAGGTTAGGATGGCCATACTTAAACCTTAAGGAAAAAAACACAAAACACCTTTGTCTGTTTAAGGTGAATAGAAACCATTTCAAAATCCATCCAAGGATAATGTTACAACTCATGCCATTATGGTGGTATAGAGGAATATCTTAAGACAATAGAAGGTCCCAAAGGATAGCTAGAATGCACACAATAAGATTAGCAAACATCACAGGAGATACTATCTAAATTAAGTTTGAGGACCATTACTAGGACCCGAGTAGTGTTTCAAAATTAAGTACCCATGTCATATGGGTGATTTAAGGTATGTGTTGAAAAGCCACAATTTGGTATAAAGTGGCAGAATTGTGATTCCATTTTTTAAAAGAAAAATGAAGGAATCATGAGAGTGATTGAGGAAAGATTAGAGTCAAGAGTCGTGACCTAAGATGCCTTCAACCAAAGCCTTTAACTCAAATGGAAATATTGATTATTTTATTTGAAGCTGCAACCACCTTCTTTAAAGTGCAAACAAGTCAATGCCATGATACCTTAGATTTAATGAAACAAGTTTGATTGTTTGGGAGAGATTTGCAGCAAGAGCCCTCAACCCCAAGGACTATCATGGGATACTTCTCTTTAGGCATTCAAAGGTTTAGGAGATCGTGCTAGTTTCTGAAATTTACAGAAAAATGTTCTGCTTAAATAGAGTTAAGGAAGCAGGAATTGACATAGAACAATTAAATTAATGACAAAATAGGAGGATTAATTTGCAACACCTTTCTAAGTATGAGGAAGCTTTGAGACTATTACGAGAAATTATATTTTTTCTCTAAAATCTTATGCTTTCTCTATTTCTCTTCTTCTTAGACGAGTACTTTATGGGCGGATTTACTCATAAGTTAGGGGGGTCCATGGACACCCATAACCCAAAAAAAGTCTTTGTAAGGTGTTAAGCCCTAGCTTGATTTCATACATGCGGACACCCCTAAATAAAAATAACACAAGCTTATTGCACCCCTAAATAATCAAAGCTTAAAAAGTAGAAGTAAGCATGGACTCTTTACCTTTGTTGCACCATTTACTATCTTGTGGATTGAGCTAGAAGTGACTAAAAGCAACTTAAAAAAAAAAAATGGAATTTCAATTGTATCTTGTGGATTAAGCTCCCCGATTGCCTGACTCATTCACTTGTCCCTCCTCCTCACTCTCTCCCTCTCTCTCAATGAACTTTTTATTTCCCAAGCTCGTCGGCGACATGTGTTTGATTGTATTTAAAATTGATCCACTTTAGCCTTATTTTATTATTGTTTTTTTTTTATAATCATGTGTTTTGTCGAGTTTAATTGTGAATTTAGGCAATAAGTTTCTGATTCTCTAACTTTACAGTATTTCTTTGATCTGTCATATTCAATTATATATTTTTGTCTACCTTAATCATGTCTTTAAAATGTTTTTTTTTAATTTTTTGAATTTTAATCGTGGAATGTGGGTTTTTCTTGATGTGCAAGATCTATTAATTGGGTGTTTGATCGTGACTTGAAGATTAGAAATCATAACATATTTGGTTTCTAGCATAATATTTGTGACCTTTTTTCTTCAACTAAAGGTATAATTAACTCTACTATGATCCCTTTTGCAATAAGTAAAAACTAGACTTTGCAACCAAATATGTGATTTATTTTGGCATGATTGTGTGTTTTGTTACATAGATAGAGATATATTTGACTCAATTTCTAATGAAATAATTTGTCTCAAAGCATAGATCTCGTAAGTGAAAATTATAAAACTGAATCACCTAAGTATTAAATTTAATCGTACGATTTTTCTTTTATAGTTTATGTGTTAGTAGCATTTTCATATAGACACCCCAAAGTAAAACTCCTAGATTTGCCACTGGTACTTTAAGAACTAAGGATGCAACTATTTATTCAAAATCTATTACTAAAGATAGGAACAAGTCATTATCTAATATTCATGTGTGTTGTTCCTTTTTTCTATTGCTTCCACTCAGCATTATTCTAAAATTTTCTTTCTTATGCCACAAATGATTTTATTAATTTCCACAATCTCCCACTCAAAGTCACTTTTTGGCGAGCTCCAAATAAGCCAAAGAAGTATCCGCATTGGATGTACTTGTGATCATTGACTGGCTTCCCAAAGCCTTAAGCATATGTGAACATTTTGCATATCCATAGCTCTTTTCTCTAATACTTCTTGAACAAATGATATTGTAAACTCATGTGTTTAGTCCTAGAATGGAACCCAGATTTCTTCGAATATCCAAAGCAGTTTGGTTATCACAATATACATGAATCGTTTGTTGCTTATGCCCAAGTTCTCCCATCGATCATAGTATCTAGATTGCTTTGTTGCATGCATGGTTAACTGCCATGTATTGAGCTTATGTGCTAGATAAGGCTGCATTAGTTTGTAGCTTAGATATCCAGTTTACCGTTCCACTTCTAAGAGTGGAATCTAGCCTTTAGTAGATTTTCTGTTATCAAGATCACCTGTAAAAAGTAAGTCAACATATCCATTCACAATACGTTTTGATCCTGCAAAGCATGATGCAATGTCTGCGGTCCCTTTAACATATCTTAGAAGAATCGAAGGTCTTTTCAGCATATTTTAGGATCCTCTTTAGAGTATTGCAATGTTTTGTACCAACATTTGCCATAAACTTACCAACCAACCCAAATGCTTGAGTTATATCTAGTCTTGTGCAAATCAAGCCATACATTAGGCTTCCACTGTTGATGCATATGGTGCTCCAGACATCGCTGCCACGGCTCAAACTTGAGGATGATTTATAATGATAGGAAGTGGGGTAGATATTAGCTTACAATTTTGTGTGTGAAAGTAGTGCCGTGAGATTCTCTTGACATAGTTTTCCTACGAAAGCCAAATCTTCCTATTTTTCCTGTCTTGGAGAATTCCAAGCTAAGGATATATGATGATACAATCCGTACTATTCAAGAAGCATGACATGTAAAGAATTTGAAGAAGAATTTATTGTCTTTGAGAGTTGGAGTATAAAACCTATTAGTAGGCCTTTAACTGTCAACTGAAAATTTTGATTGAGATGGTTATTGAACAGGTTTCACTCATGCAGAGTCTCACTCATACAAGTTATCACCAAGGGATATATGTTCATGGGATATGACCATGCTTTGAACATTATTGGAACTGGCACCATCACCATTTCCAAAGGCACTAGGAGTGTCTTGTTCATGACTGAGAAAATTTTTAGTAAAGTTGACAGGTATCAGTGGATCACCAAGTCTAAAGATATAATAACTCAGGCCATATAGGCTATCCAAACTCTCAAAGATTTCCTTTAAAGGAAAAACAACCTATAGTCAAAGGCTCAAGTAAAAAGAGAACATTTAGATCATGTTTAACCGTGGGAAAATTGAACATAAAATAATGCTATTAGGGCAACATAGCTCAAAGTCCAAATTAACTCTATTAACTGGAATTATAGTGATGCTGATAATCAAAGAATATCTAAAGCAATTTGTCACCTAATTTAGCAAAAACATGTGTAACAACAATGAAGAACATATGTTTCAAGCACCAAGTTTCCCCTAAGGTGTGAATGCTTAGAGCATACACAGAGAAACCTTCAGAATCTTGATAGACAAATCTAGGTTCAATTAAATAGAGGAAGAGTACAAGTCTATTTACAGAGAGTCCTAAACTGAGATCTCAAATCCCTCAGGTTATAATGCATATATAGGGAACATCAATTTTGGCTATACAGAACTATGTAAGCTGTCAGGTAGAATCGTCTCGTAAGTGCAAGAATCCCACCTGCTCCCTCATGCATGTGATCTAAGAAGCATCTAAAATGTAGCCTTACAACACTCCAAGTGGTTAAATGGCCATATCTAAGTTGAACGAATAAGGAGGAAAGTTTAAGTCCATTTATCTGAAGAGCTCAAGTAGGATCCCAAATATCTACACATAAACATATTACGACCGTAGATGGAGACTTAGAGAAGTATCCTTATGCCTCACTCTTAAAAAGTTAATCATTAAGGTCCTAACTTGTGCAAGGAATTAAAATAAAATAGTTTCACATAATAAACAAACCTATTAGTAAATTATTATCCTTAATATTGGGATTACAAACTCACTATCACAATCTTGAATCATGTGATACCACTTATTGGGATCAAACCCAGCTCACACAAATGTTACTCAGGCTCATCCATATCCATGTTGAAGTGTGGAGTGTCCGAAAATGGTATTGTATCAAACTTCTCATTTTTTTTTTCCGAAATTCTCTACATTTTAGTCTAAAATGAATGATCGAGTGTCCAGACTCCATGGTCCATCAAGATTCCAAAAACAAAAAGCATAAGAATGCCTACCACCCAATGTAGATGCATATTTATGCATTATTCTAGGGGGAAAACCCCATGCATTGAGACTAAACATCAACAAACAGGACAGCAATCACATAGCAGCTAGACTAATCATACACAAATACACAATGATTCACCTCTTGCAGGATTCAAGGAGGTCATTTGGAGCCAACAAATTGAGACCAGCAAAGTGGTTAAGTCTAAAAAATTTTGCAAGTGAACAAATAGCGCTATTAAAAGCAATTGTGTTAGGGTAAAGTTTTAATATTTATAGACCCCAAGTTCAAGATGTATCATTGAATACTCGGGGTGTCGTCTGCAGAGAGTTGTGTTTTCAATAACCAAAGTCCACTCGAGCGTATCAAGCTAGGCAAATGAAAGATGAGAGAAATAGAACTACACTACTAAAATAAAGAAGATTTCAATTGTAATTAAACCTAAGGTAGACTAACTAATCGAGTTAAACCCTCATCTATCCAAGTTAAGTTAATATTCAAGGATGATCGGTTATATCAATAAAGTCCACCAAGCCCTCTCTCAAGGGTCAATAGGCTAGTATAATTGTTCTAACTACTTATTTTCATGGGGTTGGTTCAATTAGGCTACAAGATCAACAACCCTCGACCTAGCTAACAATCGAGACTATTTTCATGTCCGAGTCCCAGCTATTCTCTCTACCCGTACTGGATAATTAACCTCACCTTTCAGCATAAGTTAATTGCCCTAAAATACGGATGAAAACTCCTTCAAGCATTTCATCGAACAAGTGGTGGGTATGAGAGAAAACCCTAAATTCTAGTATAAACAAGATGGGTAAAGGCCTAACAACAATCAATTGGCCATCAAGAGGCTAATTACAATCAAAACTCACAAACTTAATCGAAACTAAGCATCTATAAGTAAATCAAAGCAAGAGTTAACAAACTAGACAACAAAACAAGAAACATGAAATTAAAGAGGAAGAGAAGAGAGAAACTTAGCCATCAATTGCAAAATCCAAATCTTGTACAATGTACATAGTAATCTACTCTCAATTATTCACCCCGTAATGGGGTTTTGTGGTTAAAACTAAACTAAGAACTCCCAAAGAATGGCCAAAGGAGAGTCGGGAGGTCCTCGACCAAAAGCGCTTGAAAGGGCTTAAATAGAAAAATCGGGCAAGCGAGCGGAGACGGGAGGGACCACGGCCGTGCCAGGTGGCACGGCCACATCGTGCCAATTTTCTGGCACGGTGGCTCGGCCTCCTATCGTCCCTTCTTGCCTTCTTTTTGCTCTTCTTGTCCGTCTTCGCTCCTTTACGTGACGTTTTGCTCGATTGAAGTTTATTACCATTATTATATGAACTAAAATTAAGTAAAAAGGGCACGTAAAATACGACAAATTATCGCCTAATAAACTGATAAACCAATAAAAAAAAGCACTAATAGTTCAGAGGTAATAATCGGTCATAGTGGATTAAAAGGATATGGTGTCATAAGATGATCACAACCACCAAGAATAAAAGAAAGAAGCCTTCTGCTCCTCAAAAGAAAAAGGAAATGAAATCATTCACTAGGAGATTACTAAACACGTATGCAAAGGAAAAAAGGACCCCGAAGAGCGAACGATGGGGGTTTCTATCTTAGCTTCTAGCAGCAATACATCCCTCTAGGTTTCCTGCTCTGAATAATAAACACCAAAACACTTCTGGAAAAACTGTAGAGCTATAAACTATGTCTCTATCTAGTCTTCAAAGCCCTAAAATGATTACGCTCGAATAAAAGATTGTTGACTCTAAGAGTCATATATTGATTTTGATGATAACAAATAAAATAATTATTTGCGTTGAAGATATATGCTCAAGTATAAGTGTACATGCTGTCCAAATCAAGAATTGGATAAAGGAAATTATTGCTTTGCCTAATCATGAGGAGATAACGTATCGTTGCTTAAGGAAAATATACATGTGATGTTGATTAATTGGAAAATCAATCGAGTAAACTACTTAGTTGATTCAAAATTTGAAATTCAAATTTTGAGTATTCAAATTAAGCAGTCCACCATGATTTTATCCTCACCCTTGATACTTGCCATGATGAAAAGATATGATATGATTTGAGTCAAATAAGGCAACATTATCTCTTGATTCTAGAATGTTTTCCTGCTGTATTTTTAGAAGATATTGCGCAGCATCCCATTAGCCCAAATCGTGACAAGGAAGGCAAGAAAATCGTGACAAGAAAATCAATGGCCTGAACTGCCATTTCAGCATACCCTGGGCGGAACTTCCATATTTGGTGGACGATTGCTGAAGCTTATAAATAGTGGCCAAATTAACGGAGAAAAACACACAGAAAAGGCAATACGAAAAACACCATTTGAGCACATACTTTGAACTATTGTACTGAGTGTTATTTTGTGATCAAAAATTGTGAGTGTATTGAGGAGTTGGTGTGAGGTTACAACTCCCCCATACTTAAATCAAGAGGTTGATTTAAGTACTTGGGATCTCTAGAGTGAAGTAGATCTGAGAAATCGTGAGAGTTCATCTTAATAAAAGAAGTAGAGAGTTGAATCATAGAGTTGGATAACTATAGGCGGGGATCTAAGCCTAATTGAGGCCCAATCTCGTTAAAATATCGCTGCGTATTATCTCATTTTAATTTCTATTATTGCTTTCAATCTTTTTTTTTAAATTTCTGTGATGACCCTATTCACCCCCCTTTAGGGTTATTTGAGTCTTCAAAGACCATTCAAGTAAAAGACTAAACAATCTAATGAAATCCTCTATTGTGTTGGGCCACACTTTTTAATACATTCATACAAATATACATAAGACAGTACCCTGAATACCCTGTCAACATTTAGTTCTACATTTCATCAAATTATGACCTCATATGTGGGGATGTAGGACACATTTATAAAGAGGCTTTTTTCTGTACCTATACATAAAACTGAAGAGTAACTTGAAGACCACTGTAATATAGGAGGAGAAAACAAAGAAACAAAAAAAGGGGGTAGAAGAACATAACATACCACTGTGTCAGATTGGCATCGTAAGAGAAAAATAAACCATGTGTCCTCTCTGCAGCTTTTAGAAGAGCAGCGCATTCGCTTTCTATCTTCCTCTGTCCAATTTGGTAAGAATGAATATTCTGAACTCCAATCACTCACAAACAAGTAGTGTGAAATATACAATTCATTACCACACTTCACCTGCTCTGCTAGGGAACTCCTCAGAGAAAGGTCACAAGGCAATATCTTCATGGATGAAACTTTGAAGACAGGGTACCCCAAGTACGATCCAATATTTTCACGGTCAGTTATAACGAATAGATATGAGCCTACAAGTAGGGTCCAACGCACTTTAGTATGTACATCAACAATAAACAGAAGTTAGCCATTACTTTAGCTTTTGGACTTTCTTCAGCAAGTCCTACTATTAGAACATACACAAAATGGTGCTAAATAGGGGGGGGGGGATGAAGCAAAATGATAAGTGTCTTCCATGCCATAAGACACTTTTTTAAGTGTCTTGTCTTCATATAAAATGTATGTTGTCATATATTAAATTGGAAAAAAATGGTACGGTTGAATAGTGTAAGGATGTCACAACTTATAGCTTATGTAAAATCATCTTTTTATACATAATTTTTCATATTTATCAAATCTCATGTATGACATGCTTTTGCAGATAGGATTGAACCGTTTAGTATGTCAATTTGTATTTGTTGGCATAGCAGATGAATATTAAAGATTTACAACTCATAATAAAATGTAATCATTAAAAATTTGGTGATTTTTAATCATAAAATACGTAACTTAAGTTAATGTAAGACATTTAAGAGTGTCTTGCAGGAAGACATATATCATTGCCCATAAATAAATTCATGCAAAACAACCATTTGCACAAGAAACCATAACAAGATTTGTATGGTTAATAATGGAAGATATAAAAAATCTCATCCCCCCAAGGAGATTGAGGGATAAAGAAATTAGCTTGCCTGCTAAGAGTTTTAGCACCCCAATCACACCATAAATTGTTTGTATCTTAGGTACGCGTATAGAGTTGTACTGTGGAAGTTCATCTGGAAAACAAGAAAATTGCGTTAAAATACTAATGACAATTGAAATGTTCAAAGAAATTAGCTTATGAAAAGGAGAAAAATAGAGAAACTGAACTGAGTAGCTTCATGGATCCATCAACTCGGCTGACAACCAAAAATGAGTCACTTATTCCATCTGTAGGCTCAATGACATACTCATTTGGAAATTCCCACAACCTCATTCTTGTGTACAACGTTTGTCTAGAGCCTGCCTTCTCCATTATTGTTGTAATCCACTTTGCCGGCAAAAGCAATCACAACTGAAAGGTCACAAACCATCCTTGCTTGACTTACTCATTAGTCCTTAGACTCTAATCATGAAAAATCTCCAAAGATCATGCTGTAAAAACACACGTGGGTGACTATTTCAAAGCTGAACATATAGGACACTACTTTATGATTTTGGTTAGTATTCTATGCCGAGAAGTGTCCTTGTACGAGTCCCAAGTCAGTGACTAGATACAAGTAAAGCCAACAGGCATGCAGAAGTTTATATCTCTCAGTTCTAGTGCTGACTCCTTAATATAGTGATCAAACTTTAATTTCCCAATGTAGTCTAGTTGTGAAACCAAAATAGGGGTTTTGGAGGGAGTAACTCCAAAGGATAGCAACATAGTCATTAGCCAATGACTGTATCGTTAACAACTATAAAACGAAATATACACAAAACTACTTCATAACTCATCTGTCCATTGCCTTATCTAACCATCCACAGGTGTCCAAATAAAATATGTAACTCATATTTTCCTAGTGTATTTAGGTATCATTTTCTAACTTTAATTCCGCTCAATATCCAAAATTCCAGTCAAACAAATTACAAATCCCATACAAACCAAAATTTGCTAACCTAATTCACCTTATCATCCCAATTTAGATCCCAAAAATCCATATTCCAATACCGATCAACTCCATCAACATAACATTATCAAGAACGATAAGAACAATGTGAATCATGTTATTGGTGGGGGTTCAGAGCCAACGTGATTTCCTAAAGATTCGCCTTTAAGACAAACAAACACATATTGACAACCGCACACTAGACAACATCAAATGAACCCAAAAAAAAAAAGGCAAAAGAGGGGCTTTTTATATTTACCTTTCTACCTCCTCCAACACAAAGAAAATAAGGAAAAATCGTCGAATTAGAGAGCTCTTCTGATGTTCAAAAATAACACAGGTTACATTAGATCGGATTAAACTAAATACTTATTAGAATTTTATTTGTGAGTTACTTTTGAGGAAAAAATAGGATGTCAAATTTCTTGCAAATGAGCTAAAAGGAAAACATACAAAAAGAAAAGGAAAACAAATGAAAAGGGGAATTGCATTCTATCAACAAACAAAAAGGGGCGGGGGGGAGGGAGGAATTGGAGAATGTTGAAGAACAAGTATCCACATCAGGATTCAATCTAAAGTGAGGAGATGGAGAGAAATGAATAGGGTTCGTTTACGAGAGATCCGCTTCGTCGTTAAGCTTCCTATTTTTTTGTTTAAAAAATACAATTTTTCTAAAACAAATGATAAATGATTTGCTATAATATATTTTTCTATACATAATATAATCTTTCCAGAACAGATAAGTAAATGTATAATTAACTAGACTCGTGTTCTTTTATAATCCACAGGAGTGGATATCTTACAATTGCCAAATTATAAATATAATATCATGTCATGATGGTCAATACAGTAAAGGAAAGAAGATAAGACACATAAAATATTCAACTTTTTTTCTTTCCTTGATTTTTTTATTCAATCAATCTCAATGATTTATTGTGCCTTTTATGTAGAGTAAATTCACCTTCCAAATTGGTATAGCATGCCACAATGTATAAAAAGAAAAAATGTAAAACTAATTAAAATTAAAACACAAGTTCTAAATGAACTAAGAAAATAATTTAGTTTTTAGTTCAAAAAAGATTATTTAGTTTCCTTTTTTTTCTGTAATTGTACCTTAAACTGCCTTTTGAATCATTCTAAATACTGAAGAAAACTTTTAGCAAACAGTTTAGACTTTTATTTTAATAGCAATAATAATCCAAACCTAACCCATGTTAACTATCTTAATTAATCATAATTTAATCAAGTTGAGCACCACATTTCAATTCAGTATTTAAAATATTTATGCAATAGCAAGTTGAGACAAGAAATTGACCTTCAAATAAATTTTTTTAATACAATGTATAAAGTTATCCAATACCTACAAATGAAAACAAATTCGTACGACTATGAAAATGATTAAAAGTTAAATCATTGATGAAGGATATTAATTAAGAATAATTTATATGGCTTGCTTGTTTGAACTTCATCAAAATAAACAAAATATAACCGAGTAAATTAGCCAATAATTTAAGCAAAAATTTACAAAGCAAGTAAAAAAAAATGCAATAATTAAATTCACTAAGGCCATGTTCGGCAATAGTATTTTGGGTAGCATTTAGTATTTTCACCAAGTCAATACACTAATTAGTTAATTTTAGTGTTCGGTAAACTAGTATTTTGACTACCATTTCAAGTAGCGCTTAATTAACGTTTTAGGCAGCATTTTTGAAAAGCTAATAATATTAACGTTTGACATTTAAAAGTAGCGTTTCATGTTTTTAACAAAAAAATATTCTTTAAAAACTTTATCTTTGGAAACTATCTATATCCTTTTATATCAATTTACATTAATCAGCTAGTCTAATAGCTAAATTTACCGAACACATTAGTTTAAACCGCTTATCTGAACGACTATCTGCTAACAGCTAAATTAAAAATGCTATCAATTATCTAAACAGCTATCCGCTAGCTAAATCGCTATCCACTATCTAAACAACTAATTTTATCGAACATGTTATTGAAGGGAAAAAAAAAACACAAATGAGCACCCAACTAGAGAGTTACTTGCATTGGGTTGAAGAGACAAAGGAGATGAGATAATTAGAGCATGAGAGAGAGAGAGAGAGAGAGAGAGAGAGAGAGAGAGGAGCCCCAAAATGGCAATTGAAGATGATGTAGAGTGCAATGATTGGGGAAGGGATGACATAGTCAACTCTACGTAGTTCGAAAAGAAGTTAACTCAATATCAGAATTTCAAATTAATTCAGACATTGTAAGGGAGTAGAAAAGCCATAAGACAATGCAGTTGAAAGCATTCACAATAAATATGAAAAGGAAACAAATTATTTTACTCAAAATGGCTATTTAGAAAATCTTCGAGTTAGGGAGCCCTTCTGATGTTTAAAAATGGCCGAAATTATGTTAGATGAGACTAGACTAATTAATAATCTCATTATTGGAATTTTATTTGCGAGTTAATTTTTAGGGAAAAAATTGGATGTCAAATTGCTTGCAAATGAATTGAAGGGAAAAAACAAAAAAAAGGAAACTAAATGAAGAGGGGAATTGTATTCTATCAAAAAAAAAAAAAAAAAAACCCGAAGAAGAAGGGAATTGGAAACTGCCAAAGAAAAGATGTCCATGGCAGGGAGGAAATGGAGGGCAAAGAACAGCATTCATTTGCGCGAGTTCCGCTTTGTCGTTGCGCTTGCTATTTTTTTGTTTTAAAAAGACAATTTTTCTAAAGCAAATAATAAATGTTTTGCTATAATATATTTTTTAAGTGTCTTGAATTTACATAAAAATCTATATATTTATATCAAATTACAATAGTTTTTTTGAACTTCTACTTACACCACTTTGCATCCCGTCAAAATTCCTTCCCTTCTTTGTAATGGTCGTTAAATTTCAAACTTTTTCATGTACGAAAAGGATTTTTTTATCACAATTAAATCTTAAAAAGGAATGAACTCCGTTAACTATACATAGTATGATCTTTCTAGAACAAGTAGAGATACAATTGCCTAGACTAGTATTCTTTATGATTCACAATAGTAGATATCTTCACAATTGTCAAATTATAAATATAATACCGTATCACGATGGTCAATATAGTAAAGGAAAGAAGATAAGATATATAAAATATTAAGTTTTTTTTTCTTTCCTTGAAATTTTTATTCTATCAATCTCAATGATTACTATGTTTTTTCTATAGAGTAAATTCATTTTCCAAATTAGAATAGGATGTTACAATGTATAAAAAGAAAAAATGTAAAACTAATTAAAACTAGAACGCAAGTTTTTAAATGAAGTAAGAAAATTATTTAGTTTTTGGTTCAGAAAAGGTTATTTAGTTTCCTTTTTTTTCCCCTATAATTGTACCTTAAACCGCCTGTAGAATCATTGTAAATAGAGATGCCAAAGTAAACTTTTAGCAAACAGTTTACATTTTTATTTTAATAGCTCTAATAGTCGGAACCTAATCCATGTTGACTGAGACATCAAAGTCGCATTCGTATAAAAGTTCGTAATGCGATGCATAAAGTTATCTAGTACCTACAAATCAAAATAAAAGCGTACAATTATGAGAATTATTAAAAGCTACATCCTCGATGAAGGATATTAATTAACAATAATTTATATTGTTTGCTTGTTTGAACTTCGTTAGAATAAATAATATGTAAATAAGTCAATAAGTCAATAATGTAAGCATTAAGCAAACATTTATAAAGTAAACAAAATACAAGAATTAAATTCACTAATTAATCAATAAAGAGTTTAGATTAGGATGGTATTGGTTGAAGAAAAAAATTTAATAAAAATAAGATCTCAACTGGAGAGTTGCTTGCATTGGGTTACAGATAGAAAAGAGCTGAGATTCTTAGAGAGAGAGAGAGAGAGAGGAGTCGCAATTGGCGTTGGAAGATAATGTGGAGTGCAATTATTGGAGAAGGGATGGCATAGTCAACTCTAAGTAGTTTGGAAAAAAGTTAAATCCACATTAAATTTCAAATTAATTCAGACATTGCAAGGGAGTAAAGGAGCCATAACACAATGCAGTTGAAAGCATTCACAATGAATCCAGAAAGGAAACAATTTGTTTTACTCAAAATGGTTATTCAGAGGAAGACATTAAAATCACTCAAGCTCTGTTTATTTCTTAGAAAATTTGATGGAAAAAAAAGTTGAAAGAAATAATATAAAGAAAAAAAGTACAGAGAAAGTGAGTTTTTTTCTCTTGTTTGGATTGAGTAAAAAATATAAAAATTCAGATGAGAAATTTGAATGTTGATGAATTACATAAATCATGTCAATACCATCTAAGCAGTACAAGGTTGAAAGGTCAGAAATTCTTTTGGAAACTTTTCCCAAACTTTCCTCACAATTTATCCACCTAATTTTCCTCGATATTTTTTCATTTATGATTTTCTCTAAACCAAACACAAAAAAAAAAAAAGCTACTTTCTCAAATTTTTTTTGTTTCCACCAAATTTTCTAAAGCCCAAACAGAGCCTCAGTATTTATGTTCACTAGAAGAGATTGCGAAGATGACACAATTGTCGTTTCTTACTCGTTTCTTACTCTTGGAACCAGTAAGCAATTACATCCTAACGGCATTAAGCAATCGTCACAACCCAAAGATTGAGGAGTATCTAACAACAAATACGAAGACCAATGACTTGGGAAGGTCAAAGAGCCATCATAATCATCAGGTTTTGAAGGCTAATTGGAGTTACACATGCATGAGAGTTTAGAGAACAGTAAAGAAATAAATAAAGGCTTTAAAAGGAGGCGTCATGTAGTTATGAGAAGGCTAACTTCTAAAAAGTTCACCAACAACAAAACAAGTTTCTTCAAGTATAAAATTTGTTGAGTACGAAAGTGATCAAAGTTGAAGAGACAACTATAGACAGGATCACAAAATCTTCAAAGATTAAAACTAGTGGCCTCCAAAATCAGCAACTTCACCAGGAGAAAAATAAGAGTGGCAGTTTGAAATTCTAGAGCAATTAGCTTTGATCAGAACATAAGATGTAGCTATAAAGAGGATCACAAAACGTTTAAAGAAGAACAAAAAAGCTTGAGCTCATATACAAAGAAACTAGTAAGCTCTAGAATCAATGTCTTCATCACAGGTGAAAATGAGATCGGTCATTTGGAGTTCTAAATCTGTTAGTTTTTATCATAATATAAATAACATTTTATTTTGGATGCAGATTGGTTAAACTTGATATGACTTAGAAGTGCCACCTAGGGCAAAGATGAGAAAATTCGCATCTTGACTCAAAATAGTCGATAAAATCTAATGGAGGCTCAACTATAGGGAGGTAACCCCAATCAAGGAAATAAAGATGGAGATCGGTTAATGCTCTTCTAACCTGTAGCCTCTCACTCCCAGAGACTAGCTCGTATATGCTAAAATATTCATAGAGATACATAGTTGGGCAAAAAAAAAGTAACTAAAGAGCTATTGTGAGATTGATATATGATCACCATATCTTTAAGATAAGGAACAACTTCTAGTAGTTTTTTTTTTTTTTTTCTGTTGAACAGACTAACAATTATGGATGTTGAAGGTCTACACTAGCTGTGAGACCTAGAGTATGAGCTTTTTTTCTAAGCTTATAGTCATATTCATTAGGATGTTGCTTATGGCCTACAAATTTAACAAGCAGGATGCATACACCCTTATGTTGTTTGCCAGGAATGTCAAGCAGGTCTTAGTGTTCACATGATTTTTGTTTAGGTTATGTGTTATAATTGTTGCATTTTGTAAGCTTGTTTGATCTTTGTTTGTGGTGCTTTTTGTAAGTTTTCCTTTGTATTTACTCTTGACCTTTGGCTATTGGCAATAAGGGGAGGGGGCAAAGATATTGTCCATATAGAGATGGAATTAACTTTAGTTATCCTATCAGTTAACCAAAAAGTATTTTGATGTTTAGTGTGAGTTCATGGCTCTCTATGCCAATAAGTTATGGAAAATTTTCCACTTTGCCACTATGTTTAATTTTTTGTCCAATATACCACTTCCTTTTGTATTTTTATCCAAACTACCACCGGTTAACCTAGTTATTGTAGGTAAACTCTAAATTTTATTTATTTTTCTTCCAAAAATGTTTAATATTAAAAGAAATATTGTAAAATCAAACAAAATTTCAACAAAATAGGGAAAAAAATTAGAAAAGGTTTCTATGTTAGCAAGAATAGATTTTTTCTTGTTCCCACCGGCGAGGTGGTGACCTAGCCCAAAGTGCCGGACCTCCTGGGAGTTCAATGGTCATCGGTGAGTCCATGGCAACAATCAATAGTGTTTGATGATATACCCCGGCGACCCCCTTCCCCACAAAATCCGTAATCTCTCAACCCAGCCTGACTCGTATAGCTCAATGGAAGCCTAGCTGAGTTTGATGAGGCTGCCTCTAGACTCAGCTCATGTCGCTGACCACCAATGAGCCTCTCAAGCACTTCACTGACAAATCTAAGCCCCAATGTCTCTCCTCCTTCCATCTTTTCTCTTCACTCAATCCATGGAGATGCCCTGGGGAAATCCAATGGCATCTGCGCATGTAATCTTCGCACAAGTTTGCTTCGTCTAGGCTGTTGGGGATTGGGTTGGGTTTGATGAGTTAGAGGGTGGTGAGGTTATCTTAGTTGAGGGAAGGAGAGCAAATGGAGTGGGAGAAATTTCATTTTATATTTTTTTGTTTTGTCCTTGAATAAAAAATTGAAACTTTAGTCTACTTTTATTGTTTTTCCCTTCAATTTATGTCTTTTTTTCTTATTTGATGTACAAGGTTTTCATTCGTAAAGGTCTCTGGCTTTTTTTTCTATTTGTATTTGCACATTTTACGTCTTATTTTAAATTAAAATTTTAATTTTTCTTGCTTTACATAAAGATTAACTTGTTTTGACTTCTACAATTATTCTCTATTTTGTTAAATTTTATAAATAAAATTTAGAGTTTACCTCTTATTGAAGGTAAAACAAGTTGAATAGTGGTAGTTCGAATTAAAATTCAAAACAAACTGGTATGTTAGACAAAAAAACTAAACATAGTGGTAGAGTGGAAAATTTTCCATAACTAAGTGGCATAGAGAACCATGAACTTTGTTTAGTGTTTTGGAATTATGAATGAAATTGGTGATATGAAAACAGAAATAACTAAGACATTGGAATTGAAAATAAAATGCCGAAATTTAATTCCACAAAGTTGTTGTCTAAAGAGAAGTGAGAATTCAGAGGTGATGAGAATACTATAGTAAAAAGACCAGCGTATCATTAAATTCAAGTCACCTATTTACTTTTTTGAATTCATAAATTTATTATTTATCCTTAAAATTAAGTGTTGTATTCCAAAGGGGGGAGGGGTGTTGCAAATTCATAATCAAAGAATGTCTTCAAAGAATAAATTTTCAATATGAACTTTGAAGTTTTACCTTAAAAATTCCACGGATCTAATGCTACATGATAAATAAAATAAGATGCTTTAACTCCATTTAACATGCCTCTGGCAAAACAAAGGCTTAAGAATATTGGTGCATTTTTATTCATATTGTGGGCTGCCTATTACATCTAGTTCTGATAAACGATAGTCATATTCCTTTTTTCCAATTTTATTGTGTAAAGGACCCCCTTCTTATGTAAGCATTGGACATGATCCACACAGAAGTTGGACAGCAACATAAGGATATCGCTACGCTAACACGTGTTTCTACTCAACAATTACTCAATACCTAGAAAATTGTTGCCCTTGATACTTGTGCCCAAAATATTATAATGGACGTACATCACACCAATTGCAGCTGGGCCCCAAGCCCATCGTTGAGATAGTCACATGAGGATCATATATTAGAGCAACGCTAATACTGAGTCATTTTTTGGCTCACCAGTAGGGATCTATTTACTTTCAGATCAACCTTCTCTTCAACTTTTTACCTCATAATTCTCACTCTATTCAATAGAAAGTTCACCACTTTTCGTTACCAAATAAAAAAATACCTATGAACCCCGCACCTAATCATATTTAATTATTTTAGTTTTTTTTTGTTTAGTTGGTTATTTGGTTTAATTATTTTTAGGGAAAATAATTTAGACATAATAATTTGGCAACACAACTAATTGGAAGGTCGTAAATTTTTTTAAAAGAACAGTGCAAGAGTTTCAATTAAAAAATTGATCCACACAAAAAAAAAAATGAAAGGGGGCAAAGTGACGTTAGTGCTGCCCAACAGTCTCAGATCCAACCCAGCTTTGGTGGGGAAGAAGGCAAAAAAAAAGGTCACATGCACAGTCCAGCAGAACGGTAAAAAAAAAAAGGCAGTCAACCTCCCAAAACGACGTCGTTTTGAGGGGGGAGAAGAAGACAAAAATTTTAAGGGGCGCAAGTTGGCTCACTGAGCCACGCGCCCACGCCGTTCACTGCACAACGTCGGGCCAACACATGTCTCCCTCGCTTCTCTCTCTCCTCGGGCGAGCAGACCGCTACGTTTGCTCTTAGACCATCTCCAGCAGATAATGCACGAGCCAAAAAGGATGAGAGAGAAAAGGGGTGAGGCGAGTGGTTTTCTGCAGTAAATGCCTCGTGACCCATGGCTCGTGGGGAGGCTCGACGCGGCGACGCCCTGAGCAAGCTCATAACAGCTTTTTAATTTTTTTTAAATATTTTTAATTAGTTTTTCTTTTTTTAATTCTAAAAATAAAGTTGTGTATTATAAAGGAGTTCATGGGTACTATTTTATTTGATAAGTCAAAGTTGTGAGTCTTCCATTATAGAGAGGAAACTTGAAAGCCGAAAAATTGGCTCGTAGGATGATGTGGAAGGAGTAAACTCTACTCGTGAGCCAAAAAAATTGGCTTACCATTGGGAATGCTCTTATATATGTTCGTTAAACTCCCAAAGATCTATCTAGCTTAGACCTAATCAAATTGAGGATCGGATGAGGTTGAGGGTTGGGTCATGAAGGTCAATGGATACGACTTTTTCAACCCTGACCCTACCCAACCCTCATGTGGGTCATCATACCCTTACACTTGACTATGATCCTGCGGGTACCATCGGATTATTGGGTTAGACTTGACCCTCAAACTTTCTCAATATAGAAAATAAAATTGACATTAAGTTTCTTTTTTATTATAAAATTTAACATTAAACATTCTACAAATAAAAGGCCAAACGATAATATAACGTTCCAATGAACTGTATCTTAAATACAAACGATCTAATGTGCAATTTAGTGATTAAAATAACTGGTTCACTAAAAGGACTTTTCCAAATATTAGAGAGAGCATTAGAAAGTTACGAGCCAATGAGATTCAAGGGGAGAGGCTAAGAAGACACAAGAAAGCAGAAAGTGAAAAAGTTTTGAAAAAACGAAACCCAAAGTATGTTATTTTGATTTTAAGTTTTAATTTTTTTAAAAAGTGAGTGTTGACGGGTCGAGTCAGAAGGTCAAAATCTTTACCCAAACCCAATCCTCATTATAGAATTGGATACCCTCAATTTGAGGGCCAAAGCGGGTTAGAGACCAAAAAACCAACCCTGACCCTCATTTTTGAGAGTCGAGTCGGATGAAGCCCCAACCTAGTGATCAAGTCTAATCTAGTTCGAGGATTCTTCCATAATATCAATATAAGAAATTATAAACAAAACTCATAATTTCTTAACTAATAAAAATAATGATACGAATACATATTCAAAATGTGGCTCACAAGTTTCGTTTGTAAAGTTTTCAACAAAACACAATGCAATAGACAAATTCAACATATGTTGCAATGACATATTAAAATCTTCTAGGACTGTTCCAATATCCGCCCTAAGGGTACATGCTAAGCATTAAAATTCCATAATAAATACATCTCAAATTTTCAATTCTTTTCTATTATTTTACTGCCTTTCTATTTCTCTATTCAATTTACTACATTGCCCATTATATACCCATTTGTTTTCCATCTCACTTGGTTGTTGCGGCAAATTCTATGATGCAGAAGGCAGAAGCGTGGCCAGGTTTCACCTTAAGACGTGTTGAAATATATACATAATGTAAAATTTAATGGTAGTTTTAAAAATAAAAGTACATAATTAATACTTTTACAGTTTTGCTAAATATCGTCCATAGGGCGATGGATAAGAAGGATGATTTTTGCCTAATTGACACGCAATATCAATTATTAAACTAGTGTTAGGCCTATGCTTCGCATGGATTGTTATAATTTTCTTGTTGAACAATTCTCCATGTGATAAATCAATATATTTATAATAAATATATTGTTGGGCAAAACTTTTGCTCATGTCTTCCAAAATAAATTAATATTTTGATAAATATAGTCTAGAAGTCCAAATTTTTTTTTGTTCACAACTGAAGCATATACAGTTAAACCCATGGTGTTGTTCAATCTAATTTACAAAAAAGATAATTTTAATTGTACTTATTTGTAACTGATTATTTAAAATATTTAATGAATCCATTTTTCATTTCATTGTGAATGTACCAATCCCATCAATTTATACTAAGTCTTGAAATACTACTTGCATTCATTTTAATTATTCTTGAATTACTACATATTTACTAAATGACATCTCCTTTGTTATTACTATTAATCAGAGTATCATTCATTAAAAAATTAAAATATCTCGTAGTTACAAAGTTTCATTAAAAAAATGGATCCGTGCATGCGTAATAAGTTAAAAGAAGAAGCATCAATTACAAATATTCATTAGGTTAAAAAGTTTGATTTAAAAAATTCAAAATCATCAATTAATATCATCAAAATGCTATGGAGAATCAAAGAGTTCGTAGTCATTATGCACATTCTTAATTAATATTAGGATTATAACTAAAACGAAAACCTTTTCTTTGGTGATCTAAAATGTTTGTAAATATATATTATGAACTATAATAAAATAGTTATTTTCAATCCTATTTCTAAAAAATGGTATTTATATATTCTTGGCCCATGATTTTATCATTTTTATTTTTATGATATTAAGATTATGAATGTAAGATTTGTGTAAGGTTCTGAAAAGATCTCAATCCTATAAAAAAAAGGGGGAGAGAAACTAAACTTGTCGTCTTAATAACTTTTCTAATACCTCAAATCTAGTCATTTTTTATGTATCCACATGATAATAGTACTAAATCGATAAATTATCCAACACTCAAAACATAATAAGAGTAATAAATTCCTTTGAAAAAATAATATAAGTACAAAATATAAAATAAAAATATTTTATGAAAGCAACCTTACTCCACAAATTATGAAAGTTAATTTTTGGATGTTAGCACCAACTTGACTTATTACTCTTACAGCATATTTTCGTAAGGCTTTCTTTTTATGCAGGGAGAAATTTGAAATATTGGAACCAATCCATGCAAAATAGGTTAAAAGAAGAAGCCACAGTTACAAATATTGATAGTTACGAAAGTTTGATTAAAAAAATTATAGTGTCATCAATCAATATCTTCAAAACATTAAAAAGAATCAAAGAGCTAATAGTTATTTTACCTATTCTCGAAAACTAACATTAAGACTAAAATTTAAACAATTTTTTTGGGCGAACTAAATATTTGTAAATATACATTAATGAAACTATGATAAAATAATTAATTGAAATCATAATTTTTTAAAATAATATTCGCAATATTCCTGATCCACGATTTTACCATTTTCTATATTTATAATATCAAGATTATGAATATAGAATGTGTACATGTTCTAAGAAGATACCAATTCTTATTTTTTTTTAGAAAAGAAAATTCGAAACACAAAATTGGACTTGTAATTTTAAGCACTTTCCAAATACAAAATTAAACCTATAAGTTGAATGCCTACATTAATTTGATCCAATTACTTTTGCTAATATATCTTAATTAATGCCTTAATCAATATTTTAAAAAAGAAAAAAGAAAAAATACTTATGTCCAATGAGTGATTGCCAAGTGTCTAAACATTGTGTGATCACTCAATTATAAGCATAGTTAGTTAGATAGATTAGATGGATAAGACATCTTATTTAACTAATGTTGTACATATATTAAAAGATTATTTGATACTCCTTTTCAAAATGCAATAAATGGAGATGCCTAATTGTAATTAAGCACTCTCAAATAATATCCTTGAATTGATTTAGGCTACCTTAAATTAATGTGATATCATTACTGCTTTTTTTCTTGGAGAATTACTTTTGTTTTTTAAGTTACAATATCTTTACATTATTTGGTTGTGCTACCCTTGATTTCTCTCCCCAATTCCCTTTTCTCTTTTGTTTTTTTTTTTAAAGATTGTGAACACTTTTGCCCCAGTGCTTATGTACTTTGGTGTCAAAACTTAATGAATTGAACCGCAGATTTTGTTACTCGACCACTAGTGACGACCATCTTCGCTTTCTCTTAGCCCTTTGCCATCTCCATCGCCATGCTATATTTATGGACACTGTGTTTCTCAATTAATGGAGGAATTGAAACCTCCATTAACTAGGCAATAATCGAATTCGAGGTATTTAAATCTAAAGTTTGATTTTGATTAGGCAACTGATTCATTTAAAAAGGCAAAAATAATAGACTCTTATTTTATATGTAAACTTTAATCAGATATGATTTCTTATTTAACAATTTTTTTTTTGGGGATAAAAGATGCATTGTCTTAAATGGATAATGATGCTCCTTATTCATCGCCTACAGACGACATTTAGCAAAAACCGTAATAATAATTCATTTTTACTTCTTTATTGCTTACGCTTTTTTTTTCCTTCCCTTCATTGTTTACTAATTACTTGATTAGGTCAGGTGTGATCCTTTTGATACTTTTGCTTTTTGGTACAATAAATGGCCCTCAACCAAAAACTCATTACATTTACATGGGTCCTTAAATTAAAAAAAGAAAGACAGCCCGATACATAAGCATCCCGCATTCACGCATGGTCCGAGGAAGGCCTGCACTGCACCCTAAGGGGTGAATTGTAAGCAGTTTAACATTACTTTGTCAATGGCTGATTCCAAGGCTCGAATCCGTAACATTTTGGTCACATGGAGACAACCTTACCGTTACTCCAAGGCTTTCCTTCATGGGTCCTTAAATAAATGAGACCAAGGCCCTGTTCTATTTCGCGTTTTTTAGGATTTAGCTAAGACCTTATATTTCCTTACAGCTTCTTACATCTCCTTACATCTCCTTACATCTTCTTATATCTCCTTACATCTCCTTGCATCTTCTTACATCTCCTTACATCTTCATTTTATTTATTTTGTATTTATTTTGTATTTTGTATTTTTTTATTTTTTTTATTTTAAATTGTTAATTTTTAATTTTTAATTTTTAATTTTTTTGTTCTTTATTTTTTAGTTTTATTTTTTATTTTTTATTTTTTTATTTTTTTTATTTTTTTTTATTTTTTTAATTTTTAATTTTTCATCTTTTATTTTTAATTTTTAAATTTTTTAATTTTTTTAATTTTTTTAAATTTTTAAATTTTTATTTTGTAATTTTTTATTTTTTATTTTTTATTTTTTATTTTAATTTTTTTTTTTTATTCTTTTATTTTTCATTTTTCATTTTTTCTATTTTCTATTTTTTATTTTTTATTTTTTGTTTTTTGTTTTTTATTCTTAATTTTTTAATTTTTATTTTTAAATTTTTAAATTTTTTAATTTTAATTTTAAAATTTAAAATTTTCAAAATTTTTAGTTTTATTTTTTATTTTTTATTTTTTAATTTTTATTTTTAATTTTTATTAAAAAATTTAAAAATTAAAAAATTTAAAAATTAAAATTAAAATTAAAATTTAATATTAAAAATTAAAAAATTTAAAAATTATGAATTAAAAAATAAAAAATAAAAATGACATATTACAAATTAAAAAATTATAAAATAGAAAATTAAAAAATAACAAAAATTAAAATTAAAATTAAAAATTTTAAAAACTAAAAAATAAAAAATAATAATTAAAAAATAAAAAAATAAAAATAAAGAAATAAAGAAATAAAAAATAAAACAATAAAATTACAAAAATTACAAAATTACAAAAAATACAAGAAATAAAAAAAGTAAAAAAATAAAAATAAAAAATGAAAATAAAAACAAAAAAATAATAATAAAAAAAAATAAAAATACAAAATACAGCTTCTTAAGTATATTATTTTAATATTATTATTTTTCATCTAAAACAAATTATACTATACAACTCTTTTACAATTCAACAACTCCTTATATCTATTCTTACAACTCCTTACAGTTTCTTACAGCTCCTTACATCTTCTTACAGCTCCTTACATCTTCCTACAGCTTCTTACATCTCCTTACAGCTCATTGCAGCTCCTTACATCTCCTTGTATCTATCTATTTATCTAAAACGCGAAATAGAACAGGCCCCAAATTGTACCCTCATAAATCCTTGCATAGAATCTTATACAAACCAAGGAGAGGGGAGTTTAAAACACAAAATTATACTATAGTTTAAATGTCTCTATTAGGGTCTGTTTTTTTCATTAGTCTTTTCTAATTTACCAACCTCAACTTATTTCAACTAACTTCAACATACTTAAATAAAAAATACTAACTTCAACCCACTTTAACTAACTTTAACCTACTTCAACTCATTTCAACTAACTTTAAAATATATATTAACTTCAACCAATTTCAACCTATTTCAATCCACTTTAATAAAAATACTAACTTTAACCTACCATAACCAGCTTCACTCTTTTGCCAACCTCAATTTATCAACAAAAGGAACAGGCCCTTAATAATCAAATTCATCTTAATATGAGCACTTCAATAGCAATACTCAACTTTATCAGTTAATTTTCCAAGTTAATCAATTTTTTCTACTCTGGAATTATGTATAAATAGGCAGCAAAATTAAGTGTTGTATCTTACAATTCCTCGCAAGCGGCGTTCTACAATGCAAATCTGAACAGTGAAGTACAGATAACATAGTTTCCCAAAATTTCTTTATCATTCCGCCGCTGTACTCCTAAAGTGGGCCTCCTTCTGTTCTCTATGCTTTGGCTCCCTTTAACGCAACATCCGTAAAGAAGACCACCAAACCACTTGCAGTGGTTCGTACTTGATCAACCTATCTATTGTGAATACTTTTGAATCTGAAAATACATGTTCTCATTTTTCAAGTTGTCACTTCAGTCTTTTCAAAATGCACTAGGTGAAATCATCAGACATGTGGAAAATTTACTTATTAGTGTTGTTTAAAATAACACTTTACAAATTTTGTACTCATTCGTGTTGTTTTTGTCTTCGTGTAGGCTTCTTGCTGCTTTTAACGCTTCTTGCTGCTTTTAACGTTTCAACTGCTGCCTCTTGCATTTAATAGATGAATTATTTTTTTGTCTCCTTTTCACCCTATTTCCTGCAGTCCTATATCTCTCCTCCTCTGTTCCTCATATAACTTCTTTCCTGTTTCTTATCTGTCTCTCTTTCTCTTCTCTCACCCTATTCTTTCCCTAATTTAGTAGAAGAATGACCTTCCTTTCTCTCTTTCCACAAATTTCAGATTCCCATTCTATTTACCCTCTAATCCATATTAAATATTGGTATGCATCTGAGAAAATAATCGAAGTACCTTATGAACTAAACAAAGAAAATCAAGCAAACAAACGCAGAGGCCATCAGGGAGCATCATTTTTGTCTAAATATGTTACTTTAATTCAATTGCTATTATTTTCATTTATATAAAATATTCTAATGTGCATGATTTTTGTTAATGATCTTCTAATTAAATATATTCTGAAATACTTTCCTTTTAAGGTCAATTGTGAGTGACTTTTATAAACTATCTTCTAATTAAAGATTTTTCCAAAAACTTGCCTTTTCAAGTTAGTTTTAAAGAGTTATCTTCTAATTAAAGATGTTTTCAAATATTTGCCTTTTAAAAGTAATTTTGGGCAATCATATTAAATTTTCATAAATTATCTTCTAATTAGATATATTCCCATATAATCTTTTTAATTTTACAAGATAATTTTTCTTGAGCATAAAATTAATTGCACAACCAGCCTAATCTTTTCATCTCTATCTTCTTCTTCTTCCTCCTCCCCCTCGTCCCACCAAACCGCAAATCCAATTCATGATCCTCATTTTCATCTTGCACCGCCTAACAAACCCTGACCTCCTACTTCAACCTCTCCCTTTGCCTTTTCTTCTCTCTCTTCACCTCCATTCTCTCTCTATACTTCTCTGTCTTACACCGGCAATTAGACTGACAACTCACTGGTGATGGACAAGTCTTTTATAGCCTAACCGACAATGCTAATTTCACCATCCACCATCATCGTTAATGTGAAACACAAATTAAACCCTAACACCCCCTTTAACCTCCTCCCAAAATCTACACAAGAATCATGATTGTTGTCTTAATCTTTCATAAAGAAAAAGGTAGTTTAGGTAGAATAAAGACGAGAGATGGGATTTTGAGGTTTAAGGGAGATAAAATAACTATTTGAAGAGAGAAGGACCTAGAGGTTCATATAAAGAAAGAGAAGAGAATTGAATGGGTATGAAGGAAAGAAGCGGGGGATTGAGGGCCTGCTGTTTTCGTGGGTGAATTTCAAAATGCTAACCTCAATCCACTTCAACCTACTTCAACTCACTTCCACTATTTTTAACCAAGTTTAATTTATCATATGAAAAAAAAAATTCAACTCATTTCAACCTACTTCAACTCACCTCTATCTATTTCAACCCACTTCACTCTTTTACTCACCCCAGAATTAAATGAGTATGAAGGAAAAAAGCAAAGGATTGAGCAATTGTATTAAATTTTTATAAATTATCTTCTAATTAGCACCCTTTCCTTTTGTCATATGCAGCTAATAAGGAGGATGGTAGGGAAGTAATTATTCCAGGACAGGTGTTGCTAGCTCAAAAGTCACAGAGACACAAAAATGCAATGAAAAGTGTTTATTAACCAACACCAATAAGTAAATTTTTCTAGGCATGTTGGCACTGTTATATATATGATGATTCTTTTACTTCCGCAACCATCAAGCATTCACTGCACAGGTCTTTCATCGTTATTCCTAGTAACATTGTTAAACAATTAATTAGTAGTATTTATTCACATGACATTTTTTATAATTTTAATTCTTTTTTTGTTGAATTGATAGAAACCATTATTTTATTTATCAAAAAAGCCAATAAACTTATTAATCCATTTAGGTTTTTATAATAATGTGAATATTTCATATGAGGAAAAAAAAACATGTGAATATTTGTTGATTTTTAATGTTTTATTTCCTTCATAATACTTAACTAAAGTACCTATTAAGGGCCCGTTCTTTTCATTGGTAACTATGGGTTAATAAATAGATAAAAATGGTAGAAACTGAAAATATGGTAAGAGTTGGTAATAAATGGTTTTTTTTTTTTTTTTTTGAAGGACTGGTAAGAATTCGGAAATGTTACAAAAGATTTGAAGAAGTTGGTAAGAGTTGGAAGATGCTGGAAAGAAATTGGAAAGAATCAGGATATTTTTTTAGTTTAGTTTTTTTATCATAATATTTGACAATTAAAAAATTAACTAAATTTGTAATATTTTTGCATTATATATTTTTTTAATAATTTGACAAGTATTGTTCCAAATTTTTATGTTCATACAATCTTTAATATATTTGTGACTTTTCTAGTGCAAGGATTAGGGGAAGTTTAATATCTATGCTTCGCATATATTTGAAACATGTATAAATACAATTGTTGTATTCATTTCCATAACCACATAAATATCATTGTCTTTGCCTTACAAGCAAACGAAGCTATCAACTTCACATTTACAAATAACACAAAACATCTTCAATATGTTGTACTTATGTACGAATTATAATTGTTTTGCTCAAACAAAATACACCATTTCAACTATGCGCTCATTCAATACACCAATCCCCCCCCCCCCCAAAAAAAACCAAAGCATCTATTTGTGAATGAAAAGATAATCAATTTCTACATGACCATTTATGAAATTGCGAACATATGGCGATTTAGTAGTGGCTATGGCAAAGTTTGAAAAGAATGACAGGACCAAGAGTAAAAAGAGAGTACACAGACAGCAGAACAAACTTGTATGGAGAAAGAAAGAAAACCAACATGTAGTGGAGGCAGAAGAAAACCATACCAAGCAAACCCAGGTTGTTCACATATGGACGAAGACAGTGATAGGAGAAATAAACTCAGATTCTAAAGAATGGCTGAGAAGAAGTCTAGTGTGTACAACGGAGGTGCCAAGAGACTTAGCAACCCTATCATCGGCGATCCTCAGTGGATATGGACAATGTACGAAGATATGCGCCCTGAGTAGTTTCAAATACATATTGACATATCCGACAGAAGCTCTAATGGAGGAAGCCCTTAACAATCATGAGGAATTAGTTGTATGGTTTCATGATATCCAAAGGTGGAGTAGATACGATACGTGCGAAACACGCAGCATATGGCTAGAGGTGTATGGTGTACCTCCGAGAGGGTGGTGCTGGGAGAACTTCAGGCGGATTAGTGAATTATGGGGTAAATTAATTACCCTAGGAAAGCCTATATTCCGTACAGATAGCTTTGAGTCCATGAAGGTGTTTATTGCTACCAAAGTATTTTCCCGGATAGAAGAAGAGATTCTCTTAACATTAGAAGTTGAAGGGCACCGAGTCATTGTGAGAGAGATAGGGTTAGCAACCCATTAGTATATCCTAGTTCATAGGAAACACAGTGAAGTGCATGAGTCTACAATTCAGCCCCCTGGTTTTGAGGACATTGAAGAAGATCAAGCAGAAGAATATTGCAACAACATGCATAGTCCTCCTGCAAGGAAATGGGCAAATGAGGTAGTCCAAGAAGCACCTAATATGGAATTCAGTTCTTACAGCAACAACAGGCACAGTCCTCACACAATAATTGTGGCCAACGAAGTAGTTCAAGAGTCATCGGCTATGGATGTCAGTTCAAATTTGAATTGTGTAGATCAAAAGTCACAACATAATAATAGTGACTCCTCGTATGCAAGTGCTAAAACTGCAAATTTTAGCAATAATGGATACTCGGAAGAAGTGCTAAAAATCTCCCAGCATTCAAAGCATTCAAAGACATTGGGAGCTGAATTGTCCTATCCACCTCCAGGGATTGTAACTGAAGAAATAATTGATGCAAATGAAATGGAGGCAGCTTACAAGCCCAATGACTTGGGAAAAGAAGCGCAGCCTTTGGGAGAAGATGTAAGCACGAGCCCCCTCACTGGCGAACTGGAACCTCCACCAGGATTTGAAAAAGTAAGCAAACTGATTAAAGACTTGAGAAAAGTGGAGAACAAAAACAAGAAGCTGAAGCCAATTCTAGAACGACAAGCAAAAAGTGTGCAGATCTCGAAATCCACCAATAATTCCTCTGAAAGTCTACAAAAACTTGCCAAGGAATCTCTACAAATTGGGAATCTGCGAGGTCTCAAAGTTACTACAAACGAGCAAGCAGCTACAGCCAGAATTACCAGAACTTTAAAGCAACAAAGAAAGACAACAGTGGCGGCCAGAAACCAAGGCAGTAATTAATTATTGAATAGCATCCATGAAAATAGCCACCTGGAATGTCAGAGGGTTGGGGTCGGTGAACAAGAAACAAATGGTGCAGTCCTTAATAAGGATTGAAAGTATTGAGCTCATGGGACTCATGGAAACTAAACATTCTAAGATATCACACAAGGATCTTCAAGGATGTTGGGGTCAACTTCTAGTGGATTATGTCCATGAACTAGCACACGAGGGTGCAGGAGGACTCATTATATTGTGGAATCAGGACTCCTTTAAGTACTCAAGTTGCATCAAAATGCAAAGATGGATTTGTATCACAGGTGAATTTATAAAGGACCAATTCCATTGTGCAATTTGCCTAGTGTACGCACCAAATGACCAAAGTGATAGAAGACAATTTTGGGACCAGCTCAGGAACCTCAAAGCATCTGTATCTGACCCGTTTTTGCTGATAGGGGGACTTCAATGAGGTCCTACATCCACGAGAACGCAGAGGAGCCACGACCCAAACGACAAGCATGAGAGAATTTCAAGATTTAATACAAGACCTACAACTGATTGATGTTGAGATTGGCCAAAGTTTCACTTGGATGAGAAAGAATGCTGCAAGCAGAATTGATAGAATGTTGGTCGAACAGGATTTTTACTTATCATTTCCAAAGTTGTAAGCATATTGCAAAAGTAGGGTGTTATCTGACCACTATCCAATTGTTGCTGGAACAAGCCAGATCCGATGGGGGCCTACACCATTTAAAACCCTTGATTGTTGGCTGGAGGAACCAAGTTTTCTGAGCACATTCAAGAAAGAATGGATACAACTCACAGGTGAATCCTTGGAACAGAAGCTAAAAAAGCTGAAGAAACCATTACGAAAGTGGAATATAGAGATTTTTGGCCATATCGAATTGAAAATAAAATCTTTCCAAGAGGAGCTTGCAAAACTGGACAAGGTTGCCCAACACAGAGAGCTGTCAGAGTGTGAAGGGAATAGAAGGGAGGCGATCCAAACGCAACTAGGGTTCTGGATGACAAGAAAGGAGAGGTATTGGAGACAATTATCAAGGTGCAAGCTAATTCATGAAGGAGATAAGAATACAAAATATTTTCACCTCCTAGCCTCCATGAAGAGACAAAGGAAGGTCATCGATAAACTCATAATTGAAGGGCAAGAAGTGTGTGACAGGGACAAAGTCAAGAAGGCTCTCATCCGCCACTTTAGGCTATTATATGAGAAACAACAGTCATCAACCTTTGACATCTCAACCATTGGCCTTCCTCAATTGACACAAACAGACTCCAATTACTTAGAGGAGCCAGTGACTTCCCAGGAAATTCAAGAAGCACTACTGAGTTGTGACCCATCAAAGTCACCAGGCTATGACGAATTCAACCTCAAATGCATTCGAAAAGTTTAGCCAGTAGTGGGAGAGGAATTTGGCCAATACATTCAAAACTTCTTTGAAACTGGAGTTTTCAATTTGAGTATTAACACGACATGGGTTACACTAATTCCTAAGAAGAAAGGAACGCTGCATATGGCAGATTTTCGGCCTATAAGTATGGTGGGGAGCATCTATAAGGTGATTGCAAAGATCCTAAGCAGAAGGCTAAGTCAGGTGATTCCTCATTTAGTTGGTGAAACACAAACAACTTTTGTGAAAGGAAGGCAGAGTCTGGATGGTGCATTGATTGCAAACGAAGTAGTGCATTGGTTAAAGAAGTCTAAACGATCAGGCATCTTGCTTAAATTAGACTTCGAAAAAGCATATGACACAATCGATTGGGAGAGCCTGGATCTAGTACTTTGAGAGATGAAATTTGGGCCCAAATGGTGTTCATGGATCCGTTCATGCATAACATCAGCTACCATCTCATTGCTATATAATGGTGCACCATGTAAACCATTCAAGATGGGGAGAGGATTACGACAGGGGGATCCACTCTCGCCTTTACTATTTGTGATCATGGCGGAGGTGCTAAATAGGTTGTTGACTCGAGCAACCCAGGTAGGACTTTTCAAAGGGCTAGTTGTGGGTGCAACAGCGACCACAATCTCACATTTACAATTTGCAGATGATACTTTAGTGTTCTGTGAAGCGAATGAGAGCCACCTTTGGAACAT
>JACYFF010019584.1:15420720-15434713 GCA_017589665.1 Selenicereus undatus
GAGTCTGGCTTTCGATAGGCTGTACCATAGATTGGGGACCAAGGAAGGGGAGAAGGAGGTTTTTAAACTGGCTAGGGCTAGGGAAAGGAAGACTAGGGATTTAGGTGTGGTGAGGTGCATCAAAGACGAAGATGGTAAAGTGTTGACCGAGGACGTCGAAATCAAGGAGAGATGGCAAAGGTTCTTTACTAAACTCCTTAATGGGGAAGGGGTGGGAGATGCTCGTAGTAAGGGCGGAGAGGGTAGGGTTAGGCGTTCCGTTTCGAGAATGGGCGAACCTGTAACTAAGGATGAGGTTAAGGAGGCCTTGAGGAAGATGGCGAAAGGGAAGGTAGAGGGTCCGGACCAGATACCAGTGGAAGTCTGGAAGGGTTTGGGGGACGTGGGCCTTCAGTGGCTAACAGAGCTTTTCAATTTTATTCTCAGAACCGCGAAGATGCCCAGAGAGTGGAGGGCTAGCACAGTCATCCCACTGTACAAAAACAAAGGGGATATTCAAGACTGTAATAATTTCAGGGATATCAAGTTGCTCAGCCACACAATGAAGCTATGGGAAAGGGTGATAGAGCGAAGGTTGTGAAAGGATGTCGAGATTTCAGAGAATCAATTTGATTTCATGCCAGGCAGGTCGACCATAGAGGCGATTTACCTCATCAGAAGGCTCATGGGCCTGTACAGAGATAGAAAGGTGGACCTCCATATGGTGTTCATTGACCTGGAAAAAGCGTATGATAGAGTCCCGAGGGAGGTGTTGTGGAGTTGTTTGGAAAAGAAAGGGGTGTCACCCTCGTACATCCGAGTGATTAAGGATGTGTACGAGGGGGGCGGACGAGTGTGAGGACGCTGGGAGGGGTCTCCAAAGACTTTGCGGTTAATAGGGGCCTGCACCAGGGGTCCGCTTTAAGCCTGTTTCTCTTTACCTTAGTTTTGGATGAGCTCACTAGAGAGATTCAAGATGAGGTTCCATGGTGTATGCTGTTCGCGGATGGCATTGTTCTTGTCGACGAGACCAGGCAAGGGGTGAATGACAAATTGGAGAGATGACGGTATACGCTGGAATCTAGAGGTTTTAGGTTAAGTAGGTCGAAAACGGAGTACCTCCATTGCGGTTTCAGTGGAAGGATAGAAGAGAGGGGAGAAATAACTCTGGATAGGAGGTCGATACCAAAAGTAGCTAAGTTTAAATACCTTGGCTCGATCATCCAACAGGATGGGGACATTGACGAGGATATTAGTCAGCGGATAAAAGTGGGCTGGCAGAAATGGAAGTCTGTCTCAGGGGTGCTGTGTGATAAGAGGGTGCCCTTAGGGTTGAAAGGGAAAGTCTATCGTACGGTAGTTAGACCAGCTGTTCTCTATGGAGCGGAGTGTTGACCTCTAAAAAAAGCTGCAGGCCCAAAGGTTGAGGGTAGCTGAGATGAGGATGGTCAGGTGGATGTGCGGTTTCACGAGAAGGGACAGGATTAGAAACAGAGTAATCAGGGACCTAGTTAAAGTGGTCCCCATAGACGAGAAGATGAGGGAATCGAGACTCCGGTGGTTCGGCCATGTGAAAAGGAGGAGTGTGGCCTCCCTAGTGAGGAGGTGTGAGCGGATCGACCTTCCTGGTGGTAAGAGAGGAAGGGGTAGACCAAAGAAGAGTTTGGACGAAGTAGTTAGAGAGGACCTGAAAGTGATGGGTTTGACGGAGGACCTGACTCAGGATAGGAGGTTGTGGCGGGATAAAATTAAGGTCTTAGATTGCAGAGTTTCTTCTCCGTCGGGGTCAGTAGCGGTAGTAGCTTAGTGCCGACAGAGGTTTGACGTGCGTGTATGCAGGTGAAGCTTTGCTGAGAGGTAAAGGCATCTCCGTATCCTGGATCGTCGAGGTATGTTTCCTACCCCTTATTGATTGCTCCTATGTTTATTTATTCTTTGACCCTTTCCCCTCGGTTAATGGGTGGAAATCGCTTTCCCTTTAAAACTTTTTTACAAAGCTGTTTCTGTGGGTCTTTTGGAATCAACCTCTCTATAGGTAGGAATACCGATAGAGGTAAGGTTGCATACAAGCTGGATCTCCCCAGACCCCGCGAAAGCGGGACCCACACTGAAAGGTGTTGTTGTTGTTGTTGTTAAAATAGATTAAAATAAATTAAAATAAATATTTTAAAATTAACTCATAAAAAAAACAGAGACTTAATTTGCTCGGTATCCGTCCCATTGCTATCACTAAGGAAACCTGTAGCTGAACAAAGAAATATGTATCTTTCTTGTCTTTTTTGATACAAAAAAGAAAGAGTTAATTAATTAATTAGTTAACTAAAAGAGAGAAAGGCGGAGGCGCCACAGCGTGAATAGAACATGCCAGCGAAAGTGGCACCTGGCCACAAACCAAAGGACAAATGGAAGTAATTAAAAAGTAGAAAACGACGACGTCTTACTCTCTCATTCGCGGGCAAAAATTAAAGCCCCTTACAAGTTCAACTTCCACCAATTCCCAAGGAAAAAAAAAACAAGATTTTCTTTTTCCGTTTTTCGGCCGATGGATGTGGAGCGGCCGTTGCCGTCGAAACCCTAGCTTAGCTCAGTCAGCTTCCTCCACCCTCTTCCACCTCCGTCTCTCTCGCTCACTCTATCTCACTCTCTCTCTCTCTCTCTCTAGCTGCAGTCTGTTTGAGGTAGACTCTCTCACTTCTCTTTCTATCTTTCTCTTTCTATATTCATCTAATTGTGTTCTTAATTGTTGTTGAACGCTGCGATTTTCATTATGCAATCGGTGGTTATGTGGTGGATTTTGCAGGCTAAATTGTGATTCTAAGTCAATGAAGGCTGACAATGGTTGAGTGGCATCTGCAAATGTGTTGGGACGATGAAATGGTGGTTGTTTGAGCTGCCTCTTTCATTGAATTAGGTAAATTATCTTAAGTATATTTCTTCATTTTTGTCTTTTCTTTTGATTGTTCAAGAGTGAATCGCTCTTTTTTATTTTTTATTTTTACCACTACAATCACTCGTTTAGTATTGGCAATTTGGCATTTCTCAACCGTGATCAATTTACGAGTATATGATTGTTTGGGATGTCAGTTGTGGTTGGGGCCCCCCCCCCCCCATGTTTGTTCCCGTTGCCTGATTTTCTTCGTTGTATTCAGGGTCTTGAAATACTTATTATTTCGTAAGGGAATCAATTGCCCTTTGACAAGTTGTCTGATTGAAGTAGACTGTGAAGTTTAGTTTCATCGGCATTCTCACTGTATACTAAGCTGCACCATACGTTAACATATGTTCTTGGGTGCAAGGCCAACAACTTCACTTTTGCCGACCAACCTCCCCTGATTGCTGGTCTTTGTCAAAAAGGATAATGGGTTTAGAATTTGATTTAGGGCTGCGTGAAGTTTTGTCAGTTTTGACAGATTTTCTGTGACAAATCTTTTTTCCTGATTCTGCCATTGCCCATCTAAGAAGCAAAGAATATTCTCTGTTTTAACTCTGCTTTGCTTTTGCTTGTTACTGAAGCATTCTTAGCTTTAAAGGTTCCACTCAAATTTCAGCTTACTTTTGTGTGGGAAAATTTGAATGGAGTGGGCTTTGGGTGTAATCATTCCGAAATACAATGATATAAATTGAGTATCAGCCGACAGTCTGCTGTGAAGAGTGCTTGAAGAATGGTGACTGTATCTCTCAAAGGAAAGACACATCATGTCTCTTTTTTTCTGTTTTTTTCGGGGCATACAATGCATTGGGAAGTATTTAAATAGTGTCCAAAGCTTCCTTTGGGGTGTGATCTAACATGGATAAAGGTCCAAGTGATATAGCACTGATACCAAACTGCCTTTAGCACAATGATCATTATGGCCACTTGTGGAGTGTTATGTTAATCCTCTTGTGGACAAATTCTCCCGTGTTTGGGGGAACGTGTGTGTGGCAAGGGGCTTGGTTATCTGTGGGCTCAACCATGGGGCTTGGTATGGTCTGTGTGTCCACGTCTGCTTAACCTGCAACAATCCCAACCTGGTTGGATGACTCAGTGGTAGCGCCGGTTGGGAGGTGTGGAGTGCTCTTATGTCTTTAGTAAAAAGTTTCCAAGTGTCGTAGTTTATTTCTTTCAACAAGTTTTGAGGATTTTTATTTTACTTTGAAGTGTTTGAGTGTCATACCCTTAGTTTAAAAAGCGTGAAGGGCGCTGGCAATGGCATGAGGTGCGACCCTCGAGGCAAAGGTGCACCCACAACAAGGGGCGCACTTTTATACAATAATGCTTGGATTTTATTTAAATGATATATTTTTCCCAAATAAGTTATATAGTTACATTAATATAGACATTTGGTATCAATATAAGTCATTGGAATGTCAAAAATGTCACAGAATAGTTTAGAATATCATGAAACAATACCTTAAATTATTTAAACACAAATCCGAATGCTATTAACAAACATTCTGGAAATTTATGAAGATTAACCGCTAAAATACCACAAAGCAATCATGATAATGTATTCTCATATATTTTTCAGGATGTAACTCACTTACCTAACAATATCCAAATAAAAAATTTGAAAGAAAACACATCTTTATGATACTTATAGTGATAGGAGGGCCCAGAACAAAGAGAAAGAGAGAGCAAGAGAGAGAGAGAGAGGGGGGGGGGGGGATAGGGAAAAGGGGGTTGAGAAGAAGCAGAAAAGTAGAACTGAACGTTGCAGGCACCCAGAAACACAAGGTAAGGTTTAGAGTCCAAGTAATATAACCCTTTTTTTTGGGTGGGGGGGGGGGGGAAAGGGTTACATTGGGGCAGGACCAATACCTCTGAAGTTCCTTGTAGTTACTGGCAAGTTGTGGTGGAGATAGTAGTTGGATATGTAAGGCACCTGTAGTGTTTTGGGAATATCATTTCTGAAAGGCTGGAATGAAACTTTTTCAAAATATCAAAGTATTCAGAAGCGAGATATGAACAATACTATTTAAGTAATGTTTAGACAGTTTCAAAAAGTGGTAGTTGAAAGGTGTGAAACTTGGAGAATGTAGGAGCAGAAACTAGGTGTTGGCCTCTGTTAGGATATTGTTTCTGGAAATTGAGTGTTGAATGAAAGGGTAGCAATGCAGCAAACATCATCAGCAATTTGAAGAATGTCAAAATATTTATCGCTTTCCTTGCTAAGTGGTCACAAATATATTGGTGTTTGGATATTCACAGGCTCTTGAGGAGTTGGCACATCTGTATTTGGCTGTTGTGCAAATATTCTGGATGGTTATTTCACAGATGCACCTTCTGTTAATTTGAGCTTTCATTTAGTACTTGAGGAACTGCGGTGCTTAGTTACTGAATTCATCGAACAACCCTGTGTACCGTGATCCAGTTTGCGTGGCCTTGAATGCCAGTCGTCGGCATGCCGATTTGCCAAATGTGGCAAATTCAGTGAATCCATGCCGAATCACAAAGTGTTTGAGCTATTTTCAGGTTTCATGAGCAAATTATGGAAGAACATTAAAAGCTAGTGTGGATTGTTCATGGATGGGCAGCCATGAAAATAAAGCAGAGAGAGAATGAAGAAATATTCAGCATAGGGTTTTTGAATAACTTAAGTGAAGGTAGGAGAGAGATAGGATAGAGGAAACAAAATCATGCGTTTTTTTTGGGGGGGGGGGGACATGGAGGTACAAATTGCTCCTTCTTAAGAAAACGGACATGGAGGTACAAATTGCTCCTTCTTAACAAAACGAGAGCAAGACTGCTAGATTTATTTGCTGAGTTGCTAGGTAAAAGAGGGAAATGGAGCTGGTGCTTTCATTCACCCAACCATTAGTTTTACAAGTAAATTTTTTTTTTGTTTCTTTTTAAACTCATGCCATCTCCCCCCCCCCTTTTCTCTTAAAGTTGATTTCAAAATCTTAATCCTTTTATTGGATTACATGAATGTAAAGTTTAGCAACTTGCAAACCTATGGAAACTATTCTCGCTTACTGAATTCTCCACTGGATGGCGAACTGTGTACCTGAATTCATTCCACAAACCAGAGTGTGCCGCGATCCAAGCAACTATGCTGCAGTGTTTGACATGTGAATCAATGTTGAGGTTTTGTAATTCAAAATTTCTAAAATGCAAGTCTTTTAGTTAATCATATTTTTCTGTGAAGGAAGATGATTTACTAGACAATCAAAAGAATTGGCTGCATGTCAATATCATTTGTCTCACCAGGAAGCTAATTATATCCCATAAAGGGTTATTTAAGAACTCAGCTACATCTATCAAAGAAGAGCAAGATTCTTGTTTTTCCAAGAAGACAAGTGCTTCGTCGTCCTGCCTTAAGAGGTGCTTCTACGTCATCAAAGAGTCTTAAATTTTAAGTTGGCATAAATGCATAGTAGTATAAATTGGGGTGGTGTATCTGATTTTGTAATTTATACAATGGAAAATTACTGTAAGTCTGTAAAAAACTTGATCTATGGGTATTCCACTAGGAATCCAGTTCGGAAAGAATTTAGTGTTACCTTGCTTTGTGGATGATGAGAAAAATGGCACATGTGGTAGATGTCGCTTTACCGTACAGATCTCTTTCTGAATTGTTGGGTTTTCACTTTTCTTGTCCATTAGGAGTGTTTGCAGTGTGTTAATCCCTAGGGTTTTGGGGCATAAGGTTCTCTATGGGTGGTGCTTGGTTGGGACCTGCGCATTGGCTTTTGATAACTTGAATTTCAGAACCTAGAAAATCTTTGATCCGGTTTTTGTGGTGTGGAACTTGAATCTGAATGTAACAATTCCCTTCCAGGCTAAGGAACTTGGTACCTCCTGTCCGCTTGAGGCTATCAAATATACCTCCAAAATTAACTTACTATCAAACAAGAAAATTAAATCAGTAACATGAATGAACATTAAGATAAGTAAAGTAAATAAAGAGGTAAATAGATAGGGAGATAGGTGAACAATAAATAAAAGAGTAAATGTGTATGTTTTTGTGACTTGGGACACAATATTATGTATAGTCGTCATTTTCTACCTCTTTGACATGATTTTAATATTGGTCCCATTCTAGCCTTTTGAGCCAAATGCTCCTTCAGAGTTTCCTGTATGTAGCTTCTTATTGTAGCTATTTTCCATAAATATAATGATCATCCATCAATTTGTTCTTGCCTTTAGGTTTGTGTAAGTCCTAGATTGAAAACACCATTTTGTTGGTCTGGGTGGGCCGTGTTCTTTCAAGATTCCGAGGCATACTAATTAGGATGCAGTGTATTAGTATCTCGTGTGGTAGTTGCTGCTTCAAATTTCTTTCCTTCAGTGGTCCCTGACTTTGTATGTGGTGTTCAAGAACATGAATGTTTTGCAAATGAGACAATGGAATTACTTGTGGCATCTGAGATTATTGTGAGCATTTGTGTGTGCATGCTCACTTGTGTGCACGTCATCTTCGAAGCAAATGAAGCAGGGCATGTTTTTTATTCGTCAAACCATTCCAAAGTGACTTTGCATTTTGCACTGCTTTATTTCAAAAGCTTTTCATGTTGGCTTTGCTGTCTTAACAGACAAAGTGTTTACCATAATGCAAGTGAATTTTAGAAGTAGCATTAAAAGAGTGGTAGAAAGATAATTTCACAAGAGAAAAATCAACATTTAGTCTGGAAATTTATAAATACAAGGTGAGACATCTATTTTGGAATTCAGGGTAATCTGTCTTCTGCTCAAGGAGGTAGGCAAATAATTAATTTTTTTCGTTCTTTCTTGTTAGTTTACAAAGTAGGTTTGGTTTTTGGAGTTAAATTACCTTATCCTAGTGAGGCTGTGCCCTTTTTAATTGTCCGGTAGTTTTGTTTCTGTTTCTTGCTGTTTGGCTTCTCTGTTTTCAAGATCTGAATTTTATATAATTTATCCTGTAACTTTATACCACTGTGTTGAACTGAAGATTTTTTAATGTTCTGTTGTAGGCTGTTTGTCATCTGCATGTCGTCTTAAGATTCTGCATGAACATGAAGTCCCGATCCAATAGTGAAGGTAGGGTTCAAAGGGTGAAGAGTAATCAAGGGGACAGACCAAATTGGGTGCTTATTGTGGGTGGTGCCTTGTTGAGTACTTTATCCATTCGTATTGGCTGCAAACTGAAACAGGCAATTGATTGGAAACAGCGAGACAATGCCGTCTTAAAAGGTCTGAATTTATGAGAATGCACTGTGTCCTTTCTTTCTGGATTTGATAATAAGTTAGTGACTTTGTTATATAACGTGCAGGAAGTGAAGGATCTGTGGACAGAAAGAATTTGAGGAATTGCCGTTCCCAATCAAGTTTGAACTCATTTGGTTTGGATGAAAATAGCTGCTTCAACTGTGCTTCAGGTTGGGGGATGTCTACCATCCTTATTAATACATTTTGAATATCTGTAGGACATATTAGTTCCTTTTGCACAGCCGTTGGATTGACGTGTTCTATATTTGCGGAGAGTAATTGTCTCATGTCATTACTTCTTTTGACACTGAGTTGTGCTGCTTAGTATTGTCGGTAATAGTCAGTCTCCCATTCTGGGTTGTGTGTCTTTTTTCGCTATGTACTTCATCTTTTTACTCCCATCTGATGGTCCAAGTGTTGTAATGAAGGTTAGAATCATAGCAATGTCAGTAGCCCTGCTTTGCTTGATGGTCCTGATTCATGTTGTTGGCAAAAAGAGGTGTATACAAATAGATGTTTTTGTTTGCCTTAGAGGTGGATGAGAACAGCGGTTAATATGAGAAGCAATTTCAATGCAGGAAGGATAGTGTTCCCCCCCCCCCCCCCCAAATCTATCCCTCCCTTAGGTCCATCAGAATTCACTGCAGGATTTGTTCTTGTCTTGTATGCTTTTCTCCATTTAGCTTAATGACTTGAGAAAGGGGCGTCCAAATGGCTTCCTCACCTACTGCTGTTATTAGTCTCTCTGACTACAGATACATGGTGTCTGTTAGATCTGGCATCTTCTATGATAGAAGTTTAGGCACTCTAAGAATGTAATGCTCAAATCTCAAATTTCATGATGCTACATATTTTACCAAATTACCTGACTCATGCAATGTGATTCACACCAGGAATTCTGCAGAATATTTTATTTTAAGATAGACTTTTTTTTTTTAACTATGTGGATCATGTGCTTGCAGGAGACCGAATGGTGGAAATTAAGAATCCCCCAAATGGCCAAATTTTGATGGAATCTGAGTCATCACTTCCTTTAGTTACTGTGCCTCCGCCTGACTATGGCATGGTTTGGGTATCATCTCCGGAGCGTGGTGACCAACCTCCAAAGCCATTCCACCACCAGTCAAGTACTTCAGACTCACCACATGCATCTGAATCTGGCTCTGACATCTTCAGCAAGCGAGAGGTCATACAAAAGCTCAGGCAGCAGCTGAAGAGAAGGGATGACATGATACTTGAGATGCAGGATCAGATCACTGAACTGCAGAGTGCTCTTAGTGCTCAGGTATCTCATTCCAACCATTTGCAGTCTCAGCTCGATGTTGCCAATAGGGATCTCTTTGATTCTGAGAGAGAGATTCAAAGGTTGAGGAAGGCTATTGCAGATCATTGCTTGGCTCACGGGGACCCTAATGAGAAGCTTTCCACTGCCCCCGTATGGCCGTCCGAGAAAAGAAATGGTCATGCCAATGGTTTTCTTAATGGGGATATCAATTTTGATCTTCCAGACAAGTGTAAAGGAGACATTGACAGAATTGAAATGCTGAAGAAGGAAATAGGAGACCTGAAAGACTTAATACAGGGAAAGGACTTCCTACTGCAGAGCTACAAGGAGGAGAAAACTGAACTTTCAACTAAGATCAAGGAGTTGCAAGACAGATTAGATTCTCAGCTTCCACATATATTATAAACGGGTTCCCTTCATTTTCTTTCTTATTTGCACTGCCTTTATTTTTCTTTCTTTTTTTTCGTAGATTGTTATTATATAAGTTTAGGAGGTTTATCCTCTCCTGGATTTTCTCTACTGTGTGCAAATGCTTTGAGCTGTATATATGCACATGCACAAGTGGGGGAGTAGCTCTGAGATATCATCTGCTTAAATTGCTGGAAATTTTGACTCAACTGTGGTACATAAAATTTCTGAATGCCGCTCTTCTCTAAACATTTAAATTTGTTTTGTGCGAGAACAATTTGTAAAGGAATGCCTTTGTTTTTCTGTGCATATGCAATTTCAGTTGAGGTGTTGCTTAGTTTTCAGTTAGATGCAGGATTAATATGTTGGTGATGATCTCCAGCTCCTTTGAAGATCACATTTTATTTGGATGCGCTATTATTTCATAGATTTTCTTATTTCCTCCTCGATGAACCATTTAATTTTCAAGCACTTTGGAGTTTTAGACAGTATAACGTCGAGGTGGAGCGTTGCATCTTCTGAACTCTCTCTATAAAATGTTCTCCAACTTGAATATCGACCTCAAAAAACAAAAAAAAAAATGAAACCAACAAAAACTACAAAACAAACCAAATATCTTTTGCATTGCTTGGATCATGGTCCCAAGGGGAGGCTTATGATTTAAAATATCTTCTGGGTCAGTGATCTGTAGGCTCTTCTCGTGGTCCAGCTTCCTGTGGTGATCTGCTCACAATTTTCTTTTATCTTTTTTTTTGGCAAACACATTAAGGAATAGTGCAAAATAAAAGGTAAAACTAATTAAATATGTTTAAATGTGAGTACATAAGTAATATTTTATTTAGTCATTCAAGTTGGTGATTCATTTGATGTAGAATAGAAAGAAAAAATTGGATTGTAGGATCATGTGGAAGGTGTAGACCCCTATTTGTCAAAAAATATGGATCACCATTGCAAGTACTTTAATGTTTGCGGCTTTATTATAGTTATGATGTTTAGTATGTTGTTTAAATCTTGTGTTAGAGACTTTGTATTTCAACTATTAGAAATAAAATTAGTACATTTAAACCTTCCTGTTTTATTTTTTTGGGGGGGCGGTGGAGGGTGAATTTTAAAGTATTGCTTGCTTTTCACAATTGGATTATAAATTAGAAATAGCGATGATAATGGGTCAGATTTGAATTCGAATTGGATGTCTAGGCATCTAAATCTGATCCAATTAAAAATCAAATTAAAAAATTCGATCCAAATCCGTATCCGACAGATTGGATGTTCAATTCAATTTGGATCGAATTCGGGTCAGATTAAATCTAGATATAATCGGATAATATGGTTATACATTTTCATTTAATATTTGTAAAATTTTTTCTTTCCAACCTTGTTTGTGCTCACTTGCACATGCAATGTTCAACACCTTTTCAATGTCAAACACCTTTTGTTTCATATCGTACATTTCAATGTGTTAAAATAAGAAGGTGTTAGGAAAAGGGAACGTGAAGTCACTCAATGGGGAGAAGGATGGACAGTAGTAGCGTTGCTAAAGAGAAATTTGGTTAACAAAGAGGTGAGATCAAGAGGGACTTTGGCAAGGGAGTAGAAGATAGTTAAGAGCGAAGAGAGTATTGAATACAGATTGCAGACCTCATGCAATTTTTTTAAGGTTAGGGTAAAAAAAAGTTAAATTGTGAAAAAAAATGTTATCACATAGGATGGTAATTAGATCAGATGGACCCCCTTTAAATTCGTTCGGACTACACTTAGATAGGGATTGTTTTTCTATTAGATTCGAATCAGATTTTTTTTTTTTTGGGATTTCAATCAAATTTTACTTTAGATCAGATCAGATTGAATTTACATTACATTCAGATTACACTACCATCCGTAATTAAAAAAAATAGTAAAAGTAGTATCTAAGCGAAAAGTTGTATGTCTACGATATATGAGAATCAAGTTCTCTATTGCGACAAGGAATTGCAATCAAGGAATTATCAGCATTACGAGAAATCCGACTGCTATAAATTAGCATTTATATGAACAGGGATTAGTCACATTTTGGATAATCTATAGTTGATCGACCCCAGCCACCAAAAGCTCTAGTTTCACCTTTGATCTTGACTCTTGACAGATCACATTTTCTGTAGTTTCTTCACTGCAGCTTGCATCTGTAATCTCGGGAGTACCCTGGAAAGTTAAATCATGAGAAATTTACAAATGGGTCATGCTTCAACTCGCATGCAACAAACTCATTTTTTTGCAACAATTGGGTGTTGATTTTGGAGGGAAAAGCAAATGGGGGAAAAAGCAATGTGAAGCAAAATGACCATAATACCCTTAATGAAAAGATCCCACCTTCCTCCTCCGACCTTATATACTCACTTTCTCTCTCCACCCAAATCTGGAAGCATCAACAGGCATCAAATGCAAGGTGAAAGAACAAGGGTTTGCACCTAGTTCATTAATGCGCTTTATCTCTTTCTCAATCTCTCTTCAAAGTTGAATCTGCTCATGAATTCTGTAATAGTGAGCAATTGTACATCAAAATTGAGGAAAATCTAGCTCCAAATTGTTCAAGGCAGCTTGGTTGTGGGAGAAGGGGGTGAGGCAAGGTGCGTACCTATAGGTGAGCGAAAGTGCAGAGCGAGGTTGGAAGTGAGCTTGCAGTGTTTGGTGATGGTGGAAACCTGACATTGGAGGTTAGCCGTGAAGTCAGAGGTCGAAGGGTTTGGGCGTCTGATGTTGGTAGACGCCTTCAAGCGGGGTGGTAAACATAAGGTATGTTAAATATTATTTGAAATTTACGATTTTGGTATGTGGAATGAGATTTTGGTGAATGATTTAGGGTGTAGGAATGGTAAATGTTTGGGGTAACATGTGTGTCATGTTGTTAGTCACCGTTTACTAGGGTATCATTAATGTTGTTGACTGAAAATCCAATTGCATGGGTGGCCACATTGGAGGGTGGGATAGGGTGTTATTGTGATGAAAGGAAGATGATGTAGTTGACACTGACATTGAATGAGAAGGGCGCACTATTGAATCAGGGAAAATGTGGTGTTCACCATGGTAAACGTAGTGTATTGAATAGGTAGACAGAGAGCGGTGTTGTTGGGGACTCATATTATGTACTTGTATGTTGTGGAGGATGTAGTATTGGTTGCGGTGACTAGAAACTGTTATTGTTTGATGTGCAGGGTAATTGGGAAGGTCGTTGACCGATATAGCGGTACGGTAGTCGGTGTTATGACGCCTGGTAAAAACGAATGGGGACGTTGTTGCTGTGGGAGGCACTGGTGGCGGGAGAGAGGTGGTTGTGTATGTGTTAGGGGGGGGGGAGTTGGACAATGGTGGAGCTGGAAAAGTAACACATGTGGGGGGTTGGACGAAGTGTATCATGCTCAAAGAGGGTGTGGGGTTAGAGGAGGTGCGAAGAATGGTGAGTGAGATTATTAGCAATGTTTTGACTGTGCATAAATTGTAGTACAGTTTAAAGTACGACCGAGGGATGGTAATGGAATTGGAGGGGGATGGTGATTTGACAATGTTTTTGAAGGGGAATGATGAGCACGGGTATTTGTATGTGGGGGACAGTGATGGGCCAAAGAGACGTGCGCGCACAAAAAGCAACGTGGAGCTGTGATCATGGCGTCATTTGTGGGAGAAGCGGCAGGGATAGGGATGATATGGTCCAAGAGGGTTGTAAGGGAGTGGGTTTGAAAAGGTGGATAACATGTGAACACTAGTATGATGAATGACATAGCTGAATGTTATGGAGGTTGAAGATTTTTTGGATGGTTCGTACGTTCCAGGCCGTTGAAGCACATGATGTTGTAGTCTAGAGTTATCCGCAAGTGACAGAGAAGCTCATCCCCGCAACCTGGAAATGGTTCAGACATCGTTCGAAGCTATGGTATACGCTTGGGTTTGTGCTTCCACTGGATTGTCAGTTGTGACCCCACTCCCACCCCTGTTTGTATTGTAATGATGAAATTTAGTTTTGCATGTTCAGTTCTAGCATGTTTACCGAATAGAAGAGAAATGTTGACCACGGCAAACCATGCTCTGCAACCGGTAAACCCATGGGTAACTGACAGACTGCAACCCTGATTGTTTGTATTGTGCTTATAGTGGGTAGTCAGGTGTGTGTGTATATATATATATATATATATATATATATA
>JACYFF010019584.1:15436823-15448665 GCA_017589665.1 Selenicereus undatus
TTATCCATGGGTTTACTGGTTGTGGAGTATGGCTTACCACGGTAAACATCAATCTTCAGATCGGTAAACATGGTAGGTTACCTGCTCCCAATGAACATGCAACAACTTACTTGAATATGAAAATACAAACAGGGGGTAAGAGTGTGGTCACACCTGACTACCCATTATAAGCACAATACAAACAACCAGGGTTGCAGTTTGTCAGTTACCCATTGGTTTATTGGTTGCAGAGCATGGTTTACCGTGGTGAACATTTGTCTTATATTCGATAAACAGGCTAGAACTGAACATGCAAAACTAAATTTCATCATTACAATACAAACAGGGGTAGGGGTGGGGTCATAGCTGACAACCCAGTAGGAGCACAAACCCAAGAGTATACCATAGTTTTGAATGATCTTTGAACCATTTCCAGGTTGCGGGGATGAGCTTCTCTGTCACTTGTGGATAACTCTAGGATGCAACATCATGTGCTTCAATAGCCTAGAACGTACGAACCATCCAACAAATCTTCAACCTCCATAACATTCAGCTATGTCATTCATCATACTAGTGTTTACATGTTATCCACCTTTCAAGACCTGCTCCCTTATGACCCTCTTGGACCATATCATCCTTATCCCCGCCGCTTCTCCCACAAACGACGCCATGATCACAACTCCACATTGCCTTTTGTGCGCGCCTCTTCGGCCCACCACTATCTCCCACATACAAATACCCGTGCTCATCATTCCCCTTCAAAAACATCCTTAAATCACCATCCCCCTCTAATTCCATTACCATCCCTTAGTCGTACTTTAAACTGTACTACAATTTATGCACAATTAAAACATTGCTAGTAATCTCACTCACCATTCTTCGCACCTCCTCCAACCCCACACCCTCTTTGAGCATGATACACTTTGTTCAACCCCCCACATATGTTACTTTTTCAACTCCACCATCGTCTAACTCGCCCCCTATAACACATACACAACCACCTCTCTCCCATCACCACTGCCTTCCACAACAACACCGTCCCCATCCATTTTTACCAGCCGTCGTAACACCGAATACCGTACCATTGTATCGGTCAACAACCTTCCCAATTACCGTGCACATCAAACAACAACAGTTTCTGGTCAGCGCAACCAATACTGCATCCTTCACAACACATAAGTACATAATAGGAGTCCCCAACACCACTGCTCTCTGTCTACCTATTAAGTACAATACGTTTACCATGGTGAACGCCACATTTTCCCTGGTTCAATTGTGTAACCTTCTCATTCAATGTTAGTGTCAACTACATCATCTTCCTTTCATCACAATAACACCCTATCCCACCCTCCAACATGGCCAACCATGCCATTGGATTTTCAGTCAACAACATTAATGATACCCTGGCAAACGGTGACTAACAACATGACACACATATTACCCCAGACATTTACCCTTCCTACACCCTAAATCATTCACCAAAATCTCATGCCACATACCAAAATCGTAAATTTCAAATAATATTTAACCCTTGTTTTTTCACCTTGCGTTTGATGCCTGCTGATGCTTCCAGATTTGGGTGAAGAAATAAAGTGAGTATATAAGGTAGAAGGAGGAAGATGGGATCTTTTCATTAAGGGTATTGTGGTCATTTTGCTTCACATAGCTTTTTCCCCCATCTGCTTTTCCCTCCAAAACCAACACCCATTTGTTGAAAAAAAAAATAGGTTTGTTGCATGCCAATTGAAGCATGACCCATTTGTAAATTTCCCTTAAATCATTTCTTGAAGCCGTGACAAGATCCACATAAGACATGATATCAATGCAAAAATCCAAACTATTGTTGTGGTTGATAGGACTCAATGTAGTACATGCAATGCATTTGTTAGTAATTTTAGGCAAGTTTCTTGTATTGATTACATTACATTGCATAAGAATTGCACCCTTAGAAGGATTAATGACGAACAGACTTAACCATAATTAGGGAAGAGGGGTCCTATATTTATATTTTTATGTACAATTAGAGTTTACAAAAATAATTACATAATTTTGGTATACAATATCCTCTATTACATCCCCTCAATCTGAATAGAGGGTTCCACAGACAGATTGAACTTTAAAAATGGAAAACGCTATACAGCGAGAGCTTTAGTGAAAATATTTGCTAGCCAAAGCAGAGTACGAACATAGTTGACAACAAGATCGCCATGAGAGACACGTTCACGAACAAAGAGGTAGTCCACCTTAATATGCTTACTGTGATCATGGAGTACATGATTAGTAGTGATATATGTGGCAGAGATGTTGTCACAAAGAACTTTGACAGGATCACACAGAAGAATGCCTAACTCAGTAAGAAGATAACGTATCCATGGAGTCTCAGTAACAGTGCAAGCAATCGCCATGTAATTAGCTTCAATAGAGGATTTGGACACCATGGCTGTTTTTTAGAGCACCAAGAGACCAAATTAGGAGCCAAGAAAATGGCATACCCTATTGTGGAGCGAGAACTATCTGGACAGTCTGCCCAAGTAGCATTAGAATAACAAGGACCATATAGAGAGATTTCGCCCATTTGAACGTAAGATTAAGATCCATAGTACCCTACAAATATATGAAAGTACGCAACGCCATAGCAAGATGAGCATTCCGTAGAGCATGCATAAATTGGAAAACTGCATAAACTGGGAAACACGATTCACTGCATAGTCAAGTATTGCAAGGCCCCAACCATATTGTGATCCTCGGTAGATCAGAAAATAAGTCCCCATAAGTAAGAGATAACGTGGTCCTGGAAGGAAGTGGAGTGCGGATAGACTTGAATTTGTGAATCTGGAATTTGATGAGAAGATCCTGAAGATACCTGTGCTAGGAGAGAAAAGGCATATCAGGAGTCCGCACAACCTAAACCCGCAGAAAATAATGAAGATCATCAAAGTCTTTCATGGAAAAATGAGTGGAAAGGAGGTATATAATAAGATGCAAGAGAGAGCGAGAATTTTCGGTAAAGATGATGTCATCTGCATACAAGAGTAATATAAGAATAGCATTGGAACGATGCAAAATGAACATAGATGAATCAGTACGACTGCAAGTGAAGCCCAAGGAGAAAAGAAAGTTGCTAAGCTTATGGAACTAGGCTTGAGGAGCCTGTCTCAATCCATAAAGAGACTTATTCAGCTTATAGACACGAGGAGGCAATCGGGGTGAAAAAAAACCCTTGAGGTTGATCATGTAGACTTCCTCATATAAATCGTCGTGAAGAAAGAGATTTTTAACATTAAGTTATCTAACGACTCAAGTATGAATCATAGCAAGAGAGAGAATAATGCGAATGGCAGTGGGCTTCACAAGAGGGTTGAATGTCTCGATATTATCAAGCCCAACAAGCTGATGAAACCTTCTGACAACCAAACGGGCCTTCCTGTGCTTAATGAACCCATTAGGATTATATTTTGTCCGATAAACCCATCTACAACTTGATAGGCCATGTTATCATGATAGGAAACAAGGTGTCAAATATAATTTTTGACAAGCGCATTAAATCCTTCAGTCATTGCCATATGCCAATTTTTATTTTTGCAAGCTTGGGAAAAAGAAGTACGTTCTAATTCTGTACAGAGTGTAGCCAAAGATAGAAACTGACGAGGCTTACTAGCACTAGACTAAGCATGGGCATGCATCAGATGACACTTTTTAGGTGGTAAAGGAAGAGGTGGGTTTGGAGTAGTTGGACTACGGGACGAGAAGAGCTGAATGCCCCCTTAGTGGTAACTAGGCTCGTTGGTGAAGCAGGAGGCACAGAAGAGTGTGCTGGTGCAGTAGAGGAAGAGGACCCAGGATCAGAAAAAGAAGTGGGGACAAACACGGGATGGACTAAGATGGGCTAGCAATAGGAGACCTATTCTAGGAGACTACCGGGGTGGACTAGGTTGTAACTATAGAGTCAGATATGGGTCCAAACAATGCAAGAAAGGATACTAGGTCCCAGGTCAGGATTAGAGAAGGTAGTGGATAGTTATGGGGAAAAGGGCTTGGGGATAGAAATAAGCTTTAGGGTCTCCTACCTCCACGTCATGTGCTAAGTGAGTCCACTTGCTGACGTGGCATCGGTTGAGTCATCAGGGGTTTCCTAAATCAGTTTGAATTATGGTTTGGAAGATTAAAGTTTGAAATTATATAAGTAGCCAACTTTGACCACTACTAGTTTGGGTCCGTGCAAAAGCACAGAGCATGTTTAAATGGACAATTGATGGCTATATATGTTATCAAAAAATAAATAGATAGTTGGTGTGGACATAATTAATACTACAAGTCAGTGAAGAGTAGGGGAAAATCCAACGAAAAAAATAAATATATAGCAACTTCGTACATAAACAATATGATTAACAGTTGAAAACTATATCACTGTGGAAGAAGTCCATATAAGTATAATTGACATATTAGGTAGTGAGTTTGGCACAAAGCACGCTAAATGGGATGATGATAAGTTAAGCAATGACGCCAGTGATGAAGAATCCGCGTCCTTTTCTTGTACCTAAAACAAACATCAAGATTTAGTGATAATTTGATTACAATGATAAAAGGGAATTTTATATATACACATTATGTACCTGATGTACCTAACATTAGTATGTTGTATGTAATGGACCTCTTCCTCCCAATTAACTAGCACAATAAGAGCGATATGAGCTTCTACTTCATGCTGGCGTGGAGGCTCTAGAATGAAAATCTAAGGTTTTCCTATGTAATCATCTATAATTGCATAGAGCGATAGATGACCATATGGCGGCTGTGGACAATAGTAACACAGGTTAGGCAATGATAGAACAATAACTTGGGTGAATATGATAAGCAGTGACAATGAGAATACCTGTGTTGCATACATATCCAACTGTGTAGTAGTCGTATGTAAAAGAATTTGAGCATCCTCATGAAGAACAGTGAACTCTTTACAACCTATAATATCTTATAACACAACTCTGAAGATGAACCTGTATTTTTGAATTAAAAAGGGATGGTTACACTAATGCAAACAAAAATTTGGGAAAGCATAACACACCATGACACACTAGAGAATCATAGAAGCAAACATGTTCTGAGTCAAACGTGGTGATCGATATGTGTAGTACGATACATTAATCGCGAATACATAAATGTGGACACTTTTGTTGCAATTAGTGCAAGCGTCATAAAGTAGCGGGTGGATTTCAGCAATATATGCAAAAACTCGAAAATATCTAACCTGGATATAATAAAATATGAAAATTATATGATATTGAATGAATGTATGTAAGCATAAGGAACATTTGTTGAATAAAAGTTTAGCTTACATTTGGCGCAGTAGCATATTCATATAATCTAATCTGTTTAGCTGCAAACAATTTCTCTAGGGGGCACATGTGTAAAGTTCTCATACGCATGAAATCAAAATGTTTCATCACACCTGAAGTGCCAGAGTACCTAATATATACATGAAAAGTAACGGGTGTGACGACAAGTGTATATAAGGTGTATAGGATTAGAAAACCTAAATTAATGTAACATGTTCTGTATACCATCCTTTAAAGTCTTCTGTTGCTTCAATATTGGGTTTATCAGCAATCTACTAATGGGTAAAGTAGAAACTAATATTCCTACAATTATATTGCAGGAGAGAAAATGTATTACTGAAATATACAATTAGGATAATGGAAATTAGACAGTTTTGTGAATGACATTATATCAAGTGGACGTAAACTTCCGCAAAATCTCCCCATAAAGTCAGTCTCAATGGGTGCATCCTGCACAGATGTATCATATGTACTAATCTTTATACAATTGAAATGTAACAATAAATCTTCACAAATCTTAACTAATCACAACACATATTGCATGTCACAAAGTAATAATTCCCGCCATGCAATGCCTCTATCTCTGGTCCTTTCCAAAAGATATATAGCTGCTACCATCGATATGACGTCTATAGAACAACAGGGAATGAGAACATTGTAAAGAATACAGAAGAAATGCATGCAAAAATTTAGATAGTAAACTTAACTGTGTGAACAATACGTACTAACAACATTATCAAGTGTCCGAAGACGTCGAGGGATCTTGGTAAATGACAGGAAAGGAGGTCGGTGCTGGTAGGGAATATCCTGACATTCTTCAAGGACGCCAAGAAGTGCTGTTCTCAGCGTGAAAATCAATTTGTAAAGGTTGGCCACAACATTCTGTTCGCCATCTGTAGCAGCATCAACTGAGAGTCCGGATATGTGATAAACTTTGCCAGCAGTGAGTATGGACCTCCATTGAGTAATATCGGTATCACCTTCTATGATGTCGAATATCTCATCACACTATAAAATAATGAAAAGCATTCGTAAGCATCATACATGTATACGATGAGGATTTTATTGAACACACTAATCCAATACTTGGTAGTCCATAAATATAACTCTCCATACTGTCCGTCGCCCATAGACTCGAACGGACATTGCTTGCATGAGCCGAACTATCAATGTTATAGATCTATTGCAAGGTTTGATGACGCATATATGCATAAATGTAGGTGCGGAAGATGCCATGTCTGTAATCTTAAAGAAATTAAAGCAGATAGTATGGTATGATAATAAAGTAATGACCACAATGTATTTGTGAAAGGAAGTACATTAATGTAAATTACACCATTATTGTATGATTGAAAATAGGTTAACTAAGCAGACATAATGTAATTGATGAAATGAATAAATTGTACGATAAAATAATCTACAAATGGTTCAATACATCCCTATACACAACATTTTTTGTAACATCTATTGAAACTCCTCTCTTATTACAAAGTAGTACTTTTAGGCCAGAAGGGGATGAAACACGTGATAGTGCAACATAAAGTTGACCGTGGCTGAACACGAGTCTTGGAAGGTATACACCAACTTTATTCAAAGTTTGTCCCTGACTTTTGTTGATTGTCATTGCAAACGCTAGTTTTAGAGGGAATTGTCGTCTTCTGAGCTGTAGATCTGGAAGATTGGATGGTGTAAAATCGATTCTGGGTATTAGGACAGTGTCTCCAACATTTGAGCCATATATTACTTTGGCCTCAATCACTCTATCACCCAACATACTAACAACCAAGCGAGTACCATTGCACAACCCAATTGACTGATTCAAATTTCTTAATAATATAACCGACGCACTGACTTCAAGATCTAAACAATGATTTGGCAATCCAGAAATCTTTAATGAATGCAGTAATTCAGGGGGTTCCATGTCACTGAAAGGACCACAATCGTTAGCGTTTAAAAGACTATCACAACTCAAATAGCTCTTCACATTTCTAGGAAGTATAGACAACATGATTGTGTTTATTTCATCGACATCATCATTTGTTGGTGCAAGAATCCCTCTTTCTCGAAGATATAACCAATCTTCATACTTAGTAGCCAAATCAGGTTAAATTGATGTGATCAAATTGTGCACACCGTTGTCATCATTCCGTATGAGGAATTATTAAGGTATCTTAAGCCAATTAGGCTCCCCATAATTTGAAATAGTAATTCTTTGCACTTCACCATCTCCAACTTGTAATATCCATCGAGAAAATTTCTTTATAATGTGCATGGTCTCGTTGGGTTCATCTATTTGTTGCAACCTCATGTTTATACGTAAGTGCAAAATACTACATTCATTCCAAAATATTGTGCGATGTATTGTAGCCACAACGATAGATTCACGACTCCCGTGTGCAATCACAGGAAGTATCTGTCTGAAATCTCCCTCAAGAAGGACCAATTTTTCACCAAAAGTATTCTAATGATCACATACGTCCTTGAGGTGACGCTCAACGGCTTCAAATGCTAAACGATTCATCATTGGTACTTCATCCCACACAATCAACGTTGTTTCACGGATAAGATTTGCCCGTTCAAACCTCTTATCGAAGTAACAAACTGAAGTTTTATCAGGTTCTAAAGGTATTTTAAACACTGAATGCGCTGTTTTCCCTCCGGGTAACAATAAAGAAGCAATTCCCGACGATGCTACGACAAGGACAATATGTTTGTCTGATTGGAACTTGGAGATTATAGTATTCCATAGATATGTCTTTCCCGTGCATCCACTACCATATATGAAGAACAACCCCCCTTCATATCTGTTATGAGTATCGAATACTGATCTATGATGCTGGTATGAGTTCAACCCTCTTACAAAACTTTCAAATCTTGATGTTTCCAGAGCGGTATCAAAATCAAGTTTATCAATAATAAGTTGATTTGTTGCATGAACTGCAGCTTCGATAGAAGGGAGTGGCATTGGAGGGAAATTTCGCAGCGATCCTCCATTCCTATTCAAAATACGTTCTATCTCAAGTAGGCCAAGATTCTGGAGCTCAGTAGATGGTAAATCCATATTCGACATTCTTGTTTTCGATCGTACGGTATGTAGCAGGTCAATGTTAGGTGCGCCCAATGTGCATCCCACAACTGCACTGGATCAGCAATCTCAGAGAACATCAACATGGAACAAAACATATTTCATAGTTGCACACCTGAAGCCCAGGTTGATGCTTCAGATAATGCAGCATGCCATCCACCATCATCATCAAGCAAACCCAGTGCCATGCATGCTGACTTAAATGTTGGATGCAAGACACCATGTATAGTATGAATATCCTCAAAAGAAGTTGCTCCACAAATCTTTGAAAGAAGCATTCTCAAGTAATATCATTCACCGCAGTTTGGATGTGCAAACGGAAGTCGATCAATTGAAGAACCTTTTTGACAGATCGTCCAGCTTCTAGAAGAATGATTCCATACCCGTTGTGTGGGGAAGTTCAGATACGTGGTCTGTCGAGCTTGTGGGTACTTCTTATTTGCTTCAAACCACATTGTTAACATTGTTCGTTGTGCTTCTGGTTCATTCGTAATACAAAAGAGATCCTCTTTGTTGCTAAACACAACTAATTATTCTCCAGGCAAATGGTATTGAAGTTTTTGAATAGAAGGATATTCATGTTGCAAGCTGAACTCAAAAATCCTCAAGCATGACTCCACTGCAGATACGTAGCGACAATCCAAATACTCCTGGATTTCATCCCCTTCTCTATGTGGCCGAGCTTGCTCACTGTCACGATGTGTTATATTTCCTTCAATGACCATAGTAGCACGATCATGTCCCTTATGTGCATACTTATATAAGTATTTGATCACGCTACGGACAGCTACACGCTCGACGTTTATGTGAGCGTCATATTTTAGACATAGATCTCTATTGTATGGGACCACCCATTGGTTATCAATTTCTCGTCCATTGACAACCATTTGTTGGGGTGTGCACCACCTGCGGTATTGAGCGAAGCCATGCTCATTAAATGTTTTTTGGGTACAAAATCTTATTGGATAACATTTTGAACATTTCCCGTCAGTCAAAAATGATACACATGGGCCATGTATCATGAATCGTGTGACAGTATCATATGCTAGAGGGTCCATAGCTTCATCAGGAATTTTGGCACTAATTAGCCTATCAACATCTTTTGGGCATGTGGGCTTATCCTCCGGTGTCACTATTAAGAGAATATGAGCATGAGGAAGACCATGCTTTTGAAATTCAACAACATATACCTCTGTAAAAGATAAAGTGGGGGTTATTAGTATATTGAATGTTTTTGTGAGGTAAAATACTGTGTTTTACAATGCCAGCAACTCACCAACAATGACTGTTCCAAAGATCTTTTTTGTCTTAAAATCATCAAGCAATTGTCGTAACTTAATTCTGAATACTTGAGTTATTCGATCTGGTCTGTCCTCTGATCGTTGACCAGGTAATAGCTCGTTAGTGATTTAGGGCCAACTTGGATTACATGTGAATTTCGTGAAGAAATCAGGAGGCTCCAGAGCATGATAAATTGCAATTGCATCCTAATAATGCTGCATCATATAACGTGGCCCTCCAGTGAAAGAAGATGGTAGAATATATCTCCGCCCTATTAATTTTGCATTGACGTCACCTGCATTAAGTGCATCTTGAACGCCACTGTACAACTCTGTCCGGAGGCGACCTTGATGGTTTTTGAACCATGTAAGCCTATATTGCTCAATGGCAGCCCATACATCTACGTAGAATTGTTGGCCCAATCGACAACTCTATTTAATAACCATGAATTCATCTAGGCGGTCTTGGATGCAAAATGCATAAAATTCCCTCATTGATACTGTTGACCGTGATGTATTGGAGTTAGTCATTCTTGGGATGTCTCCACTCCATCCGTCAGTGTCGTACGGAAACAACAGTGGATAGTGTAAAGTCACGTATGATGGATGATGCTCATCTATCCTCTATAAGGTTCTATCCCTTGTTTGAAGAATGACATCTCGTGGTCCAAAGTGCTCAGTTCCATCCCTAACTATTAGTCTCGCGACCTCTTTTGCGGTGGGTCTAATATATTGTCGGCCTTCTCTAGCCTAGATGATGCGGATTTGCAAATCAAGAACCTCGCCATGGTCACGTAACATGTTGCGAGCTCTTCTGAATACAACAACATACTGATTAATTGAATCCAACATTTGTTGAAACTCTTACACAATGCCATATCTAAACCTAGAACGACTAGCTGCCATAAGTGCAGTCACTCGGTTTGACACTTCATTCTTAGTGTCATAAATGTACAATTGTGCAAATAATGGGTGTAATCCAAATCGAGGGAGCAAGGACCCAATTTTATGGTGGTTGCTACCATTTATCCGAAAAATATACGGGCTTCTACCATCATTGACACGGTTGTCAATCCTTCCCCCCATGGGAGTGAATGAGAACATGGAGTTGTAGATTATAATATTGTCAATGAAATATCGGTTTGACAGTGGTGATTTGAGGTATGAAGGTGATGGTGGAAGTAAGGGCAACACAAATTGAATCTAGGATTTGTGATACTACTATTTGTAACCCTTTCCTTTATCCACATAATAGCTTTGCAATGTGGACATGTAGCCGTTCGCAGGCCAAAGTCCCATCGGTTTAAGAATGAGTGGCTTCGACGGAGACGTGTCCATCATGCAAAGGTATTAGCAGGGTGAGCACGTGACTTACGGTGGGCTGAGTTAGATAAACGTAGGAAAGTTTCAGGGGATTACCCATTAGGGTGGATGAGATTGTCACGTGTCCTGTGGGTAGAGGTCTTATAGAATAAGCTATGTTGGATTGGCGATTGTCATCATGACCACCTCGTTCATCTGATTATGGGAACAAATTTTGTGTATTTAGAAGGACGTAATAAGTATATGATAAAGATTAGAGACTTAGCAAGGGTTTGAATTTATATAATTCAGGGCCAACATTACGAAGGTTGTCAATGTACTGTGCTGAGACGGGAATTTGTTGCTCTTGTGCAAGAAGCGTTGATTCCACTTGTTCCAAACGCATCAACGTCGACCTGACTTAGTGCGCCTCCCTTGCAAGTAAGCGACAACGGTATGCTACCACATCATCTCGTTGAATAGGCCGACGCTTGAACAATAATCGTTGCCTAGTCTTCAATCTGGTAATTTTGTGTTGCAGCCGTCTTCGCGTTGTTGAAAAAGACGGTGATGGACCAATTCCTTTTTTAGGAAACCATGCAAACACATAGGTAAATCTTGGTTTCTATACCTTTGTGTGAAACAGATAAGATTGAACAAATGTATGCCTACATATGCATTATATACACATACATATGCGTATGCAAAATATGTATACATATCCATATATACAAATACACACACACACACATATATATACATATATATATATATATATATATATATATTATATATATATATTTTTATATATATATATATATCTATGTGTGTGTGTGTGTTTGTGTGTGAAGTTATATATATAT
>JACYFF010019584.1:15449065-15459748 GCA_017589665.1 Selenicereus undatus
ACACACACACACATTTGTGTGTCTCTGTGTGTGTGCGCGCGTGCATGTGTGTGTTCGCGCTACTATTTGCAAGTCAGTCATAAGCATGGATACTTATCTTGCTTTTCAATTTTCCTCACAATTTGACGCTTTTCTTTAAAAAAAATTTAAAAAATGACACCTTATAGCCAACAACTACAATGAAGTTTGTACTTCAAATATAAATAAAACATGTAGTGTAGGAAACCTTGAGGAACACACACACACACACACACACACACACACACATACATGTTGGAAAGATTTGTTTTTTTTTTAATCATTTATAGGTAGCCATGTATATATAAATGCTCCTCGTACAACATAAAAGAAAGGTTAGCTAAAGGCTCAAAAATGTATTATGTATTTATTTATGCGTAAAGAATTTAGGAGGTCAAATTCTAGAATGCTCCGTGTCTTAAAATCTAATTGATAATCCAAACAGTTGTTTAATTTTGTTTGTCTGTTTCCCCGATAGCCTCAAATAAACGCTAAGCTCACCATTCTCTATATCCTCTCTATCTCTTCAGAATTCTCTTGCATCTCTCTCCTCTCAGAACTGTCTCGGCTCTATCCTTTCCGTTTTCATTATGCTCTCTGTCATCTCTCTCGTCTCCATTCTCTCCATGCTCTTAATCTCTCTAGAATGCCGTCCCGTCTCTCTCCTCTCAAAAGCCTCTCAGCTTTCACATCTCTCTCCTCTCAACGGTCTCTCATAGCTATCCTCTCCGTCCTCTCTATGCTCTATCTCATCTCTCGCATCTCTATTCTCTCTATGGTCCCTCTCATCTCTCTCAAAAGCCGGTTCTCTAGAAACGTCCATGACCAAGTGATTTCATCTGGGTCGTCCACCACCTTCGCGCGTCCACCTAGAAAATTCAACACCACAACGTTATAGATCGGCCAAAGCGGAGTCCACCGGTACAACCTATACAGCCAACGCGCCACTCAGGCGGTGGCGTGTGAGGCTATGCACTTTCGTTTTCATAGTGGTGGTGGAATTTCCGACTTGGTTTGGGCAAATCAGTGGTTTGGAAAGGCGACGGAGGAAGAAGGCAGTCAGCAGAGCCCTTCGTTGGCGGCGCGTGTAGCTCATGCGCCACTCGTCCATTACAGATCTGATGGTAGAGGTCTGTTTCTAACAATTTTGGACGTTTTTACTCTTCATTGTTCCGTTTTAAAGATTTTGATGTTATTTTGGGTTTGTTAATGGTGGTGTTGCTTTTTCCAGCGTGGGTTGGGCCGATCGGGGGTTTGGAAAGGCGAAGGCGGAAGAAGGCAGTCAATGGACGCCTTCGTCGGCGGCGCATGTGGTACACGCACCACCCTCCTTCCCATGTCTGATGGTAGAGGTCTGTTTCTAGCCAATTTGGACGTATCTACCCCTCTTTTCTCTTTTTAAAATGTTTTGTTGCATATGTTGGATGTGTTCATGGTGGTGGTGCAATTTTTGGCGTAGTTTGGGCAGATTGGGGGTTGGGAAAGACCAAGGAGGAGGAGTTGTCTTGATGTCATGGGTAATGCGGTGAACCATTGTCTTGGGTTGTTTGATTTAGATGGTTGTTGGATTTTTGTGTTATGACTGCCATTGTCATGTGTTCTGCAGGCCGTGAATGGTGCGTTTGATGATACTCAGAAGGAAAGGGAGGAGGTATACTTCTCTATATTACTTTGTTAACTGCCTTGATGAATTCGTACAAATATGTGTTATTAAATCAAACAAACTTCAAAGCAGTCAAGCTTAATACTTACTACTTTAAAGTATGAGGTTTATCCCTAAGTATTTTTTGTGAAATGTGAAAAATTCCTTGTTTTATTCAATGGTTGTGAGTAGTTTATATGAACTGTGAAAATTCATTCCTTCAATGTCTAGTTACAATGTTAAAAGTGCAATTGTAATTTCCAGAGTTAAATTAGGAATATTAAATTAGTTGATATGTATGCTTCCAAATTATAGGGAGTATGTGCTTGTGGTAAATAGATTATATCAACTGAAAATTCTGTGATTGTTTCATTTAAGTAATTAGTTATTTCACTGTGTTGAGATTTTTCATTTTCAGAGGTTAATTAAGGCATTATAATTAGTTAATTTGTATGCTTCAAAGTTTAAAGTATGAGGTTTATCCCTATGTATTTTTTGTGAAATGTGAAAAAATCCTTGTTTTATTCAATGGTTGTGAGTAGTTTATATGAACTGTGAAAAATTCATTCCTTCAGTGTCTAGTTATAATGTTAAAAATATAATTGTAATTTTTAGAGTTAAATGAGGAATATTGAATTAGTTGATACGTATGCTTCCAAATTATGTGGTGCATGTGCTTGTGGTAAATAGATAATATCAACTGAAAATTCTGTGATTGTTTCATGTAATTAACTAGTTATTTCAATGTGTTGAGATTTTTCATTTTCAGAGGTTAATTATAGTGATCTAAGTCATCTAACCAAGGCAACCGAGGGTATGATCAGGCCTGCCACCCAGCAGGTTGATCATACAAGTTTTGTCATTCTTTTGTTATTTTCTTTTTTTCAAGTTTTAGCATTTTCTGTGATTATTTTAGATTATGTTTTTGTTGGCTATTTTTGCTAATTGAAATATGTGTATTTTTGTTAGGTTTGATATGCGAATTTCTATGCAAAGTTTTAAATTTCTGTAGCTCAAGGTATTAATTGTGGCTGACTTTCTGAATTGGAATGATTGGATAATTGTAAAAGATTAATGATGACTCTCATATTAATTAACTAGTTGCAGAAAATGTAAATATTTGCAATGCTGAAGAAATGTATGCAACCTTTGATTCCTCTACTGTGGCCTTTGGGCAGGGGGTAGTGTCGAATAATTTGACACATTGATTTTTCTGAAGGTCCATTATGTGGAGATTTTGTAAAATTGATATGTACAAAATGAAACGTCTCATCCTGCCTTCTCCCTGATGACTTTATGCTATGAATAGTGAATGACCGTGCATGAGTCTAGCTCTATCGTAGTCTTGTGCCATGACAAATAGATGGAATATAGAGATAAGGGAAAATGCGAGGGTATTTTTTTGGGGTTTTGTGTTGGCTTTAATCAACGGTTAAGTTAGTGGGTGTTGGAGGGAGAGTGGGAGATGTATTTAAAAAAAAAACTGGGGTGAATTTTGCTTGGGTTTGGGTATTGCTCCAATCTACATGTAATGCGTCTTTTCTCTGCTTTGTTTTTCAACAATGGGCACTATTCTGTTTACCTTCTTGCTATTTAGTCGTAGTTTGGTGTGCACTCTGCTCATATAATTCATTTTTCAATGTGGAACTTTTGTATGCTTATAATTTTGAGATGTACTTATATGAACTGTTATATTATATCAACTGTTATATTTGTATGCTGATCATTTTGAGATGTAGTCGACAAATTATTTGATATCACTGTGAGAATTCTTTAATTTTTTAATTGCGGTGAGTAGTTTTCTAAGCTTTCATCCATTATATGATATCACCTGTTTCATTTTTTAGAGGTTAATGAAGACAATTTATTAGTTAAGTCATATGCTTCAAACATAAAATGAAAAGTATTTACTTTATTATCTGGTGATAAACATATGATATCAACTGTTAGATATGTGTTATACATTTTGATAATATGAAGTTTTTTTTTTGGGGGCGGGGGGCGGGGGGCGGATGGGTTGCTAATAATTTTAAGATGTAGTTATATACTTGATATCACGGTGATAATTCTTTCATGTTTTAATTGTGGTGAGTAGTTTTGTATGCTTTCAACCATTATATTATATCAGCAGTTTCATTTTTAGAGTTTAATGAAGACAATTAATTACTTAAGTAGTGTGCTTCAAAAATAAAAAGAAAAGTATTTACTTTATTATCTGGTGATAAACCCATGATATCAACTGTTAGATATGTGTTGTACATTTTGATCATCTGAAGTTTTTTTGGGGGGCTGCTAATAATTGTTTCATTTTTTAATTATGTTGAGTAGGCTATCTCAAATGAGATACTTCTTCCATTTAGTTTCTAGTTTAACCATTAAAAATATAATAGTAATAATCTGAAGAGATAAATTAAGAATATTTAGTAGTTTTGTAAGCTTCCAAATTTAATTAGTTAATTTGTATGCTTCACAAATAAAATAAAAAGTATTTCGTGTATTATCTCGTGGTAAATGGATGATATGAAATGTTATATTTGTAGTATACAGTTTGATTATCAAAATGTGTTTCATTTGTGAAATTTAGAACATTGGAAAAAAAAATTCCATTGTTAGAGGTTAACGAAGACACTTAATTAGCTCAGTTGTACGCTTCACAAATAAAATGAAAAGTATCTACTTTGTTATCTGGTGATAAACACATGATATCAACTATTAGATATGTGTTGTACATTTTGATAATCTGAAGTACTTTTTTTTGGGGGGGGAGGGGGGAGGGGTTGCTAATAATTGTTTCATTTTTTATTTGTGCTGAGTAGCTATCGCAAATGTGATAGTTCTTCCATTTAGTTTCTAGTTTAACCATTAAAAATATAATAATAATCTAATGAGGTAGATTAAGAATATTGAGTTAGTAGTTTTGTATGCTTCCAAATTGAATTAGTGAATTTGTATGCTTCACAAATAAAATGAAAAGTATTTCGTTTATTATCTCGTGGTAAGTAAATGATATCAAATGTTATATTTGTAGTATACATTTTGATTACTAAAATGTGTTTCATTTGTGAAATTTAGAACCTTGGAAAAATAAATTTCATTTTTAGAGGTTAATGAAGACAATTAATTAGTTAAGTTGTGTGTTTGAAACATAAATTGGAAAGTTTTTACTTTATTATCTGGTTATAAACACTTGATATCAACTGTTAGATATGTATTATACATTTTGATAATATGAGGTTCTTTTATTGGGGGTGGGGGGAGGAGGCTGCTAATAATGTTAAGATGTAGTTATATTAGCCATTATATTATATCTATCGTCATATTTGTATGCTTATTACTGCGCAAATTATTCGACATCAGTGTGAATTGTTTCAATTTTTAATTTTGGTGAGTAGGTTATCTCAATTGAGAAAATTCAACCATTTAGTTTCTATTTTAACAATGAAAAATATAATAATAATCTTCAGAGGAAATTAAGAATATTGAGTTGTAGTTTTGTATGCTTTCAACCATTATATTATATCACATGTTTCTTTTTTGGAGTTTAATGAAGACAATTAATTAGTTCAGTGGTATGCTTCAAAAATAAAAAGAAAAATATTTACTTTATTATCTGGTGATAAACACATGATATCAACTGTTAGATGTGTTGTATATTTTGATAATCTGAAGTTTTTTTTCAGGGGGGGGGGAGGGGCTGCTAATAATTGTTTCATTTTTTTAATTGTGGTGAGTAGATTATCTCAAATGACATAGTTCTTCCATTTAGTCTCTAGTTCAACCATTAAAAATATCATAATAATATGAAGAAGTAAATTAAGAATATGTAGTAGTTTTTTAAGCTTCCAAATTTAATTAGTTAATTTGTATGCTTCACAAATAAAATGAAAAGTATTTCGTGCATTATCTCGTGGTAAATAGATGATGTCAAATGTTATATTTGTAGTATACATTTTGATTATCAAAATGTATTTCATTTGTGAAATTTAGAACATTGGAAAAAAGAATTCCATTGTTAGAGGTTAACGAAGTTACTTAATTAGATCAGTTGTATACTTCAAAAATAAAATGAAAAGTATTTACCTTATTATCTGGTGATAAACATATGATATCAACTGTTAGATAAGTGTTATACATTTTGATGATCTGAATTTGGGGGGGGGGGGGCCAATGGGCTACTAATAATTTTGAGATGCAGTTATATCAATCATTATACTATATTAACTATTATATTTGTATTGTTATAATTTGGAGATGTATGCTTCAAAAATAAAATGAAAAATATTTACTTTATTTTCTGGTGATGAACACATGATATCAACTGTTAGATAAGTGTTATACATTTTGATAATCTAGAGTTTTTTTCGGGGGGGGGGGGGGTGCTAATAATTTTGAGGTGCAATTATATCAACCATTATATTATATCAACTGTTATATATGTGTCGTTATAATTTGGAGATGTGCTGGGCAAATTACATGATATTAGGGTGGAATTGTTCCATTTTTTAATTGTTCCATTCATTTAGTGTGTATTTAAAACTTAAACGGTATAATTATAATTTTTAGAGTTAAATTAATAAAACTCAATTAGTTAATATGTATGCTTTAATTGTTGTCGTTTATTTCCTTGGGGTTGGTGAGTAAAACTCACTTGGTTGATATGTGTGCTTCCAACTTTTGTCGTTTATTATTTCCATGAGGTTAGTGAGTACTGTATGTCAACAATCAAAGTTCTTTAATATATTTCCTTCGGATTACTATACTAAATTGGGGAAGAGGGAGAAAACGTGATGGTGGAATGTTTGATTCAATAAACACATTAATTCATTCATAGCAATCATGGGAGACAACTAATTACGTACTTATGATGGGTGAGGGAAGCCGAAATGTAAGTAATTCAATTCGTACCTCAAAAAGTAAGTGGTGGAAATGTGTTCAGTAATATCTTGAACTTCAGATCTACAACATAATGGTAAATAGTGTAAGAGCTGGTTTAAAAAATGTAAACGAAATTTTAACCTAAAATCTGTTCAACTTAGTTGCGACGTTGCAGATTGGACTGCGGTTCTAACCTTTCAATGATGATAATGAGGCTGAAGATTAAATTTGAAAATGATGAGGTGCTCTTAATTGAAACGGATGATGGTGGCAGATGTGAAGGATGGGATGCTAGTTTGAAAAGCAAAGGCTCCAAATCTTAATTGCTGGTATATTTTTTTTTTTTTTTTGCGGTGTTTAGCAACTTCAGTTGTGTTTGTGAAGTGGTGGGGCTGCATGTTCCTGAAATCAAGGCAGTTTGTTTTCTCAGCAGGTATAGCACGTAACAGGCAGTTTGTATTTCTTAGGCAGTTTCTTGACTTAGTGTAAAATATCAGATAACCTGTTAAACGTGGGGGAGGGAAGCTGTAAAACATTTTAAATTTGAACTTACTTAAAGGGGGAGCACTTGGGCGGGATTGCACCACAATTCATGATTGCTTATTTCCTGAATTGTGAGGAGTTCACCCATTTTTGCATTTGTAAGATAAAGATTTGATTTTTCTCTCTGCTTGTGTTCGCTTTAAAAAAAAAAAAAGTGCACTTGAATTTATTTGAATAGCCTTAAAGTATGCAAGATTGAAAAGGTTTGATGGACATTGTTCTTCCTAGAATATCCTAGAGAAACAAAATTTCCCCTATTCTACTGTAGAAGATGTGATTAAACTTTGAATTTATGAAAACAGCCAAATTTGACATGTAGAAATAAAGTTTCAATTAATAAATCCGTTGTTTCATTTCATTCTTTATGCATTTCATCACTAGAAAAAAAAAAGTGTTGCATGTTTAAATTTAAATAAACAAATGGCTGTGAAGTTTGAAACGATGCAAAGATTTGACGGAAGTTTTTGTTAGTACAAGCGATTTAGCCATATTACTAGTTGATTTGTCAACAGCTCTTCTAGAATGTTTAGTATGAGCTTTAATAACTTTCAATTAAAAACGTGGGATTAATTTTCTGCGATTGAATAATATATTAGTTAGTATGAGTACTTGTATGAAGGAAGCATTCAAACTGTATGCATTTCCAGGTATGACCTATCATGTCTGCAACTCCCCCGTATATATGGTCCATTAGATTTCTTGAATAGAGTCAATGGTCTTTAATATTTAGCCATATAAAAAAAATGTTACTTTAATTTCTTTGTTCCACTATTTTCTTCCTAAATGAAAAATATACACATTCTGAGAAATCAAAATACTTTTTTAATAAAAATAAGAAAACAATGACCAATACAATTTTAGCTTAGTGGAGATATTGAAGGAATTTTTTTTTTAAAGAATCACTCAATACAACAACAACAGCAGCAATAACAACTTCCAGTATGGGTCCCGCTTTTACGGGATCTGGGGAGATCCTACTGTAGGCAATCTTACCTCGACCGGCATTCCTACTCGTAGAAAGGCTGATTCCAAGAAAGAATCACTCAATGTACTTCAAAATTGTAATAGTTCACTGAATTTTAAAAATGGTTTAAAAACTCGTCAAACCTTAATATTGACTACAAATAATCACAAACAATTTATATTGTACTCCAACGTGCCCATTAAAGAAATCTCTAAATATTGTTTATTTATTCTTAAGTGAAATAATCCCTAGTTTATTGGAAAACAAGAATAAAGAGGAAAATTTTTGATTTTTAGGGATGATTAATATGATATTATAATTATTTAGGGTTAGCCTATTGCTGAAAAAGAGGAATTTTCACTGTATGATGATAGTAACCATAGAAAAGGGAAAACAAAGTAAGCTGAATGCCTCTAGATCATTCAACATAAATTGACCCAAAAATGAAGTAATCGCTTCTTTGATGTCTTAATAAACAAGAAGAAGGCAGTATGCCTGCAAATTGATACCGTAAGTAATTGAGAGTTTTATAGCCTAAATGATTAAGGGTATGTTCATTTTAGTATTTACCCAACCGTAACTGCTTTCAACGGTTTTTAACTGTTAGCCACTAATTTCAACCACTTCCAACTGTTCTTACCTGCTCACAACCATTCACAATTGCTTACATTATTTTACAAACGATCCAACTGCCTCTCAACTGCTCTCAATTACTCATAATTACTAACTGCTAATCACAATCACTTTCAACCTCTTACAACCGCTCTCAATTGCTTCCAACTACCAACCGCTGAAAAAAAAAAAAAGACTGTATAAGGTTTCATTTTTCTATCTTTTTGTAGATGTTATCAATGTTCACTTGATTTTGTTTTTCCAACTATAACTTAACCACAACATTTGTAAATTTGTTGTTAGTTATTCTTCGAAGTTTTTGCCCTCCCTTTCTTGTCCTCGATGAAAATATGAATTGTTTACATTTAAAAAATAAAGGTGGTTTAAAGTTTCCTCATTTAACAGGGCATGATATGTATAAACGTTGGTGATCATGTTCACTGAAAATTGAAATTTAGTGCCTTTTCTAACCTTATTTCAAGTTTGGATCTTACTTGGGAGAATTCTAAATGTAGACAACCTTTCTTTGTAAGTATTTCTGCAAGTAAAGAGGCCGATTCTAAGAGACTATTTTAAATTATAGTAATTTTTAAAACCTTTGAAGAGATTTTTATTTAAATAAATAAATTTACACATACACACAATTTAGGGAGAAAAGGAGGTGTGAGTACTGACTGATTTTGCACTATAGGAAAGTTGAATGCGCAAAATCCTATCATAAATAGCTGCCAATCTAGTTACATTTCTGCAAATTATGGCAATCATTCCTTGACTTTGTTGTTTATTTTGTTTTTATAAAGAGCTATTGACAAAGTCTTCAGTATAATAATTCAATTTTCCTTAGGAGTCCAAAGGACAGTCTATTGGGTTCTCCATCCCATCCTAATTCGTTTAGTGATATATATCCTCCAACTTTTAATGTGGGTCCCTTTTTTACGGACCTGGTGAGCATTTCTATTCCTTTAATGACCATTCTAAACACACCAAGTATGGATATCCAATTCATGTCAACTATTCCCTTAATGACCATTCTAGATACATTAAGGGCGTGTTCGGCAGCAGTGTTTTGGGTAGCGTTTGACGTTTTGATTAAGTCAATACACTCATCACGTAATTTTTAGTGTTCGGTAACGTAGTGTTTTGACTAGCATTTCAAATAGCATTTAGCTTTTTAAGTAGCATTTTTGAAAAGCTAATAGTATTAACGTTTTACATTTAAAAGTAGCGTTTCATATTTTTTTACCAAAAATTACCCTTTGGAAATTTTATTTTTGAAAATTATCTATATCCTTTTATGTAATCAGCTAATCCAACAACTAAATTTACCGAACACATTTTATTCAACTGCTCTTCTAAATAGCTATCCGCTAACAGCTAAATTAGAAACGCTATCCGCTACCTGAACAGTTATCCACTACCTAAACCGTTATCCTCTACTTGAACCACTAATTTTACCGAATAGGGCCTAAGTATGAATGTCCAATTTGTGTCAATATGATGTGGCTAGCTAACTAAATAGAAAATATTACCATGAAAATAGCAAGATCTTAACAACAAAAATTAAAATAAATCAATTATTTTTTTTTAATGGGGGAGGGATGAAACTCTGTTCTTCATTATAGAAAGTAGTTATTCTTACCAGTAAACTACCTCTAAAGAGTTACTTTTAGGGCCTGTTCTTTTCGCAGGTCAATCCGTTTTTACCAACTTCAACCTACTTCAATCTACTTCAACCCATTTCAACCTACTTCAACCCACTTGAAAAAAAAAATACCAACTTCAACCTATCTCAACCAACTTCAACCAACTTCAACCAACTTCAACCCACTTCAACCCACCCCTTCATAATTTTAATAATTTGTAAAGTATCATGTGAGATTTAGAGCCTGTTGTTTTCGTGGGTAAATTAGGTAGGTAAAAGGGTGAAGTAGGTTGAAGTTGGTTGAGGTGGGTTAAGGTAGGTTGAAGTTGGTATTTTTTTTTTGGAAGTGAGTTGAAATAAGTTGAAGTAGGCTGAACTGAGTTAATG
>JACYFF010019584.1:15474748-15536710 GCA_017589665.1 Selenicereus undatus
CCTTCTTACAACGCGAAAACACAACTTAGTGAAGGCAACTAAAGTGGCACGGTGTGACCGTGCCACGCTACGACATGGGGCTGTGGAGATCAAATTGTTGGCACGGTCGTGCCACGTGGCACGGTGTGACCGTGCCACTTTGCTGTCCCGCGAGCTCCAGTTTCTTTTATGTGGCACGGTCAGCCTGTGCGGCATGGTGACACCGTCCCACCCTCTTTTGGCCTGAAGTCCTCCCTTTTAGCTCCTGTTTGGCGCGACATTGGCTTGTTTTCCTCATTTATTCAAGTCAGGCTCCTGTAAACACAAAAACACGACTTTTAGGCAGATTTGAGATAAACAATGAATAATCGACCTCTAAACTCACAAAATTATACCAGAAACTGCCGAGTTAAGAGGTAAAAATCATGCCTAAAAATGTGTAAAATATAAGTTTATCACAACTTCACCTAGGAGAGGAAGGATTGAGATTGGTATTTCCATGACCAATAACTCGTATTAGTAATGTGTAAACTTACAATTACTAGGCGCATGAGTTTGAGGAAGGATACGGCTAGGGAGAAATACAATTTAAAAATGTAAAACAATCAAAACCATCGATAGAGAGATTTGAATCGGGGACTTCAACAAGCTAAGGAATAGCAACGTACGCTCCAACCACTCAACTACAAATGTCTCCATGCCTATATTCGGCTGATATTTTATTTATAATAAACTTGACTGTGTTACATTTGTTGTAGCCTTGCTATATGGGATGAGGGTTAGTTGACCTAACTGACTCCACGCTCCCTCCGCCCCTATTCGTACATGTAGTGCCATATATATTCTCTAGCTAGGACAGGCCCCTATGTTCCGAATTATGGAGGAAAGCATATTTTTCCATAAGGAAAATGTAATGACTTAACAGGACACTAATTGGCCAGATATGCATACTATACAATCAAAATGTTGTACTGCTACAATTTTAGCCACTCAGCAGTAAAAGCCTAACCAGGAGCCCAGAAAGCAAAAATAATAAACGAGACTCCTGCTAATATGTTACAAACCAAGGCAAATAAAACACTTGCTTGGATACGATTACCACTACAACACTCCTCAAAAATCATACCAACTCACCACACTGAAAAGCCGACAATTAAAGATCCACACCAACACTGAAAAGGTCAACCTGGGTTTGATAGGTGTGCCCCTCCGACCTGTGCAAATCCCAACTAGCTATAAGTTGGCCTAGTAATTGGCTTAGAGCGGTGCTTACCATTTCTCTCTCTCTTTTTTTTTTTAAGAAAAACATTATACCTGTCATTCTTGTTGGATTTGTCAACTAAACAGGGATAATTATGGCTTTTATTCCACATAAATACATAATAATGACCACACATGTCATTCTTCATTTTCCTAGTACGTACTCTCCTAATTTGCTGACGTTGGCCACATGCAAATCAATACGTATATATCATATTCATGGCAGCACATACTCCTAAGAGTCACAACAACAAATATATATTCAAAATTTAATATATGACATATACACGTATAGAAAATATATATACATAAGGGCCTGTTTTTTTTGTGGGTCAATCTATTTTTACCCACTTCAACTTATTTCAACCTACTTCAACCTATTTCAACCTATTTCAATCCACTTGAAAAAAAAATACCAACTTCAACCCACTTCAACCTATCTCAACCTACTTCAACCCACTTCAACAAACTTCAATCCACCCCCTTCATAATTTTAATAATTTGTAAAGTATCATGTGAGATTTAGGGTCTGTTGTTTTCGTGGGTAAATTGGGTGAGTAAAAGGGTGAAGTAGGTTGAGGTGGGTTAAGGTAGGTTGAAGTTGCTATTTTTTTTTGGAAGTGAGTTGAAATAGGTTGAAGTAGGTTGAAGTGGGTTGATGTTGGTTGAAGTTGGCTGAAGTTGGTATATTTTTTATTTAGTGGGTTGAAATGGGTTAAAATAATGAGAATGTAATTAACGCGTGATAATTTAGAAAGTTATCCAAATTTTGTGAAATTTTTGTTTGTTATTTTTTATTTTTTATTTTTTATTTTTTTGATTTTTGATTTTTAATTTTTAGTTTTTAATTTTTCATTTTTAATTTTTCATTTTTTTTGTTTTACTTTTTTATTTTTTATTTTTTATTTTTATTTTTATTTTTTTTATTTTTATTTTTTTATTACTATTTTTTATTTTTTATTTTTTATTTAATTTTTTATTTTTTATTTTCTTCTTTCTTCTTTCTTATTTTTTATTTCTTATTATTTAAGTTTTTAATCTTTAATTTTTTCATTTTTTCATTTTTTTTAATTTTTTAATTTTAATTTTTAATTTTTAATTTTTAATTTTTAATTTTTTAATTTCTTATTTCTTATTTCTTATTTCCGATTTTTTTATTTTTTATTTTTTATGTTTAATTTTTAATTTTTAATTTTAAATTTTTAATTTGTAATTTTTTAAATTTCTTATTTTATACTTTTTTATTTTATATTTTTTATTTCCTAATTTTTTTGGTTATTTTTTAATTTGTATTTTTTTATGTGTTTATTTTTTATTTTTTTATGTTTTATGGATTATGTTTTATTTTTTAATTTAATTTTATTTTTATTACTTTTTCATTTTCATTTATTTTTTTTATTTTTTTTTATTTTATATGTTTATATTTTTTCATTTTTTTATTTTTAAATTTCGTATTTTTAATTTTTAATTTTTTAATCTATTTTCAATTTCTTTTTAGAAATAAAAAAACATAAAATATAAAAAATGAAAAAATGAAAAATAATAAATAAAAAATAAAAATATAAAAAATAAAAAATAAAAAATAAAATATAAAAACATGAAAAATAAAAAATAAAAAATAAACAATAGGAAATAAAAAAATAAAAAATAAAAAATAAGAAATAAAAAAATAAAAACACAAAAAAATAAAAAACATAAAATTATAGAAAATAAAAAAATAAAAAATAAAAAATAAAGAACTAAAAAACTAACAAAATAAACAGTACAAAGTAAAAATATAAAAAAAAAAAAAAAAAAAAATGAAAATAAAAACTAAACTTAAAAAATAAGGAAGAAAGAATAAATTTTAAAAATTAAAAATTAAAAATACGAAATTAAAAACATAAAAAAATAAAAACATAAAATATAAAAAAAAAATGAAAATGAAAAAGTAAAAAAAAATAAAACTAAAAAAATAAAACATAAACCATAAAACATAAAAAATAAAAAATAAACGCAATAAAAAATAAAAAATAAAAAATAACCTAAAACATTAGGAAATAAAAAATAAAAAATAAAAAAGTATAAAATAAGAAGTTTAAAAAATTGCAAATTAAGAAAAAGAAAAATAAAAAAAGAAAAAGAAATAAGAAATAAGAAATTAAAAAAATAAAAAATAAAAAATAAAAAATAAAAAATCAGAAATAAAAATAAAAAATAAAAAATAAAAAATAAAAACTAAAATTTAAAAATTAAAAAATTAAAAAAAAGAAATAAGAAATAAAAAATAAGAAAAAATAAATGGGAAATAAGAAAGAAGAAACTAAAAAAATAAAAAATAAAAATAAAAATAAAAAAATAAGAAAATAAGAAAATAAAAAATAAAAAATAAAAAATTAAAAAATTAAAAAAAAAATAAAAAAATAAAAAAATAAAAAAATAAAAAAAAGGAAAAATAAAAAATAAAAAAATAAAAAAATGAAAAAATTTAAAAAAAGAAAAAAGAAGTAGAAAAGTAAAAACAAAAAAAATGAAAAATGAAAAATGAAAAATAAAAAACTAAAAATTAAAAATCAAAAATCAAAAAAATAAAAAATAAAAAATAACAAACAAAAATTTCACAAAATTTAGATAACTTCATAAATGATCACACATTAATTACATTCTCATTAATTTAACTCATTTCAACCCACCACATAAAAACTATACAAAGTTCAACCAACTTCAACCAACATCAACCTATTTCAGCCCACCTAAAAAAAATAATACCAATTTCAACCTATCTTAACCCACCTCAACCAACTTCAACCCACTTCACCCTTTTGACCCACCTAATTTACCCACGAAAGAAACAGGCCCTAAGTAATAAGAATATATGTGCACCTGGGAGCACATAAGAAATTGCCTATGTGGATTTGACACCATCCCAAGGGAAGATTCACTATTATTCAAGGATTCCCACGATTTTTTGAGCAACGTCTCTTGGTTTGATTGTTATTAATTGAGTAGATAATAAGAATACTAATTATTAAGATTTTAACATTTTATTGTCTCAAATTTTTTGTAGAATTTGGTATATACCGTACCTCCTCATTACGAAAGATGAATGTCATAATAAACTAAGAAGCTTGAAACGTTTGTCTATCTAAATTCTAACATATGAATTTATTTTAGGTGGGGCAACATATGTATAATGTGGGAAACCAGGCCACCTAATCATATTTATGAAAAGCAAGTGTTTGGGGGTAGGAAGTTGTCAATTTATACTTGAGAAGAGGCCATTATTTTGCCTTCTTTATCCCTTTTACTTTTCATGATGACAAAGTGTAACCAATATATGACAACATGCCTTTTTTCGCATATAAATAGTACAACTACGTGAGCGTCATGTATGTTGAACACACTCTACATGCTTTAGATATCCTAAGGAGATATTACAACCTATGCATTCTCTTTCGAGTTTATTCCAACTCTTTTCTTCATGGCTCTTGCTCTTCGTCTTCCTTACCTCGTACTCTAGTTTTGCTATGCCTAGACTTGCTAGGCTGGAGCAAAAGCTTCGACTCGATGAAGACATCGAGTCTTCTTCTATCCCTAAAACGGATGTGAAAATCTTGTATTACTCTCAAACACTCGATCACTTCAATTATCAACCAGAAAGTTATACAACATTCAAACAAAAGTACATGATCTACTCGAAGCACTGGGGTGGTGCAAAGGCTAATTCACCTATTTTTGTTTATCTTGGGGATGAGCAACCGATGGAAGATTACGAGATTGATTCACTGATTCTCCCAGATTATGCTGCTCAACTTAAAGCTCTTGTAGTTATCATAGAGGTAATTAGAATGGTTATGCTTTATTGTGCAATCGCTAGATTTTTTCCTGCATTCTTAAATAACAGTAGGTGTCGTACTTATTTTGTGGGCAATGCCTAGGCCAGGAGTAGGTATCATATATGTGACTGATCACCTGACGCAATTAACCAAACATTTACTTACTGGTATAGTCATATCAATTCAAATACTAATAGAGGACCAGAATGCATGCAAATAGATATAGCTTGAACTGAAACCACCAAAAATATGATAATATTAATTGCATTTTGTGGACATGCTTATTATGTGCAAAAATAAACTTGAATGGGGTACTTTGTACTGACCGCTGTAAGGTTTGAGACATTGGCTAATATAATATTGATTTAGGGTTTAATTTTACCACCCTTGAACTTTTAATGTTATATTGTTGAAACATTACCCCAGCAAATATGTTAAGAATGAGAAGTAATTAATTGTCCTATTTTAGTGCTGCCAACATACAGACACTCTCTGTAGATCTTGATTATGGGATGAAAAGATGGCTGAGAGCACGATAGAGAGTCATGGAGAGAGAGTACATGAGTGAGATTAAGAATCAGAGATATTGATATTATTACCAATCCTTTCATTCTGTTGAAAAAAAGAGTAAGTATGTCGGCAGCATTAAAAAGAAAGGAAAATCGGTCAATCATGTCTCATTCTTTAAATGTTCGCCAAGACAATATTTCAATAATACAACACTAAAACTTTAAAAGTTGTAAATTAAATTATAAAATATTGACGCTATATTAATGGCTGAAACCTCAAGGGGGTCAATGCCACGTACCTAATTTATGGTGACTATACATTAAATATATATCAAAAGATATTGGTGACGAAGTTGCCCACGAGTTGCTTAACCAAGTAGAAAGAAAACATTGCACTTGATATTATGAGCTTCTTTGCAAATTGCACGTCATTACCAAAATAATGCATGTCAATATTGAGGTGCCAAAATTTCTTTTGTTTTTTTAAGCATCGATTTTATGGGAAGTCAAAGCCATTTGGAATGAAGTCAATGGAGGAAGTACTGAAGAATGCAACAGTTCGTGGGTATTTTAGTTCTGCCCAAGCTATTGCAGATTATGCTGAGTTAATTTTACATTTGAAGAAGAATCTCAAGGCTCATTATTCTCCAGTTATTGTTGTTGGAGGTTCTTATGGAGGAAGTAAGTAAATAAGTCGATAGTATTTTTTTCCCTCTCTTTTTTTCAAACTACTTGAACCCGAATGCTTCTAGAAGAATGGAGAAGGTTCTACACATTTAAAAAGGGATATTGAAACTTCTTCTAAAATGGTCTTTTCAGCGAATATTTATGAAGAAATAATACATTAACTTGTTAGCAAACCATAGTCCATTGAATTGAAGAATTAAACCTATTGGAGCATCTTTGAGCTAGGGGCAATGTGAAGAAATTGAACTTATTAAACAAGTTTAATCTTGTTATTATTTGCCTGAGATAGGCTTTATATACTATAATATAACATGCACACGCAAACTTTGATATCCTTTTTCAGTCTTTAAAAACCCTACCTTTCTTTAAAATTTTATAATATTTTATGTATTATTTTAAATATATATATGCATCACTTTCATAATATTTTATGTGTTATTTCAAATATACACATTGACTCCTATGTGAATGTGTGATCTACAATAGAATTTTACGCCCTCCCCCCGAAAACTAAAGTTCTCCAATTTTATGTAGATATTTAGGGTAGATATATTTGGACTAAGTAACTTGATTGGCGTATTGTGTAGTTTCCTGATCTCTAACTAAAAAGAAAGACCCGAATATGTTGATAAGCTAGTTCACTACTAATTACAAAACTGTTCATAATACAGTGCTAGCTGCATGGTTTCGGCTAAAGTATCCACATATTGCTATTGGTGCCTTAGCCTCGTCTGCTCCTGTTCTCTACTTCGATAACATTATCTCACCAAACCGTGGATACTATTACGTTGTCAACAAGGATTTCAAAGTAAGAATTTATCTTCTATGATATAAGAATTTATCTTCTATGATATAATAATTAATTTGTATTTATTGCTTAACTTCTTCAATATCGATAAAATTTCATGGTGTTTCATCCGCAGGAAACCAGTAAGAATTGCTATAATACCATCAAAAGCTCATGGGCAAAAATTGATGACATTGGATCAAAGACGAATGGCCTTTCACTTCTAAGTAAAAAATTCAAAACTTGTGCGTAAGTAACAAAATACATTACACATAATTAGAATTAATGGCCATAAATGTTTGTAATTACCAAATAATTCGTGGGTGTCGTAGGCATTTGAACAAGACAGATGAGCTCAAGTTCTTCTTGGAGAATTTGTACGACGTCGTAGCTCAATATAGAAGGCCTTCATTGATTTGCAATGCAATAGAAAAAGAAACCAATGAGACCGATGTACTCAGCCGCATATACGCAGGAGTTGTTGCCTACTTTGGTGCAAAGACTTGCTATAATACCAAAGTTTGGGACCTTGGTGAGACCAGTGTGGGTTATGCATGGCAGGTAACTAATTTAATTAATTGCACATTCATCTAGATTATTTTTATTTCAACGAAGATGCAAGGATTTTCTCATTTTAATTTCGACCATATATATCTGTATTTTATAGACATGTAGTGAGATGGTGATGCCTGTTGTTCGTGGCACTAATAAGGAGTCCATGTTTCCTCCTGAAACATTTAAGTTGAGCAGCTTTATCCAAGGGTGCAAAGACAAGTACAATGTTCTTCCTCGACCTCATTGGATTACGACGTATTATGGAGGACATGTATGTATTTTGCATTATGACTGGATCATACATTGATTAATTTCAAAATGAGTTTCTAGTTTCTTTTTAAGTTATACTCCTAAATATTCACTATCGCTATGTGTATTCACACAAGATATATACCACTAGAAAATCATACTATTCATACTTTTTTTTTCTTATGTGTTATTTGGTAGGTGTAATGCAATATTTGGAATGCAAGATAATTAATAGAGCAATTTTAATCGATTTATTTCTTTGATTGAGTACATTACTTTTCACTATCTTGCATTGCATGGTCTAAATATTAAAATGCATAATGAAAAATTACCTTTGACTTCCTGCAGGATATGAAGCTAGTTTTGGAAAGATTTGGCAGCAATGTTATTTTCTCCAATGGACTAAAAGACCCTTATAGCAGTGCTGGGTAATTCTCTGATGCTAGAAGTACAAAACAAACTTTTCCCACAGGGTTTTTTTGTTCTTATGATAATACTAAATTAATTACCTGTTGTGCATGGTAATTAATAGGGTGCTTGAAGATCTGTCCAATAGCATTGTTGCCGTTTACACAAGAAATGGTCAGTGCTTCTTTCTACAAGACATTTATAATTAAACCTAAACTGATATGAGACTTGAAATCTGAACCGAACGATCTAAACCTATACCCTACTTGCACCTGAAATAGGCTCACCTAAAAGTTGACTAGAAATCCAAATTGACCCGAACCGAGTCATACCCGCCCCAAAATTTTCTATAACGTAGGTTATTTTTGTATGACAAGCTTACTAGACCAAAAAGTCGGTTGATCCGAAGTTGACCATAATCGAAGTTCACTCAACTTGATCCGAAATGTCACTTAACTCGAAATATGACCCGACCTCAACTTAAATCGACCTATACCCGAACCGAATGATCCATTTGTCAGATCTATTTATAATCACCCCTTTTAAAACTAAATCGAATATATGTATAACAAATACAATTTGCTTGCTTTTTTCTAGGAATAAAATATTTGCTTGCGTTTAGAGTTAACTAGATTAGTGAAACAAAAAAACTATATGAGAAAAAAAAATGAAAAGATTTTTTTTTCCTCAAAATTATATTGTAGGAACTCATTGCATGGATATTGGATCGGCTGGCAAAGATGATCCAGCATGGTTGGTGAATCAACGAAGAAGAGAAGTCGACATAATTGATGGGTGGATCAAACAATACTATGTAGATCTTAAAAATTATTTAAAAAGTTTATCTTCAACAAAACCATCTTACATCGAAAATTTATACTTATAAGTTGCATGCAAATGAATTAGCCAAATAAGAGCCTGCCAAAAGAGAAATATATCTCACAGAAAGAAGTTGTGAGACTATCTATTTATTCTAAGTAAGCATTATGCGTACTACATAGCTTCATTGTTATTATGTTCAACAATGTACAAGCTAGGAATGATGTAACATGCTTATGTTGATCAATCCATTCAATTCCCATGTCTATTACACCTTGTATACTTTAATGCACACAACAACAACAACAATAAAAAGAACATGGGCAGGGAAAAAGATCGAAGTTCATCCCTAAATCAAGTTGAGAATGGAGATCAGGTTGAATTTCACTACTGCCCCCCCCCCCCCAACAAAAATAATGCCCTAAGTGATGGACTATTTAAAAAGTTCTTCGTGTCTATTCAAAGAAGAAACACGCGTTTTCATTACTATTTGTAGCTTGTTCTTTTAAGCTAAAAAGTCGAGTCCAAAGTAGGAAGATGTGAGCTTTCTTAAAGCTCACAGTGTGTTTATTAATATATTTTGATGAAAGACAAAAAGAGATTAATCAATTGATATATCCATCATGTTGTATTTGAATTTTCTTGAAATTTGTATTGTTTAAATATGTTATGATTCTAAGCGAATACTGGCATGCTAGTGCATATTGCTTAATTGAGTTGATATAAGTTGCCACAATATCTTGAGATGAATTAGAATTTAAATTTCAATATGTGATCTTTATGATATTCTATTATATGATTTAAATTTGAATATGAGATTATGATTATCTAAATATGGCCGTATGTTTTGAAATTACATTCTAGTTGTTGCTTGGCCGCAAAATGGCAACTAACATATTTGATAAGCTAAATCCCCAAGCAGAATCAGCAATTAGCCGTTGAAGAATCAACAATTAGCCGTTGAAGATTTTGGGAGCTGATGTTAATGAAAATTAGCCACAGCTCAAGGCCTTAACATTGGACTCCAAGGGCTTGAAGACCAGCTGAGGATTTTCTTTCCCTTTTTGAATGTAATGACTACTTCAATTCCATTTGCTATAAAAAGGGGAGGTCCTTGCAGCTGAAAGTGACACAAGAGAGCACAAGCAAAGAATAAGAAGAAAGAGAGCTACACTTGCAAATTAAGAAGAAGACATTGCGAGATACATCAAGCTTATATTGGCATATCTATTGTATTTATTTACTTCTTGTTATAAAGTGTATTGTGTTATATTTCTTTGTATTGGGTGGGGTTGATTAGTTGGAGGGTCGACTACCTAAGTATGGTTGGGGAGCAACATGTATGTTGGGACACCTGTAGTTGTAGGGTTAACTAGTATGTTGTACGATTAGTGAATCATGTGTAATCGACCGACCTGATAAAAGAAAGAGGTTCAAAATTGCACCGACGAAGGGTGCCCGTGGGTAGAGGACTAGGCGTGGCCGAACCTCTATAAATTGTGTGTTTTGTCCACATTTAGTTTTCCGCATTTTCTATTTCGATTATCTTGCGATTTTGATCATCACCATATTCACTGCCTTCTAGGGCGATTTAACTAGCTAAATCGGGCCAACAATTAGTATCAGAGCTAGTACTATTTTAGTGAGACTTTACCATCTAATAATTGGATCTCGTGGCTAGTTATGATTTTGACTCTGATTGCCCTATACTTTTTAATTGTACTAATTATGTTTTGTGGTAGGAAACAGTGGAACTTTATATCAAGCACAAGGGTTTCGATCTTTGGGAGATCATAGTCAAAAGTCCAATAGTTATTGAGAAATCGGAAGATGAATATACTAAAGACAATTACACACGGATATCCAAAAATTTTAAAGTTATAAATATTTTACATTGTGCTCTTACTGTTGATATTTATGAGTTTATCTCACATTATGATAGTGCCAAGGAGATTGGGGAGACTCTTTATTAATTGTATGGTACTAATCAAAATGTGTTGTTAAGGAATTTTGTGGCAACAGATGAAATGAATATGGATGGAAATGTTAAGGAAGTACAGGATCATTAGCTATATGAAGAGCGAGAATATGAAAGTGGTGATCCAATTCAAGGTATCAAAACTAATGATGTCAAGCATGGTCAAATTGAGGAGTTGCTTGAAAATGGTGAGAAAAGTAAAGATTCTTGTGATTCATCCATTCTTCAAAGTGGTAAGTATGAGGTAAAATCCGTGATTGAATTTTCAAATAATATTTTATCTCCAAATTGTCACATTGTTGATGATTTAAATACCATACCAAATTTTCAACTTTCAAAAATTGTTGATTGTGGTGTTAAATCAAGAAAATGTGTCAAGATTGAGAGAATTTTTTTTTACCTCATTAATTTTTCTTACTTCTAACAATTTTCAATCCAAGAAGAAAAGGGCATCAAGATTTGGTCGAACAACTTCATTCTTGAAGAAATCAAAAAAGAATGCGCATGTTGTTCGGATGTTATTGATTCCTCATTTACGTACTAATGACGAATTTTCAATAGCATTTAATCCTCTAAAAAATTTAAGTGGACAAGGAAACCTTGGAGCTCGCAATGGCATATGGTAAGTTATGGTTTGCCAAAAGTAAAAATAAGGTAAGTTTTTTGTTTTGTCATTGTCCAGATTTCAAGGCCTTGAAATACAGTCCAAGGCCTTGAAAATTAGGCAGAACGTAGGATGTTACTGCCTGCAAATAACGAAAATCCAAGAGCTTGAAATTTTATGTCAAACATTTTGAATAGTGGTAATATTTGGATCCTTGCTAAGAAGGGGAGCTTTGGAGCAACGACAAGGTTGTCTCTGTGTGACCAAAAGGTCACGGGGTTCGAGCCGTGAAATCAGCCACTGACAAAGTCAGGTTAGGCTGTCTAGAATTCACCTCTTGGGATACGACCCTTCTCCGGACCCTGTATGAACGGAGAATGCTTGTGTATCGGGCTACCCTTTTTTATTTGGGTCCTTCCTAAACATAAGGCGATGTTACTTTGCTTGATCTACTTCCTATTGGTGGAATTTTGATTTTCAAAATTTTGAATTTTAATTTGTTTTATTATCTTTGGAATGTGAGCATGATTAATATATCAATATATCTTATCCTATTATGACATGTGATTATGCACATATGATCCCAATGCTTTTCTCCATAATTATTATGCTCCCTAGTACTTGCGTAGATGATATTGCTTGTTTCTATAAGCGAAAAAGTATATCATATGATCATTTTTCGATAGCCTTGGTTTACTCTTGATAGGGGGAGAATTTTGTTAATGTTACTATATGTTAATCTCTTGTTACATCTTTATGTTTGTTACGAGAATTTCAAGTCAATGAGCATTAGCGCACATGATTGATTTTGCTGTTAGTATTTAACCTCTTATATGTTTTTTAAGAGTGCGTAGATTAAGGGGGGGGGGCATCTTTATATGTCATTGAGTTGTTAAGGGGGAGCTATATGTGTTTGTCATAATTTTTATGCTTAGATTTTTCTTTCTCCTCTTGTGCTACCTTTAGATGAAATATAAAAAGGGAGAGAAGTATTTGGGCAACTTTTCATGCATGGTGTGTCATTCAAAATTATATTGATATGTTATTGGGTTTTGTCTTTTATCAAAAAGGGGGAGATTGTTAGCTATCTTGAAGCTCACAATGTGGTTATTAATATGTTTTAATGAAAGACAAAAAGAGATTAATTAATTGATATATTCATCATGTTGTATTTGAATTATCTTGAAATTTATATTGTTTGACTATGTTATGATTCTAAGCGAGTATTAGCATGCTAGTGCATAATGCTTAATTGAGTTGATATAAGTTGCCACAATATCTTGAGATGATTTAGAATTCAAATTTGAATATGTGAGCTTTGTGATATTATATTGTGTTATTCCAATTTGAATATGAGATTATGATTCTCTAAACATGGCCATATCTTTTGAAATAACATTCTAGTTGTTCCTTGGCCTAAAAATAGCTACTAGCAGATTTGATAAGCTAAATCCCCAAACAGAATCAACAATTAGCTGTTGAAGAATCAACAATTAGTCGTTGAAGATTTAGGGAGCTGATGTTGATAAAAATTAGCTGCAGTTCAAGGCCTTGCAATTGGACTCCAAGGGCTTGATGACCAGTTGAAGATTTTCTTTCCAATTTTGATTGTAAAGGCTACTTCAATTCCATTTGCTATAAAAAGGGGAGGTCCTTGAAATTGAAAACGACACAAGAGAGCACAAGCAAAGAGCGAGAAGAAAGAGCGCTACACTTGCAAATTAAGAAGAAGACGTTGAGAGATACATTCAACTTATATTGGCAGATCTATTGTGTTTATTTACTTCTTGTTATAAAGTGTATTTTGTTATATTTCTTTATATTAGGTTGGGTTGATTAGTCGGAGGGCCAACTACCCAAGTACGGTTGGGGAGCAACGCATATGTTGGGACACCTATAGTTATAGCGTCCGCTAGTAGGTTGCACAATTGGTGAATTGTTTGTAATCGACTGACCTGATAAAAGAAAGAGGTTCAAAATCCCATCAGCAAGGGGCACCCGTGGGTAAAGGACTAGGCGTGGCCGAACCTTTTATAAATTGTGTATCTTGTCTACATTTAGTTTTTCGCATTTTCTATTTTGATTATCTTGCGACTTTGATCATTACCCTATTAATTGCCTTCTAGGGTGATTTAACTAGCCAAATCGGGGCAACAGAAGAAATTGGAACGAACTCGAATGAGTTGCTATTGGAAAGAATTTGAAGGAATCGAAAAAGTTAGGTGTTAGAGGAGTTGGAAAAAGCTAAAAGCAGTCACAAATAAAGTTAGCAGAAAAGTAAAAGAAATTAGGGGTTAGAAGAAACAGGAAGAAGTTGGAAGGAGTTAAAAATAAGTTGGAAGGAGGTGAACAAGTAAGAAAGAGCTGGAAGTGGCAACAAGTTAGAAGAACTTGGAAAGAGTCAGAAGGGAAGACCTTCAACTAAAAACGACAACTAAAAAGAACAAATAATTAATTTAGAGAGTATAAGTTACTTAGGTAACAAAATGTTTCACTTGTACATATTTCTAAATGATCAATCAAATTAATGATAATAATTAAAAGGTCTCAATGAATTACAAACATACACTGAAGCCAAATTGAGTATAACGTAGAGCACGTATTAGTGCATACCACATTTCATCAGACAATTTAGCCTACTTGTTATATGAGCAAGTGAGTTATTTAGCAATAAGCTAAGAAATGCCAACAGTTCAAACTTTTGAAACTAGTTCTCACAACTAGGAACATCTCTTTCAGACATAATCTAAATGCATATTTTCATAATCATGTTTATAGAAATATGAAGGGACAAAAAAACATAGTTAGGGGGTTAGTTACAACCCTACTAACAATCATCATTCAGTTAGTTGGGTTTTCATGGCGATTAGGTGGTTGTGCGCTTAGCTTCTTTTCTTACTCTTCATTCTCTAGTTTTGTTTCTTTCTCTCTTTGTATTATATTCATATAATCGTAGGTTGTAACATCAAGATAGACATCATTAATAATAACTGAGAGTGTTCTAGGAGGAGATGATCACACTAATCCTCTCCCATTCATTCTGAATTCCTGATTGATCAAACTCAACATGGCATCGGAGCCAGATTCATAGGTTTAGCAGTCCTTGAACCTTTTTTTTTCCCATTCGTATCGATCATTTGATTTGCTTCATCAAAGATCAAGCCAAAACAACATTGTGAGAAGAGGGTTTTTTAAAAAAAAAATCAATGAATTGGTGCGAACCTCAATTGATTAAGCTGAAGAAAGCATTTGACGAATTTATCCTTTTGCTTATGATTTCTCAAGTTGTATTTGAACAATGCCTCTTGCAAGAAACAAAAACATTATGTACATAAGTGACATGTAGAATCCTCTATTTATGCATCTATATGAAGGCCTTGGTTCTTTTTCGATCAAGAGAAGCCTTAAGGTGTAAAGAATTATCAATCATGAAGGAGAAGTGTAAAGAACGGTCATTCATCTAAAAGGAAGTTAGGGTTTGCTCGAGAAACTATGTGCACGAAAAAATGAAAATCATGTCAAAGCTGAAATGTGGGATACTTGGAATAGCATGGTGTTTGCCTAGTAGCAAAATTTAGTTTTTGACTCAATTAGTAAATCCATTCTATTTTTCGATTCTCTAGAGAATTTGTTTATAATCAGAACAAAGATTTTTCTAAGCAATGGTTCAAGAAAGTATAGGATCAACAAGAGATTTATGACGTCAAACAAAATCACACATTTGTATGTGAATACTATACGATTCTAAGTTGCTAATAGGAGGAACTAGAAACGGTCAATGTGTTGCCTAAGATCACTGTCATCAAAGAGGAATTATAGGAAATCCTAAATGCTCATGCTAAACAAAACGAGCAAAGAGTTTTTCAGTTTTTTAATGGCTTAGATGATAAATAAAGCAGCGACAGGACTCAACTTCTTCTGATGACTCCCTTGCCAAGTATAGAAGCAGCATGTTCTTTTATTCAACAAGAGGAACCACAAAGAGAAATTCTGTAAATCAATAAACTGGAAATTGAAACAATTTCTTTGTATAGCACAAATAAAAGTCCTAAAGAAGTGAAAGTTTTTGTTAAGTTTTGTATTAAGGGACATGCATTGGATAAATGTTGGTATGTAATTGGCTATCCAGTGTGGCATCCAGAGGGAAAGAAGTTTCCTTAAAGGAACGGGAAGAGAAATCAAATTTTCAAACACAAAGAGAAAATTGTTGTTGCTAAAGTTAACTCCAATATAGTACCTATTCTCACTCAATAACAGGTTGAATAATTGCTGGAACTCCAATAAATTTTTAAGTTGCTACGTGAAAGAAATAACCAATCAACTAGAAACATGACCATAATTTTGTAGCTATTACTGTCTGTGTTCACGTTGGTGTTGAAGAACAAGGTGGGATTTTAGATTTAGTTGTTATAAATCATACGACTTGTATGCCTGATGTGTTAGTTGGAAAAAAGGTTGTTACATAAAAAATCTAAAATAACTTTGCTTAATGGTGAATACTATGCAATAACTCATATAGGCATAATTAATTTAAAGAAAAACTGTATGGTAAAAGATGTCCTATAGATACCTTTATTCAAGTAAAATATTTTATTCATGCTAGAACTTCTACACATAAGAAATGCATTGTTATTTTCTATCCAACATTGTACATAATACATGACTTCATCGCTGGGAAGGTTTTAGGGATTGGTAGAGAGCACAAGCATCTATACTTTCTTAAGGACAAGTCTCTTAGGGCCTACTCTATTTCGCATTTTAGATAGATAGATAGATATAAGGAGACGCAATGAGCTGTAAGGAGATGTAAGGAGCTGTAAAAAGATGTAAGAAGTTGTAAGGAGTTGTAAGAAGCTATAAGGAGCTACAAGGATAGATACAAGCAGTTGTATAGTATAATTTGTTTTACAATGAACGTTTTGGATAAAAAATAATAATATTAAAATAATATACTTATTGAAAATAAATAATTAATTAAGCTAATTACACAACAATAAAATATATTAATCCCCATAAATTTGGTGAAAAAAAATTTGTCCACTTGAGGTGATTTTTTATATGAACATTAGTTTGATCGAATAAACAAAGTATAACAAAAAGAAAACAAATTTTTTTTGACAAAATTGAATACAACTCTTCAAATAAATTCCTATTTTAAGTAAATAATATTTAATATAAATAAATGTATGGTCATCTATAATAAATATATTTTATGTCAAAATTCAAATATAATTTACGTCGTTATATTATGTTCTTATGTTTATGTAAATGTTGTGTTCATAAGACATTTATAAATTTTGTATATTAGTAGTATCATTACCAAATATACATATTTCTGTAACTAAAATAAATAAATGTTATAGAAAATCTATGAGATGTATGAAGATGTAAGGAGATGTAAGAATATGTAAGGAGATATAAGAAGATGTAAGAAGATGTAAGGAGTTGTAAGGAGATATAAGCTCTTAGCTAAATCCTAAAAAATGCGAAATAGAACAGGGCCTTAATGGAACTGATAGCAAGCTTAAAGATATTGTCAAAGAAATGATAGAAACAAAGCATTTTGGCCTTGTGGTAGCTAGAATGGAGTACAAAAGGACACAAATTCCAATGAAGTTTTCCACAAAACATTAGGGCATGCCGCCTTTAGCAAAATTTAGCATATTTCAATTGTTCAAGGGATATCTGTAGGAAATAGTGGGCAATTTGTCCAAGTGCAAAATTCACAAAGCTTATTTATCAAGTTAGTAATAGTAAATTTAATCAAGTTTGAAAGTATCTAGTCATAAGGGACTTAAAATATTTCTTAACTCTAATTGATGATTGTATTGCAACAACATTTTATATTTTATTAAGTACAAATCACAAGCGCTGTCTACTTTACAACAATTCATGTTTGTTAAAGCTGCTCAATTTCAAGCCCAAATTAAACATATTAGACCAAACAATGATCTTAAGTTTGGTAGTGATCTTTTTGAACATTTTTTAGTACACATGGCATTATATACCAAATGTAATATGTTGATTGATCCCAATAGTATGGCAAAGTAGAAATAAAGCACAACATATACTTGATATTGCAAGCTTTTTGAGGTTTCAAATAAATCTTCCTATATTTTTGTGGAAATGGCATGCCTACCCTTTGCTAAATAACAACACCCTTACAAAAAGTTGTTAGTAAAGGTTCATTCTTATGGTCATATGAGGACCTTTGGGTGTCTAATTTTGCAACAAATCACAAGTTACACAGTGATATATTGAATGCCAAAGGAGTACCATATGTCTTTTTAGGACATTCTGCTGCACAAAAAGGATACAAATTGTTAGATCTTTTGACCAAAATGGCACTTGTGTCAAGAGATGTCAGATTGGTTGAGATTGTTTTTCTATTTCATCAAGATAGTGCATCTGCATATATAGCTCATATACCCATGGTAGTGCAATCTAATACTTGGTTTGATGATAATAGTTAGTCGCCAACAGTTACCAGAGTCATAAGGAACAGACATATGATATAGTCCCATATGATATCATGCAAATAGTTTCTAATTTTCACATGTTATTATTGACAATGTTGATGGTTCCATAAATGACTGGCCAATTCAGAAACAAACCGTTTCCCCTCCTCTAATGTAGAGCATTAAAGAAACCAAGTTGGTTCATTGATTTTGTTATTGGAACAACTCAATCAAAATTGCCTCATAGCTAATTAGGTTGAGTACAACCATCCTTGAAAATCCTTTCAAACGTCCACGTCTACCTTAGCCAAGCAAATTGATAATGTTTTCTTTGATCAAGGTATAAAGTATCAAATTTGGTGTGGTGCAATGAATGTTGAATTGCAAGATCTAGAAAAGAAATAGTACTTAGGAATCAACAAGTTTACTTGCTTAAAAAAGAGCCATTAGATAGGAGTGGCTATTCAAAACCGATTACAAGTCAGATGGAGCAATTGATAGACACAAAGCAAGGTTAGTCATTTAAGGTTTGTGGACAACAAAAAGACATAAGGTATGAAGAAATTTTTGCTCCTATGGCCGATATGACCATTGTCGTGACTATTTGTTGTGGCAGCATTGAAGAAGTGGTACACCTGTCAAACGGATTCCACCAATGCTTTCTTCCATGGTGATTGATGCAGAGCAACTCCCGAGCTTGGGCCTAATCTCACTAGTGAGGGTCATAAACCAAGTTGGCCCAATATTAACCCTGATCGATATTGACTTACGGACCTTGAGAAGAACCAAGTAGGGTTAGGAAAGGTGGTTGGGCCAATAGTATCCTAAATAAGGAGTTAACCACTTAATCCTCCCAAAACCACCTCATTAGCTCATTTTAAGTTTCTAAACATAATACTTTGCTTCATTCTAGCTCAAATTTAAACAAAAAAATGATCTTAAATTTCTGCAAACTATACATGGATAGAAATCTTCGAATGTCTATTTTCTAACAAGTCTTGAATCGCACTCAAACGCCAAATATTGAGGAAGTTATGTGCTACCGAGCAAGAGTCAGTCAAGGATTAAAAAATACACGATTCTAATTATGGGCTTAATTGAGGAGGTTGTGGCTGTAATTTTGGAGTTTAATTAGCATGAGCTGATTCTTCACACATAAGGGAAGAGTCAACAAGTGGCGTCACCTCATTTGGAGGAGTAGAGCCTACTCAAGGCTCTCTAGAAGATGGATGATGAATCCTAAAAAACACAACTCATAGTGATTGTAATTATCTTAAGTATCTTGATTTATTTTCTTAGGACATTTTATAAGCCTCCTATTCGCCCACTTGCCACGCTAGTGTATAGCTATGCCCCCTCTCATTTATTATTTATGAACCTAATTACCTCCATGAAAAATCAGATTTGATGAACGATATGAGAGCTTGAAGCTTGGTTTTCATCAAAATCTCAAATTCTTTATCTTTCTTAGGAGGATGGTGATTTGAGTTTTTCCTTTAATCTAATCCTTGATTCTAAGACTTTAGAGGGTTAGAGGGTCGGTTAATTTATCTAGTTGCTACCTATTACAAGTGTTAAATATACTCAATTAGAGCCTTTCTTTATTTGGGAATTCTCTCTCTCTCTCTCTCTTGGTTCTTTTTTTGGAGAGATTGGTCTTCAACATCCATTGGGCTCATATACATGCATTTCATACCTTTATTTGGACAAATAGAATTCACCATGCATCATCTGGTATCAGAGCAAGTCGTTTCCGCATTAATTGGTATTATAGCACAATGATCCTATCTCTTGGTAAGCATCCATTCCAATCATCTTTGTATTGGAATTGCTTAAAGTTTCCCCCTTTCTATACTATTTCGTTATTAGTTCTTCCTCTTTAAATTTCTTATCAAATCTATAAAGAACCCTAATTATAGTTCAAACACAATGCCAACCTAAATACATTCCTAAAACTGCACAAAAAGGCTAAAAACACGAAACCAGAAATTTGGCACTGCTGTGCCAAAATCCTCCACTTTGAAAATTTGACCCAAAGATTTGGCATGACCACCCCGTGTTGCCTGAAACAACCGTGAACCCTTTCTGCACTCGTAAACCCTATTCCAGAGATCTGGCACGATCACACTGTGCCACAGAGTACGACCGTGTCCCCTCCGTTTTCATTGTTTCCTAGCCATGCTCCTTTAGCACACCTGTGCCTCCCTTGTTTTCCCCTCCTTTTTCCTCCTGTCACCTTTCTATCAACTATGAACAGTAAGGGAAATCCTTCTCACTCCTCAAACATTCATCTTAAGTAAGCCCATGAGATAGGTAGGGCTCTTGTAGAGCTTCAAGAGCAAATGGGGAGGCTCACTCAAGAGGTTGCATAAGTAAAGGAATCTACTCCACGAGACTCTTACCAGTGAGGCTATATTGCTAACCCAATTGACATTGAATAGTCTTCCTCCCATGAAGACTTTCATGATGAGGATGGAAGACTAAGAAGACTAAGGCATTGAAGGGATGACCTTCGGGATCTCAAAGTTAAGGCTCCAAAATTTGATGGCAATCTTAACCCGGAGAACTATCTTAATTGGGTTCAAGCACTTGAGAGGATCTTTGAACTCAAAGTTTGCAATGATGAGAAGTCCTTTAAGTTGGCCATTCTTAAGCTGAAGGGTATACTTCATTAGGGTATGAACATTTGAAGAATAATGGGGCTAGAGAAGCCAAATCCAAAATCGAGACTTGGTCCAAACTCAAGAAACATATGGATAAGAGGTTTCTACTCCCTTCTTACAAATAAAAACTCTACCTCAAGATTACATCTCTCAACCAAGAGAATCTAAAGGTAGAAGAGTACATTCGGGAGTTTGAAACAACTCCAAATAACGGTTGGCTTAGATGAAGAACCCCAACTCAAGATTTCTAGGTTCATTAAGGGGTTATCTCATAACATTGCTAGCAAGGTGGAATTACAACCTTACTTATCATTTGATGATGTATGCCACTTAGCTATCAAAATTGAGGAACAACTTATGGGCAGGAAGTCCTTTCACACCTCCCTGACTAAAACCCCTATACTCACATTGAAAGTGAAACTCCACCCTCTCAAGTCAAACCTCTTGATAAGGCAAGGGAATCGCTAGTGAGCCTCATACGAGGTTGGAAGGGAGGAAATGTTTTAAGTGTCATGGTTTTGGCCATTTTCAAGCGGATTGTTCTAATAGAAAGGCCCTTACCATCAAGGAGGTAGAAGATATTGGAGTCATTGAAGAATAATCAAGTGAAGAAGAGGATGAAAATGATGGTTCTACCTTGGTGGCCCCTGATGTTGGAGAATTATTGTTGATCAAAAGGTCCATACATGTCACAAAGGCTCTTTATGAAGATAATCAAAGGAAGTGAATCTTCAACTTAAGATGCACCATTGGAAGTAAGGTTTGTGACTTAATCATAGATGGTGGAAGTTGCACAAATGTGGCCTCCAACACACTCATTGACATGCTTCAAATTCCCACCAAGGAACATCTTACTCCATATACTCTTCAATGGTTAGGACCAAACCGTGAGGTAATCGCCTCGAGGCAAGGTCATATTTCATTCTCAATTGGTCCCTATTATGGTGAAGTATTGTGTGATATGGTTGAATGTCACTTGTTACTTGGTAAGCTTGGTTGTTTGATAACCATGTGATTTATGATGGGTATACTAATACTTACTCACTCAAGCACAATGGTAAAAGCATCACATTGGCTCCTTTACCTCCACCCGCACCTCACAATGCTAGAACGGGGAATGGATGTAAGAGAAGTCCCCATAAGAGTAAAAGACAAGAAGAGTGTGCCACTAATGGTGAAACCAAATACAAGTGAGGGGTGAAACCTTTACCCATTTTAGCTTCCCAAGAGCTTGAGGATGAAACCCCAAAAGCACCCATCCCCAAGGTCCCATTGCTTATCAAAATGGTATTGGGAAAAGACCCTTATGTAAGTGATCAAGCCCTAAGTGACACCTCTCGTGAGTATGATGATTATGAGATATCTTGTGATGAGTATGTTGAAATCTACAATGAGCTCATGAGGCCTAGGAGAGCTACTCAATGCTATGATGTTCTTCCAAAGATATTCAACAACTCCTACACATTCAAGAAGAGAGAAGTCCTTACTACCTCGGGTGTATTCAAACCCAAGAATGGTAAAGGGCATGCAAGGGTGATGTTAAAGAATCTTAATCCCAAGGATTTGAGGGCAAATCCTCTTCAAGGGAAAGGGATTGATGTAGAGCAACTCTCAAGCTTGGGCCTACTCTCACTAGTGACGACTATGAACCAAGTGGCCCAATATTGACCCTAGGTTAAGGACTAGGTCCCCCTAGGCCAATGTTGACTTTGGGTCCTTGAGAAGATCCAAGTAGGGTTAGAAAAGGTGGTTGGGCCAATAGTATTCCTAAATAAGGAGTTAACCACTTCGTCCTCCAAATACCACCTCATTAGCTCATTTTCAGTTTCTTGGCACAATACTCTGCTTCATTTCTAACTCAAATTTAACCAGGAAAATGATCTCCAATTTTTATAAAATTATACATGGATGGAAAGCCCTAAATGTCTTTTTTATAACGAGTCTTGAATCACACTCAAACGCCAAGTATTGAGGAAGTTATGTGCTCAATACCCAGTCTAGGATTGAAAAATGTGTGGCTCTGATTATGGGCTTAGTCGAGGAGGTCAAGGCTATAATTTTGGAGATTGATGAGAATGAGATGATTCTTCACCCACAAGGGAAGAGTCGATAAATAGTGTCACCTCATTTGGAGGAGTAGAGCCTCCTCAAGGCTCTCTAGAAGATAGATGATGAATCCTAGAAAATACAGCTCATAGTGATTGCAATTATATTAAGCATCTTGATTTATTTTTCTTAAGATATTTTGTAAGCCTCCTATTGTCCCATTTCCCCACTAATATATAGTTAATTCCCCCTCTCATTGGATATTTATGGACCTAATTTTTTCCATGAGAAATCAGATTTGATGAATAATATGAGAGCTTGAAGCTTGGTTTTCCTCAAAAATTCAAATTCTTTCTCTCTTAGAAGGGTGGTGATTTGAGTTTAATCTAATCCTTGGGCTAAGTCTTTAGAGGGTGAGAGGGTGGGTTGATTTATCTACTTGCTACATATTACAAGTGTCGAATCTACTCCATTAGAGTCTTTCTTTATTTGGAAATTCTCTCTTTGTCTCTATCTCTTTCTCTCTTTCTCTGTCTTTGTCTCTCTCGGTTGTTCTTTGGATAGATTGGTCTTCAACATCCATTGGGCTCATCTACATGTATTTCATACCTTTATTTGGACAAATGGAATTCACCATGCATCATTTAGTATCAGAGCAAGTCGTTTTTGCATCAGTGATCTTGTGCAAGAATGTATATGCAATTACTTAAAGGATTCGGGGTTAATGGGAACCTATCCTATGCTTAGCAACTAATTCGATTGGTGTTACAACACCGCTTACTCCTAATATATTCTTCAAACTTAAAAAGTCTATTTGTGCCCTTAAACAAGCTCTTAGAAAATGGTTTGTAAAGCTATCTTCAAGCTACTAGCTTTTGGTTTTCTACAATTCAAGGCTCTATTTATAGTCCATTTACAAAGAAAGCAAAGGAAGGATACATTGTAGTTCTAGTCTAAGTTGATAATATGCTAATTATAGAGCACAGTCCCTCATCAATCAGCTCAAAGCTCATCTCAATAATTGGTTTCAAATGAGACAAATTAAGGTATTTTTGTGGCTTGAAGTTGCTAGATCTACTCAAGATATGTTTGAATGCCAAATAAATAAATAATGTTTTGGAGCTATTGAAGGAAGCAAGAACGATCAACTCCAAACCTATGCATTTCCTCTATGGATCCAAATGAAAAATGTGTCAAAGAAGCTCTTCTTATAGCTAAACCTAACCCATATGGGAGACTGATAGGAAATTTGATCTACGTCAATATCACCAGACCTAATATTAATTTCATAATGTAGGTACTCAGTCAATTAGTGCAAGCCCCAACACTAGAATATATGATTGCAACCTTAAGATTTCTAAGGCATCTCAAGAGAACTATAAGGCAAGACATATTACTATCTCAAAGATCTATTGCTACAATTATGATAAGTGCTAAAACTGTGCATCGTTTTAGGATCATATGATATCATTTCTAAGGGTATTACGTGCCATAGAGAATGATTTAGGCCCCTATTTTTATTTTACACTTGGTATGCCTGTTTGATGTGTTTTGTAGGTTTTGAGGCCCTTTGAACTAGCATAGATCTTTCAAAAGATGCTAGTCCACCACCATAGACCTCCTCTTAGTCTCATGTGTCTATGGTGGGAAGAAGAAAAGAAGAAACAAGAGTTAGAGGCCACCACAAAGGGTCTACGGTGGAGGCCCTGGACCGTGATCGACCTTAACTGCTAAGGTTGTTCATCTTCCACTGATCTTTTAGCCTAGAATGCTCTAGTTTTGCTATATTAAGGCCTCTCTCAAGTGCTTGTAGATTCTCTTTATCTATTCCACTTTTTATTTTCAGCAAAAATTCTTTTGTCTCAAACCATTAGGAGAAAGAGAAAGGATCAAAGGAAGAGACTTTCAAGTGGCGGCTTTGAAAATTGAAATATTTGACAGGGTTGCAAGCGAACGGGCACAGTGGCGTTGTAGCAAATTAAGGTCGTCTCCCACAAGGACTAAGTTGATCTACTAGGTTATAATCCCTTAAGATAGGCTAAGCGAATCTAAATTTGTGAATGAAGTTTAACTATGCTACTTATCTAATCTAACAGGTAAACAATCAAGGAATTTAATCAAATCAAGTAATTTTCCAACCCAAGAATTAATCTAGCGCTTCTGCTTTAGGTAGGTAATTCCAAAACTAACAATTGATTTATCAAACCCCTCTTTCAAGGTGGAATGAAGTTCTTGAATCTAATCAATTACCATTTCAAAGGGGCTTTTGATTAATCTAAGATTATTAAGAACGTGATTATCAAATTTGGGGGTTTATGAAATGGTAAGTCTTTCTCAAGATTCTACACACTTAAGTAGAATCTTAGTTTCCCAACACCTTGTTTCACCTTTCAGTTCTTCACCAAATGTCTGAAACAAGCAAGAAATTGATCAAGTTTCCTACTAGCAATTCAACGTTTAAAATTCAATAGAATAAACCCAACAATCCGAAGCACTTGAAGGTCAAACTAAGAATTGATTCAATCACAATAATTCAAGTGAATTCCAAGATTAACAATCCGAAACTTAGCATTAAAATCAACAATAATCTGAAACCATAAAAATGTAAAAAGTAAAGGGAAGAGAAGAGAAGAGAGGAGAAGAGAAGAGAAGAGAAGAGAAATGCTCAGCCAAATGCGCTTGAATCCGTCAATTGCAGAGCCGATGTGGAATCCTTACAAATCTTCACTTCAATTCACTCTCTCTTCCTCTAAAATCTTGATCTAATTGATAAACCTAAAGAGAGGAGAATAGAATGATGGGATGTATGAAATGAGGCTAAAAACAGGCCATTATATAGCGAAACCGCCTGGAGGTTGAACAACCACAAGAAATAATGACATTAAAACTACCTGAAAGTCGAACAGTCGCAAGAAAACAAAAAGCCTTGAGGGAAATGAGGTCCATCACGGACCATGGACACCACCACGGACATTCTCCTGTTCTTTCCTCCTTCCACGGGCATAGTGACTTGGAGGTGCCCATGGGGTGAAGCACTTACTTAGGGGTCAAATTTGGCGTTCAATTATTCAAAAACCTACAAAACACAAAAAAGAACCGTACCCAAGTGTAAAAGAGAAAAAAAAGTGCATAATATAGCATAAAACATATAATTCTCCCTAAAAATGGTTCAAAATAACTTCAAAATAGTGTACACTTTAAGGACTTATCAATATCGTCGGAAGAAACCCCATTGTTGATAAGCATTTTTCTCTGTTTACTTCTTTAACTGATTTTAGATTAGTTTTGGTTTGATTAATGTTTAGTTTAAGCTCCTTGGATTTAGTTTCAATAACCATAAGGGAGTATATCTTTTTAGTCTAGGGATTTGCTAGCCAAAACAATAACGTTGGAATTCTAATTTATCAAGTCAATCTTGTGCCTTATCTTGGTTGGTTTGGTTAAATCTAACTTGTGTTTTAATTCATTGTGAGTAAATTTGGCCAATTTACTTACATATGTCTGATAGCAGGGTGAAACACCAAAAGCAGAACTCCACTATTAGGTCACAAAATTATACTCACCCTTGTGGTTCTTAAGAGAGAATTCGGATGTTGAGATGAAAGAATATTGGTAATCAAGATCTATAACTTAGAATAAATAAGAATCTTTTGAAAGAATGGTAATTGGTTAAAATAATTTGGTTTATTTCAAAAGAAAAGATTGAATTATATTAGATTATCAACCTTTGAATCAACCAAACTTGGGAAAAGCATATGATCAATTCATGAATCAACTCATTGTAGGTAAAAAAAATCTCTAGGTGCTTTAATTTGATATATTACTTCTATTTGGGATAAAGTGATTGTCTAGGTTAATAAACCATCCACTTGATGAGTTGTTTTGCTTAGAACTTTAGAAGGGTGCAACTTGGTGGATTGCATTGGTCCTTGTTGATGATATTTAATCTAAATTACAATGCCCGGGCTCCTACGGTGAGTGTCAACTCACTAGTAACTATGAGAGTGATTGGAGGAGTTGTGTAGACTCAAGAAAATCAGCCACAGGCTATTACATACTTCTTAGAAACTTCTATTGCATGAAGATCTAAAAACCAAACTATAGTCTCAAGATCTACTACTAAAGTTGACTACAGAGCAGTGGCTATAACTAATTGTGAAGTAACTTGGCTTCCTACCTTGTTAAAACACTTCATTATGAGTAGTTTAGCTCACGTTTCCTAAAATGTGACGACAAGGCTTCCCTATATATAGCTGCAGGCCTAGTCTTTCACAAGTGAACAAAATATATTGAAGTCACTGTCATTATGTTAGAGACAACAGAAGAGCAAGCATCATTAAGCGAAGATATGTTCATATTGAAGCTCAACTTGTTGACCTTTTCACAAAGATTGTATCAATCTCACAACATACCATGCTAATATCCAAGTTGGGTGCTCCATGACATCTTCAAGCCTCTTAACTTGGTGGGGAGTGAAGAAGAAGACAGTTACAGGGTTAGTGAGAACTTTACTGACATACATCATTCTGTTAGCTGGGTTATTATGATGGTTTGGTGGTTGTGATCTCTTGCTCTTTGTTCTCTAGTTTTCGTTTTGTATTTCTCTCTTTGTATATGTACTCATATACTTATAGATTGTAACATCAGCATGCACATACATCATTTATAATAAATTAGAGAGCTATGGGATGATATAATTGCACTAATCCTCTTCCATTCATCCTGAATTCTTGTGATTGATCAAACTCAACAAAATAACTTTAACATATTTACATATGGGACCACATGGAGCATAAAGATGCCATCAATGTTTGCCTTTTAAAAACCATTGATGGGGCTGGATTATTAGAGATGATGACTCATAAAATTTTGGTTTTAGCCATGGGTTCAATCTATGACTAGGCCTTCTGTTGCCTCTAACATCAATGAAAATTAATGAAGAAATTTTTATATAGCTTAAGGTACACCGATCGGTCTTGTAAGGTTGATAAAATCTATATTCAAATTTTTAAAGGGGGGCTGTTAAAGATTGATACAATAGCCTCAGCTCATCTTAGCATTGTAGAAAGGTTTTCTACACAATACCAAAGTATAAATATTGTGAATTGCCTATAAAAACCGTGAATTGCCTATTGTTCTTTGTAAAATATAAAAAATGGACACTTTAATGAGGCATATTACTTGAATCCACCATATATCAAGTAGAAAAATTGCTATATAGAAGTGGACATAAAAGAAATATTTTTTTCTTCAGCTGAGAAAAAATGGTTTTGAATTTCAATGAGCAAGTTAGAATATTAAGCTTACTCAGAAGAACTACAAAGGGGAAATTATGTATTGATAAGTTTCAGAGAATAAGAGAGTAATTTATGGAAAGAGTATGATGTGGAAGAAATCAAACTCATCTTACTTCATTGCTATCAAAACTGATTATTACAAGAAGAAGAGAGTCTACTTTATATAAGGAGCAAAATTCAAAAAATAGGAAGTTTCCCTCTAACCATTTCATGCTCTGACCTAAGAGAGAGAGAGAGTAAAATAGTAGCTAATTATGGTGGTTATAACAAACTCAGCTAACCATGGTATAACCACCTAACAAAAATCATTTTTAGGTATTGATAATGCTATCACCCCCCTCAAATTGAAGGGTGTATGAACCCCCAATTTGGACAGGATAGAGTCATGATTGACCCCAGTGAGAGGCTTGGTCAGTATATCTACAAGTTGCTATTTGGTAGGGACATACCTCAACCAAATCAACCCTTCCATGAGCTTGTGCCTTACAAAGTGACAATAAGCTCATTGTGTTTTGTTCTCTCATGAAACATAGAGTTTTTAACAATGTAGATGGCAGTAAGATGATCACACTTCACAGGTATAGGAGTAACAAAAGTAATCTTGAGTTCAGGCAACAGTCTACTAAGCCATGATAATTCTGCCATAAGCCTTCTTATGCTTCTATATCTAGCCTCTGCTGAGGATAAAGAGACAGTAACCTGTTTCTTAGACTTCCAAGCAATCAAAGTGTCACTAAAGAAGACAACAAAGCCAGTGACTGATTTCCTACTGTGAGGGCAAGAGGCCCAATCTGCATCCCGGTAGGCTAGAAGATCAAAAGTAGGTCTGTTGTTGAGGAGAATACCAAGGGAAGGTTCCTCTTTTAGGTATCTAAGAACATGCCTTACAGCCTGGATGTGTGGCTCTCTGAGTTGCTGTAAAAATTGGCTTAAATGCTGAACAGAGAAGGCAACATCTGGTCTTGGATTGGTGAGAAAATTCAGCTTTCCAATCAGTCTCCTATAGAGACTGGGGTCTGGCAATAGATTGCCTTCATCTGAGAGTAATTTAATGTTGTAATCAAGTGGATAGATTACTGGTGAACTGTTATCACAGCTAAATTCTCTTAGCAAATATGTGGTAAACTTCCTCTGTGTAAGAAGGGGACCCTACTTAGACTTGAGGATCTCAATACCAAGAAAGTAGTGTGCATATCCCAAATCCTTGATCTTAAAGGCTTCATCAAGGAAAGCCGTAAGGGATGCTATTTCTATTTCATCATTTCTTGTCAACAATATGTCATCCACATATACCGCTAAGTAAACAACTGAATCTTGATTGATTTTACAGAAAAGAGAATAATCATGCTTTGAATGTGTATAGCCTCTTTTAAACAAAACTTCACTAAGATTTGCATACCACTGCCTGGAAGCTTGTTTGAGGCCATATAGAGATCTCTTCAACCTGTAAACTGCATTTGGAATAGAAGAATGTACACCCAATGGTAGCTTCATGTATATTTCCTCATGTAAATCACCATGGAGAAAAGCATTATTTACATATAATTGATGTAGTTCCACGTCCTTCTTTATAGCCACTGTCATTAAAACTCTAATAGTTGTCAACTTGACGACTAGTGAAAAAGTTTTAGTGTAGTCAATGCCTTCCCTTCGAGTGAATCCTTTAACCAGAAGTTTGGCCTTAAGCCTTTCAATACGACCATCTGCTTTGCACTTTACCTTGTATACCAATTTGCAAGCAATTGGTTTCTTTCCTTTTGGTAAGGGAACAATCTCCCAGGTTTTAGTATCCTCTAAAGCCGATAACTCCTTATTCATGGCTGTATGAAAATAGCCTGAATATGGTGATGCATGTTCAAAGGTTTGTGGTTCTGCGAAATCTAGCTTTTCAGGTAACTGTTGGTTTTCTAAGCTAAGGCAATGAACTGACATGGTTGGTGGCTACAAACTCTGGTTAGTAAGTGTAGCAAAACAGTTGGATTCTGTAGGAGCAGTGCAGACATAGTCAATAAGATATTCTAGAGTTTTATGTGCTCTGCCTGACCTCCTTCCTTGTTGTACTTCACTTTGAACATCCACATTGTTGTCCCCTGAGGTAGGGTCTTGCTGAAAAACTCCTGAGTCATAAGTCTGTGTGTCTTGCGATGGCTCAAAATACTCATGTGTGGTACCTTGGGTGCCAGGAAACATGGTTTTTTGAGTGGAAATAGAGAAAGGGAATATGTCTTCATAAAAAATAACATCTCGAGGTATATGAAATTTGTGTGTGTCCAAAGTCATGACCCTATAGGCCTTCTTTCCATATGGATAGCCAAGGAAGACACAGGGCACAACCCTTGTTTGGAACTTATCGCTGCCCTGCTTAAAGGTGGACATGTAGCAAAGACAACTAAAAACTCTACGATGTTCATCTGATGGTTTATGTCCATAAAGTAGCTCAAAAGGTGTTTTATTCTACATGATAGTAATAGGCAGTCCATTGATGAGGAAAGTTGTAGTCAACTCACAGTCCCCCCAATATCTTAAGGGCAAATTAGATTGAAATAATAAAGCCCTTGAAACTTCAAGCAAGTGCTTTTACTTTCTCTCTATAACTCCATTTTGTTGGGGAGTCTGAACACAACTAGTCTGATGCAATATTCCATTCTCAATGAAGAAATCCAGGGCAGTGTGGCTAGTACTAAGCTCTGGGGCATTGTCTGAGCCGATTATTTTGATAGTGGCAGCAAATTGTGTTTGTGCCATCTTGACAGAAAGATCGGATCAGACCTATTGCCTCATCCTTGGTCACCATTAGGTGAGTCAGGTGGCGCTTGTAAAATCATCCACTATAGTAAAAAAGTATCTGTGGCCAGCATGGGTCCTGGTATGATATAGTCCCCATGTGTCAATGTGTACAAGCTCAAAGGGGGAAGAAGTAGATATATTGCTCAATTGAAAAGGTAATATTTGTTGTTTAGCCTTTGGATAAATCTCACATAGTACATTCTATGTTACATGTGTAAAATCAATCTCCAAGGGTAAAAGTTTCATCCTTCTATGGGGTATATGTCCCATTCTCCTATGCCCAATAGCAACACTTAACTGCTTTGAGGCATGATTACAAGGAAGACCAAAATTCTTATCATAAATAGTAATAAGGTTATTATCACTAGAAAGAAAATCTCTATCAAACTTGACTTCTTTCACCAATCCTTTGTCCAAGATGTAAAGACCATAAGCTTCTTTACTAATTCCATTGACCTCTTCAGAGAAGGGTCCTGCAATGTACACAGATGTTCTATAAAAACCACTTCACTATCCAACTGAGCAGCAAACTTCTTAACAGACAACAAATTGAACTTAAAATATGGCACCAGTAAGACATTATGCAACTCTAAGGTATCACTGATCTTCAAGTTTCCACAATGAGTAACTTGACTTTAAATCCATTAGGAAGAGAGACTAAAACAAGTCTATCAAGTACCTGCAAATTATGTAGAGCTTCTGTATCAAAACTCATGTGATCACTAGCACCAGAATCCAATATCGAGGACACACTATCCAGTTTGCTTAAACAGCAAATAGTATTGGAATCGTAAATGGTTGTTGCATGAGGGACAATACCTACCATATGAGCAGCAATACTTTCCTGGTCACCTTGTTCCTACTGGTTGGAACATGTTCAGTTGGACAGGAACTAGAAAAGTTGCTTGCTCTGCTTAGAATTTAGACATGGTAAGTTTGGAGTTTGTGCCTCAGAGGAAGCTTCTTGTTGATCATTTTGTGTCCAAGTATTATATGCCCTTCTTATCTGTGAAGGCATATGTCCTCCTCTTCCTTTGTTTTGAGGCCTATTTAGATGGCCATGTATCTTTAAGAACTTATCAAAAGTGTGACCAGATCTCTTGCAGTGACCACAAAAGAGTTGTGATCTTCTAGTTTCAGCTCTCCTTTGGTTGGATTTCTAGTTTTCTTGATATGAGGGTTGCTTGTTAGTTGCAGCAGCAGATAAAGAGGCATTTTCACTGAGGAAATATGACTCAGTTCTAACCTGCCTTTGCTTCTCTTCTTGTACTAAAAGTGAGTAGGCTTGACTCATGGAGGGAAATGGAGTCATCATGAGAATGTTGCCTCTAATTGCAGTATAGCTACTAATGAGTCCCATCAAAAATTGGATCAGTTTTTGCTCCTCAGTATACTTATGCAGTTGTCCATATATCTCAAATTTACACTTTGCACAAGTACATCTAAGAATCTGACTCACAACATTATACTCATCCTTAAGTTGCTTGCTCTAGTGTAATAGCTAGAAATGTACATACCTCCCTGAGATAAGCAGCAAACATCCTTTTGGACCTGAAATAGTATAGCCTTATTTGACTGACCAAATCTATCCTCGAAGCCTCTCCACAGTTCTCTTGCTGTTTCAAAATACAGCACACTGTTCCTAATGTTTTCATTCATAAAATTCAAAAGTCATGAAAGAACCATCACATTGTTCCTCTTCCAAAGAGTGAAAAGTGGAGATATAGAACTAGGACAAGTACAAGATCCATCAATAAAGGATATCTTATGCTTAGCAGATAAAGCAATAATCACTAACCTCTTCTAATTATCAAAGCTCTCACCATTTAAGATGTTTGTTACCAGAGGTTGCACTGGATTATTAGCTGGATGAATGTAAAGAGGATCAGTGGGTTCGATTTAAGATAAGCAATTTCCTTGCACTACCATTGCAAAATTCATGCGCAGCAATTTGAAGTAATGAATATTGATGCAAATAACCCTAGAAATATGATAGCTAGATTCGTTGGGAAAGCTAATCAATCAATCAAAGGCAAAGGAATTTGTGTTTGGAGATATGATGATCTCAGGTTCGATCGGTCAAAGGTTCAATTCGATTGATCGGGAAAAGAAAAATGAGCTAATATGGAGTTATTAAACCTAGGGCTCTGATACCATGATAAGTTTCAGAGAATAAGAGCAATTTCTAGAAAGAGTATGATGTGGAAGAAATCAAACTCATCTTTCTTCATTGCTATCAAAACTGATTATTACAAGAAGAAGAGAGTCTACTTTATAAAAGAATTAAAATTCAAAAAATAGGAAGTTTCCCGCTAACCATTTCATGCTCTGACCTGAGAGAAAGAGAGAGAGAGAGAGAGAGAGAGTAAAATAGTTGCTAATTGTGGTGGTTATAACAAACTCAGCTAACCATGGTGTAACCACCTAACAAAAATCATTTTTGGGTATTGATAATGCTACCATGTACCAAAGTGCAATTATGAAAGCTAAACATCTATTGTGTTGAAACCATAAGGCCAATTAATTCTTATCTGTTTGTTTTATTTTGCTTAATCTTCTCAACCACATCTCACAAGTCTTAGCTTATAAGAATTTAACATTTGTCTTAGTGGCTGCAAATGATAAGAAGGGCAAGTGAAATAAGAAATTATATGATAAAGTGAAATTGTTTTGATTAAGGGAAACCTGTTTTCCATGCCAGTTTGCTAGGAATACAAAAAATACTAGATAATATTATTGAGCATTTAGGAGATGTATACCATCTTATAAACAGCACTAGTTATCATACCATGCTACGCACAGTTAGTGAAATGATTTTTTAAAAATAAATTTTTGCATGTTATGAAATTGGGATTTTTTTTTTCAGTGAAAGATTTGTAACAAATATCAGCCTGACTAAAGAAACAGCATATATAATATAATTTTTCATACAAAAATTATAAATAGGTTAGACAAAGATTCTAATAGTCCAGTATATTCCTAAAAACAATAGCCCAAATATATAATTAAATACTATAATAGTTTGGTATTTTAAAAAAAACCCTAAAAACTTAATTTAGCTTTTTAGCCATAGTTAAAAATTATAGTGAATATGACTAAAAGCCATTATGCCTATCTTCGCATAAAGTATATAATTAGAAAAAAGGAGGAAAGAACTAAGTTTGGTATTTTGTGAGAATGGGGACATTCAGTATTTTCTCTATAATATTAAAACTCTGATAGTTAATATGAGCCATTAAGTTTTAAAAAGTCTGATATGGATTGGATACTTAAGCAGGATTAGTTGCATGCTTGGAAGTTAGTTATGTGATATGTATAAGAGGGGGAAATAACAAAAAAGTCAAGGAAAAAGCACAAGCCAGCATATTTGGGGATTGGTACCCTACATGGCTAATCATACAATTTTTTTTAAAAAAAAATTAAGTGAAATCTCTTTATATTCATGCATGTTATTTAGTCAAATTCCAAAAAACAAAGTCATGTGGATTAAATAAATTTAGTATAAAAAGGAATTAAATTATAAAAATAAATACAATTTTCTATATAATTAAGCGAAGCTCTGAAAAACAAAGATAGAACCAAGTTATTTGGTTTGAGACGTTAGAGGATGAATTCATATTAACTACAAAGACAGCCGAATGAATAACATCTATGTTGGACATTTTAAGGAGTGAAATCTTATAAAGTTAGTCCAAAAAATAATATTAAAATGCACCTTCTTGATAGTTGTGACATTTTAACAATTTTACGCATGCATATTAGTACATTATTAATTTTAAAAAGTGTAACAACTATATCTTTTATAGAAAGAGTAAAGAATATGAGCATGAGGCAACTTTTTTTTTTTCAGGTGAAGAGTACGAACACAAATTAAACACGTTGTAATGGTATGCATGAATATATTTATGCTTACATATTAAGTGCATTAAAATATTCAAAAAACTCATAATTTCAGCTTTTATAAAAGGAGAAAAATCTAAGTATGAGAGCAACTTAAGCATGTTATGAGACATTACTACATTGAGCATGTGTCACATATACACTAAAAAAAAAAAGAAACAAAGCTAAAATCACAATCAATCACACAACAACATTTGGTGCACAAACAATTATGTAAAAGATTTTTCGATATTATATTAGATTATCTTATCGTTGTATAAACTATCACACAGGTATTATAAGAGAAGCACATGTTATAATATTTTTCCATTGTTCATCTAAGCTATATGTTGGCCGGGCCTATTAACTGAGGCCCGACGGCCACAAGACTGTTGCCCTAGCAACCCTAGCTGTCCCCCCTAACCTATAAAAGGAGGTTTGGGAGGGTTAGCCAAACCACACTAGACATCTATTACACTCTCCTCCCCTCCTCCCCACTATTGCCCTGCCATCGCTGCTAGGCATTCGGGTTTAGGACGTGGACATCTCTAAAACGACTCTAGTAGCTGCTTGGTATTCTTAATGACATGGATTGGTATTCTTATTAACGTGGACTATTACCGACTGTATATTTCCGCATCCAGGTTAGTCCTATTTCTTTCAACAGTGGTATTAGAGCTAGAACTGTTCAGATTAGTCCCGATTAATATGTTAATAATCTAATTTTTTAAAGCATGCTTGTTTATATGATTAATTGCCTAATTTTTGTAATTATGTAAAGTAATAGCATGCTTCTGTGTCTGCTTCCTAGAATCTAGAACAAATTGAGTTTTTTTAAAAATCAGATTCATGGATGTTCTGTTTCTATGCCCTAAACCCTATTATTTTTACCGATGATATGTTTATCATAACTTGCTCAAGATTATGTATTTGGAATATTAGACAAAATTCATGCTTTCATGATTCTGATGTCTCAAACTGATTAAAAGATCGAATTTTTTTTTGTCCTAATAACCGAAGAACTCATGCCTAGAATACAGAATACACCATGTTTTTCCAGATTGCTTACATTATGGGATTATGTGTTAATTCTGCCCAACTTATTATGTGAGTTACACGATTAGTTTGCCAGTCATCGTTCTTTATGCACTACAGTCATGCTTTCCAACATGCTATTATTCTACAAGTATAATTGTTCAGATTCCAAGAACATGTCTTATGCTAAAACACAACATTCACAACATCAGACATAACATGGTTTCAATGATTATTCACGTCTTATATCCAATTAGTATCACTGTGCGTGTGTATGTCATATGCTATCATGATGTTTAGACAAATCGTGCTTGACTTGAGTGCTAAACTATGAAAGGCATTATTTTTTTTTTTTGAAACAGGCCCACCCCACTCGACTGAACCCTAATCACCGAGATCCAAAACCCTAACCCTAAATCCCCTCTGCCTGAAACTCGACCTCACCTAAAACAAAAATCAAAACAAAGAAAAACAAGGAGAAATAAGGGGTAGAAAGCGGAACTCGAACCATACCCATCAGAAAACACCGTGGAGGGTTGGCGCGAGACCATCACGCGCCGCCAACAAAGTTCATTTCACAATCTTCTTCCTCCTATAGCCCCTTCTCATCGCCTATCTACATAACCTTGAGAAAACGGGGAAAAAAAAACACCATTTCAGGAGCGCGCGTGAGACCACACGCCACCGCCTCAGTGGCGTGTTTGGCGCGTGGGCGTCTTCTTCAGGCTCAGATTAGGCTGATCTACACCGTGGTACCCTCGTTTCTCGCTGGATTAGCGTAGATCAAGGCTCATGGGGGTCGGCGGTGGCTTTTGCATCACTTGGGTGTTTTTTTTTTGAAATCCCAGAACAGCGGCGGCGACTGCCGTGCTCGTGGTGTCAAGGAAGGAGCTTGGTGCCCCATTTCCATCGCCACGACACTGGGAGAGCCAGAGAGATAGAGATAGGCAAAGAGGTTGAAGAGAGTGGAGAAAGAATTCGAAGGCAGGCAGAGGAACGCCAAGCAGAGGAGAGAGATAGAGAGAGAGGGACTCAGATTAAGATCAGGGTTTTGGGGGGGGGGGTAAGTGAGTTCACTCACTTATAAAAGCCCCCCCCCCTCATTTTTTGTAGGCTGTTTTTTTTTTGCAATCTTTTTGGACTGGTTTTCTTTTTGGGCATACATTCACAAGGGTTGGTTTAAAAATAAAGGGGGGGTCATTTCTTTATGGGCCGGTTTTGGTTTTGGCCCAAAAATTTGTATGGCCCAAAAATGTTTGGAGACGATTTTGATTCGGTTTGGAATGTAGAATATCTGCTCCCATGTTCATATAAATTTGTTTTGGAAATGGCCATTATTTTTGTTATAAGTTGTATTTTTTGGCCCCTTATTCTCATATTATCATTGGTTATGGTATGATATTTTGAGTTTGATTATATAACTTTGTGTTATATATATTAAAACAAAATAAAGTTGTGTTAAATGAATTAGTTTCATAAACATTAACTAAATATATATTTACGTAATTAAAAGTGAATATCTTCATGATATTGATTGAATTAAAATGTTAATTCGTTTAACAAAACCTTTAGAAAATTCTATGAAATTAATAATTAAATTAAAGAAGCTCCAAAATTTGCAATTGTACGTGATGATTATGAGCTTAGCGAAATTTTCGAACGTATATTGTGAATGATGGGGCTTTCTAGATAATTTAATTATTAAACAATATGTCTAACAGATAAAATATACTTTTAGATATGGCAACTAGAAACATGATAGGTTGTATGCAATCTGATGACAAGTTGGATGGATCGAACTATGATGTTTGGGATCTGAAGGTCCAGTTTTATTTAAACAATGATGATATGCTCGACCTCTTGGCCTCCTCCATGGCTCCTTCGGCTGAAAAAGATGAACAAGGTTGGGGTATTACTGCAACTAAGTAGTACAAAGAAAACCTAAAGACATAGCAAGCATGGTTCAAACGCGATCGTTCTGCAGGCTACACTATGCTGTCTTGCATGCGGGACGATCTCCTGAGTGAGTTGAATGTTTCCACACTGCTAAGGACATGTGGATGCAGCTTCAGGTTAGGTTCAGGTAGACATTTGTTGCAAGGTTGCGTACCTTGTAGCTAAAATGGATGCAATATACTATTAGCTCTAGCCGTAGTATCTCCGAACACCTTCGAAGTATGAGTGCTATAGTTCGAGACCTTAAAACTGTAGGGCAAGAGGTGTTTGAGGAAGAACAGGTCCTGAATGTGATTAGAGCCCTTCCCAATGATAATGAACATTGGAAGAGTTTTAAAGTGTTCACGACACATAGTGAGCACATCAAGACTTTCGAGGCAATCTCCAAACATCTCGAAATGGAGAAAGAGCGTTTAAAGCTATATGCGCCTCCCAGTGTGGCATTCGTTGCCAAAGGATCGGGGCCCAAGGGCAGGAGACCTAACCGTGGTAAGAAACTTAAGAAGGGCCCCCGTACTCCTTATAACCCTTGCTCCAATGCTAGTACTGCTAAGAAGCATAAGGCTAAGCGCAATGGAGCTAAGGATATAGCACGTGTGAAGTGCTATAACTGTGGGAAGAAGGGTCATTTCGCTCGGGATTGTCCTGAGCTAGCCAAGGTACCTACTTCCACTAAAACTCCTGAATTATATGTTTGTTCCCATGCATTTGTTGCTAACTCTCTTCCTCAATGGATTGTAGACACGGGGGCAACAAAGCACATAGTTCAAGATAGGGCTGGATTTGTGGAGTTCCATCGCTACCCGGGAGGTTCACGGACTATTGTACTGGGGAACGACAACGAAGAAGATGTCCTTGGAGTAGGAACATACCAGCTCAAACTCCGTGGAGGAAACAAGCTGCTTCTTCATGACGCCCTCTATGCACCTGGGGTGTGATGCTCCTTAGTTTCTTATGTTTTTTTAGTAAAATTAGGTTTTACTTTTGGTTTTCGTCCAGACAGTTTAGATTTGTTCTACAATGGAAATTTGTTTGGCCAAGCAACTTTGAAAGGAGATTTCATTGTTTTGGATTTGCATGATAACTATAATAATATATCCTCTGCTTATGTTTCTTATTTTGACTTTAATTCTGAATCTGTTAAGTGGCATGCTAAATTTGGCCATGTAGGCTAAGATAGGATAAATAGGCTAGCTAAAGAAGGTCTTCTAGACCGACTCACTAAGGTTAAGTTACCTAGATGTGAGTCATGTTTAGCTGGAAAGTCAACAATGAAGCCTTTCGGTAAGACTACGAGAGCATCTAGTCTATTAGAATTAATCCACTCAGACATATGTGGACCCATGAACGCTAAAGCACGACATGGGGGTATCTATTTCATTACCCTCATCGACGATTATTTACAATATGGGTATGTGTACCTATTATCTCATCGCTATGATGCACTTCATGTATTCAAACGCTTCGTAGCGGAAGTAGAGACTCAATTAGAACGTAGGGTTAAGATCCTTCAAACTAATCGAGGTCATGAATACCTCTCTGATATGTTAAAGGAGTTCTGTGAGGAAAAAGGTATACAAAGACAGCTAACGATTCCACGCACCCCACAACAGAACGGTGTTACGGAACGCATGAATCGTACATTGTTTGACATGGTCAGGTCAATGATGGCACATGCTAACCTCCCAATAAGTTTTTAGGGGGATGCGCTGCTTACGGCAGCCTACATACTCAATTGTGTGCCAAGCAAGAGTGTACCTGCCACACCATATGAGTTATGGTTTGGTAAGAAGTCATCCTTGGACCATTTACGCCCATGGGCTTCGGCCGACTATGTATATAACCCAACCCATAAACATGGAAAACTTAGTCCAAAAGCCACCAAAATGGAGTTTATTAGGTACCCCGCACAATCGGAAGGATATGTAATGTACGAGGAACACCCAAATGGTGACATGATAGAAATAGACTCCCGCAATGTCGATTTTCTCAAGGATGAGTTCCCGAACATTGGTGAAGTCAAGAAGGATGTCGAATTGTTTGAGTTACAGCAAAACATCCAACCATCATTCGGTGAGGGGGAGAATTTGGATTCTAACCAAGTCACCGAAGATGGTAGGCCTCCCCTATCCGACGGGAATGGGGAAGACTTGCCTGCGCAGGAAAATGAGATTCATCCTCAATCTCCTGTACATGAGGAAAGTCACCCTGTGAGTGAGGTTCGTCCTCAATCTCCAGTTCTCGAATATGCAGTTAGTCCACATGTTCAGGATCCCACGCCCCAGAGGGATAGTGGGAGCAACTCTCCACATGCTCAAGGTCCCACACCCCTTAAAGAAAGGGGGAGGGATACCTCACCCAAGCAAACGAACAATGAAGGCCCTAGGCTCTGAAGGAGTGAGTGTGGAAGAATTCCTCGATGATATTTCCAAATCGAAGAGAAAATATTCCTATGCACTCCCTTGGAAGTCAAGGAGCCTACCTCTTAATAAGAAGCAATTGACTCACCAAGCCACAAAGAGTGGATGGATGCCATGAGGGATGAGATAGACTCGATGGCAAGAAACAAGGTTTGGGAACTTGTTGATCTTCCACCCCAGCGTAAGTTTATTAGAAACAAGTGGGTTTTAAAGATAAAACGTCGGGTAGATGGATCGATCGACAAGTTCAAAGCCCTGTTTAGTGGCGAAAGGGTTTACCGTTAGGGAAAAAACAGAGTTTTAATATTTATAAACCCCAAGTGTCGTCTGCAGAGAGTTGTGTTTCCAACTACCAGGGCTAACTAAAGCATCTCGAGCTGGGCAAAATCAAAGGAAAACAAAGGGTAAACTAAACTACGCTAACAAGCATAGAAAATGCGACTTGGAGTTGTGATTTGACCAATTAATAAACCAACTAATCGAGACGAGTCCTAACCTACCCAAACTACATCACGAACTAGAGATGATCGGTTGCACCATCAAAGACCACCCAAGCCCTCTCTCAAGGGTCATGAGCTAGTCTAATTAGCCTAACCACCTATTTTCATAGGGTTAGTCCAATTAGACCACAAAACTAGCAACCCCAGACCTAACTCGATTCAGATACTATTTTCATGTCCCGAATTCGGCTATTCCCTCTCCCACACTAGCTAATTGACTTCACCTTTCAGCATAAGTCAATCGCCCAAAAATATGGATGAAAGCCCTCTCAAGCATTTCATCGAACACTTGGCGGGCGTGAAGAAAAACTCTAAGTTCGAGGCATAGATTGGGTATGGTTATGCCTAATACAAGATTAATTAGCCATCAAGTGGCTAATCACAATCCAAATCAACACTAACTAACAACTAAACATCAACAAAACACAAAAACCCAAATTCAAACATAAACTAACAAATAAGAAAGCAAACATGAACAAGAGAGGGAGAAGAATGAAAACCAATCTAATCCAATCAATCTAATAGGCATAAAAGAACAATCAAAACTAAACATCTAAACTAAACAAATCGAATTCAAGAATTAAACTAACAAAACATAAACAAGAACAACATATGAAATAAATAGAGAAAGAGAGAGAAAACTTAGTCTTGAATTGATAGAAGGAACTTGAAATCCAAAGGTTGAATCCAATATTACAATCTTCAATCCTAAACTAATGCTCCTGTTGAGGTTTTATTTGCTAAAACCTAAACAAAAACTAGTCTAAAATTGCCAGAGAGAACCCCCCCGAGCAACACCCCGAGCGAACCCCCGAAAAGGACTTAAATAGAAAATAGTGAGGCCGAACGACGACAAAGGGGGGGGCACGATCGTGCCACGTGTCACGGGGTGGCCGTGCCACCTTGCTGGCCGGCTTTCCCCAGCTGGCTCCCGTTTTTTTGTCTTTTTGCATGTTTTGATCCTTTTTCACCCGTTTTCGTGGTAATTGCGTGGTTCAACTTATTACCTGCAAGAATAGACAACACAAGTAAAAATCTCAAAGAATACTTAATAAAACAAGAAAAACTCTGAAGATTACGTTATTATATGAGCTAAGATTATGTGAAAAAGGCATGTAAAATGCGATAAATTATTGCCTAACATTTACACAAATTGAGGGTGTAGACTATAAAGAGACATTTTCTCTTGTGGTGAGATTTGCCTCTATTCACCTACTCCTGGCCATGGTTGCCCATTTGGACTTAGAGTTGTTTCAAATGGATGTATAGGCTGCTTTCCTCAATGGCAACCTTGAGGAAAAGACCTATATGGACCAACCCATTGGTTTTGTATCAAAGGGACAAGAGGACAAGGTGTGTCGTCTTAAAAGGTCCATATATAGTCTTAAGCAGTCTTCCAGGTCTTGGTGCTTAAGATTCCATGAAGCGATAACTTCATTTGGATTATCCATGGTTTCGGAGGATCACTGTGTGTATGTCAAATGATCAACCGGGGGGATTATGTTCCTTACCCTATACATTGATGACATACTACTGGCTAGGAACAATTTGGAGATGATCGAAGCCACTAAAAGGTGGCTATCTTCTATCTTTGAGATGAAGGATATGGGTGAAGCCAGGTATGTCCTAGGCGTGGAAATAATAAGGAATCGTCCTAAGAAACTTTTAGGTATGAGCCAAGAGGCATATATCAAGAAAGTCTTAGAACGGTTCCGTATGCATTATTCCAAACCTGTAGACACTCCAGTTGAGAAGGGTTTAACCTTGAACCTTGACCAATGCCCAAAAATAGACAAAGAAAAGGAAGCCATGAGCAATGTCCCCTACGCTAGTGCCGTAGGAAGTACGCCATGTTATGTACACGGTCGAACATTTGCTTTGCAGTTGATCTAGTAAGTTGTTACCAAAGAAACCCAGGACAGGCTCATTGGCAAGCCGTCAAGAAAGTCATGCGTTACCTTCATGGTACGACCAACTTGGTCCTATGCTATCAAGGCAGGGACCTTAAGTTGAGCGGATATTCAGGTGCCAATTGGGGTGGTGACCTGGATGAGTCCAGGTCAACCTCAGGATATGTGTTCACCCTGAGTTGGGAGGCCATATCATGATACAGTAAGAAGCAAGACTACATAGCTCTGTTGACCATGGAGGCAGAATATGTCGCATGCACCCTAGCCATGCAGGAAGCAATGTGGCTTAGGAGCTTCCTCTAGGATCTCAACCTCACTCCCAGAGCTGTTGATCCTGTAGAGATGTTATGTGACAGTACAGCTGCCATCCAGTTCGCCAAAGATCCAAAGTTCTATCGGAAGACCAAGCACATCAAGAGGCGTTATCACTTCGTGAGAGACGCCATAAAGATAAAGGAGGTTGCCATCAAGTATATACCCACTAACAAGATGATCGCTAATCCATTAATTAAGCCGATTCCTAGAGATGCTTTCGAAACACATTCATTGAGTCTAGGACTTCGCAGAGTTTAGTTTTTGGATATAATCTTGTTATGTATGACAGATACGTTCTTCATGTAATAGGCATTTATGAAATGAAGATTAAATGTTCTTTTTCTAAATGCTTTGTGATTTATCTGTTAGACATGTTAAAATGTCACAGGCTTTCGGTTGGCCTAGTTACACGTGCAATCACCCTGACGCTTGAGTATCAGGCATGATGAGACGTAATCATATTGGCACTACGTGTGCAATATTGATAACTCATACTCGAAGTGTATGAATAAGAAATAGTCGCCTTAGTAAGTCTAAGATAAGACTCGAGGGTGTCGAATATGAGACATGATTTCATATTGAAGCCTTAAAAGCTGAATCTTGAGTGTCAAGATTAGCATTTAGTATATTAATCTAGTGGCTCACGTTAGATTTTTTGGGTGAAAACCGAGACTGATGATTCGCATGGCATATAGGGTGACGATCCCAAGTAAGTGGGAGCTATGTCATGATACACATTCCATACTGTGTGTTTAAAAAACGACCATATACGAAGTGACAACTGACCTCCCTATCTCCTGTCACTGTGTGACCCTGTAGGCGAAAACCCTTTTGACTTAAAGCTATGATACGAAATCAAAACTTGATGTAGCTACTTTAATGTGTTTCTCAAGAACCACGATGTATACAGTTCAGTGAGAACATGTTAGGAAAGATGTTAAGCTAAGATGTAGTATCATGAGTGTTTAAAGAAAAGTCTATCTGTCATCACCAATATCAATCCGGGCGATTATATTGAGTGTATAATCAAATGATATATCATGGCATAAGGGATTAGAAATGCCACTGGTGATGTTTAGGATGACTTGGGGTATCGCATTCCGTGAAAGTGTTATGTTAGTTAGATGGTAACTTAATATAACACTATTTGTTATTTTTCTGGTCGCACGTCCTATTCCCAGTATGAAGTGTGAGGAGTCACGGTTCATAGAGAGCATGTGTTTTGCCGCCTTCGTGGCCGAGTGGGAGTTGTTGGCCAGGCCTATTAACTGAGGCCCGACGGCCACAAGGCTGTTGCCCTAGGCAACCCTAGCTGCTCCTCCCCCCCCCCCAACCTATAAAAGGAGGTTTGGAAGGGTCAACCAAAACACACTAGACATCTATTACACTCTCCTCCCCTCCTCCCCACGGTTGCCCTACCATCGCTGCCAGGCATTCAGGTTTAGGACGTGGACATCCCTAAAGCAACTCTAGTGCCCCTTGGTATTCTTATTGACGTGGATTTGTTTTCTTATTAACGTGGTCTATTACCAATAGTATATTTCTGCATCAAGATAAGTCCTATTTCTTCTAACACTATAAATAGCGACAACCTCAATTGTATATTATTATTCAAATGCTTGATTGCATTAATTTTTATCTATTGATTTTTACTCATGTCAAATGCAATCGTAATTGTTCGAATTTAACCAAAGGAAGCATGATTACAAATTATGGGTTAAAAATCATTATTGTACATAATTTATTTTAACGACAATGTTTTTAATTAATTTCATAGGAAAGAAAAAATTTTCAATAGCTTGTTCCGACTACAATATTTTTTTTTTATCAATTTGAAAGGAAAGAAAAAAATATATATAATGAACCATCAATTGTCAAGTAAATATAAATATGCTATTTATGTTATTAATTCACTGAACCTACTAAATGTCATCCCAGGGTTATGTGTAAGTAACAGTAAATATGGTAGTAATTAATATCCAAATCAAATTCAATTAAGAATTCAGAATTGCCAATTGACGCATTTAGTAGACAATACCAAACCCATGATTGCCAATGATTCTGTTTTTATAAGAATTGAGTTTTTTTTTAACTCAGGTAGTGTTTGATTAGAAGGAAAATATTTTTCCTAGAAAATAATTTTTAGGGGAAAATATTTTTCAAGAAAAATTGATTTTCATGTCATATTTTTCGTTGTTTGGTACAAGATAAATAATTTTCTATGAAAAAGAAAAAAATGTCAACTGAATTGTTTAAATAGCGAAAAGTATTGGTTGAATAGTTGTAGTTGAGATAAATATTGACCAAATGAAGGAATTTTGAACTTAAAACTGAATTATTTAAGCAGCGAAAAATGTCGATTGAATTGCCGCGCTTGGAGAAAAATTTTGACCAAATGAATGAATGTTGTACTCAAAATCTGGATGTGAGCCAAGTTTAGTGTTTCCTATTTGATGATCAAGTTTTGATCTAAACTATGAAATTGTTTTAGTGGTGAAAAATACTGATTGCACTGTTTAAAGGGCGAAAAATATCAATTGAATTGTCGTTGTGGAAAAAAAAATGCTGACCAAATAAAAGAATATCAAGCTCAAAATTTAAATTTGAGCCTATTTTAATATTTTTTATCTGGTGATCAAGTTTTAATCATAACCGTTGAAATTATTTTAGTGGCGAGTCGGTTGAATCGTTTTAGTGGCAAAAAAAGTTGATTAAATTGTCATAGTGGAGATAAATGTCGATCAAATGAAAGAAATTTGAGCTGAAAATTTAGATTTGAATTTATTTTAATATTTGAGCTAAAAATCAACTCCTTATCTTCTCAAAAAGGAAATCATTTTCCTCTATTAGGGGAAAATCATTTTTCTTGAAAAATAGTTTTCCATCGTTTATCGTGCCAAACAACGAAAAATTAAAAAATCATTTTACGAGAAAATCATTTTCCCTCAAACCAAACACTACCTAGCTTTAAAAAAAAAAGGGATCAACAGCCTCTGATCCACCTTTAACACTATCAGACATCATCTCCACGACCATTGATTAACACTTCAACAACCACAACCCCTAACACCACATCACGGACACTACTCTAGCCAAGTACCATTAATTTCAATCATGGTTCGTCGGGGACGCCAAAAGATACCTTGGGGAGGCTAGCTTCGCAACCAAATAGAGTGAGCCCTAAACTTACATTTGAAGTAAATGAGTTAAACAATGCAAAACCCAGTTCATAGCCAAGGGATAGTGGCATTCAACAACAATAATGATTTACACGAGATCTTCTAGTCTCCATCATCATCTTTGCACTGACAGATTTCTAGATGGCCTCCATGGTGGACCTACATAGAGTGTAGAGGTTGAGGAAAAAGAGGTAAAGAGATGCAAAAAGCCCTTTGATTCAAATTCAAGAGAAGAAAAAGGATCTACAAAGAGGCTTCATGCATTAGTTGCGATGGGGGGATGGGAGATAGACTTTTTAAAAAAAAAAAGAAAACTCAAATGAGATATAAAGAACAATACAATATAATAGGGAAAAGAAGATTTACAAAGAGCTTTAGTCTTAATCACTAGACCAAAATCTCATTGACAGAGGATTAAGAGAGTAATGTATATAGGGGCCCTTGATCAACCATCATCAACAACCGTCAATCAACAATAAAGTAACCGAGCTAATCCTTGAGTAACAAAAGGAAAATAAAGGAAAATTTTTGTCAATTTTTGAATGTGAGAGTTGGATATGACTAAGATAAAGACTCAAACCCATACTGTGCCTAAGAATTCACCAAGTAATCCTCTAAAACAAAGCCTTAATCTAAAGAATTGACTAAATCACCATCTAAATACACAAGTATTTAAAATAAAGAGACATATTTTGTTTATGGAAGAGAAACACATTCTAGCTTTCATTTATTAATTCTCAAATCTAGTCTTTCTACAAGTGAATACAAAGAAGCAAATTTATAGCCACGAAACTAGTGTCACTTTTCCCAAGCCACAATAATAAGACAATAGAATTGAAGCACCTATGGAGTTAGTGGGGACGAATAGAAGTCAAATATCCACTCTAACCAATAACATTCAAACAAATTTCAAAGCACATGGAATTGAAAATAGAAGCTTCTAGGCTTGTGAGGATTTATGAGTTGTCTAAATATATGGCTAGAATTTGTTGCACTTGTACTTGCTTGTTGTTATCCTCCACCATCCCAAATGGGGGAATTTTGGAGATTTTCAAAGGAAAATTTGTTGGAGATGTCTACCAACTTCCTATAAAATGTTAACCTATTAATCACCAATTTAATGGCTCAATTAAGCTCGTGATCAGAATCATGCATATCTGGATCTACTATTGACCCTTGCTCTGCCTCATAACTTGAGATATATTTGGAATCTAGAGGCATTCTAGAGCTTGTTGGAAATAGGCAGGGCCATCCAACCATTGCTTTAAAAACTAATTTAGGTCATCCGAAAGTAGCTCAAAGTTAACCTATGAAACAAAAAATTCTGAACAACTTGTGCTAGAAGTTTTAGTTGAAATAATCCACCACTAACAAGTAAATTATGAACCTAATTAACATAGAAAAGTGATTTGGGCTGTTGCTTCACATTAGAGGGAGAGAGAGAGAGAGAGAGAGTGGGGGTTAGGGTGAAGAGAGGAATTATGTAGGGTTAAAGTTTTATAAACCAAGTTCTTTAGAGAAAGGCAAGCCAAAGAGAGAGTATCTTGTTTCGTTCTTAACCAGGAGCCCCTAGCTTCCCTTGCAGTCCATTTTATCTCCCCATCCTTGAGCCCCTAATTCTAATTTATCCTTCTTTCTAACATGAAGAGGCCACCGGATCCTGCTAGCTCTTTCAGTTCTCTTTCTTTTGCTTTGCTCTTCTTCGATCTTCTTCCGATCTACTATCTTCAATTTCACCTTCACATGCACAAAATTTTCTTGATCCCCTTTTAGAATAAATAATGGCTTTCTTCATTGAATTTACAATGGAGAGTACTAGTTGCACTTTCTTTTGGGTCAGTTGGGTTAATCTACTTCAAGAAATGCAATCCTCCTCTACAAACTGGGACTTCAGCGGGTTTTTTGTGAAAGTATCCATCTATTCCATTAGTGTTGCTCTCATAAGACTCAAGTTAGTATTCTTCTCTCCCATTATTCATCTTATTTTATAGTCTATTTGGATTGAGGAGAAAGACGGGGATGGGAGGGGAATGAAGGTTAGTAATACTCCCATTTCCCTTGTTTAGGAATAAGGGGGGAGGAAGGGGAATTAAGGGGAACATTTCTCCCTCGTTCATACTCATTCTTGCTATTTTTATTTGCTCTCAAAATGAGAGGAAAATGAGGGAAATGAAAGATTTCTAATAGTTTTACCCCAAGTAGAGTGTTAAGCTTTTTCGATTTTCAAGTTGTATTCCACTAACTAGTGGTCTTCAAATCGTATTTATGTTTACCTTGGTTAGTAAATTGGGTATTAAACTGGTATTTAAGTTTCATAAATTTAAGCAAGATTATTACCTTCTATGGTTGAATTACTTGGGTAAGTCCTTTCTTTGCACCTAATCCTGCAGTTTGTGGCCTATTAATTAACTTTTAGTCTTCCATGGTTAGAACTCTAAAACATCATATTGCTTCACAATTAGCTTGATGCTTGTCTCTCAATTACTTCATAGTGTTAGGATTCTCTTTGGATCAAAACTTAAATTTCTTGACATAAGTTTCAAAATTCTTTTAGATAATTGCGATTCATTTCAAATCACCTGTGCTTGTTGTTGTGAATTTAATCATCTTTCTTTGAAACTCCTATTTTTGGTGAAGAGATTTGTCGCATCTCTCTGAGGAATCTGCAAGAATAGTCACACCCAAGTTGGTTCTCCATTTTTTCCCTATTCTAATTATGTTAGTGTACTTAAATGTTGTATAGGCTTTCAATTGATGTGCTCACAGTAGTTAGGATTACATCTTGTGATGGCTTTGATTTATAGTGCATTTGTAGGTGCAGTAAACAGGGGCAACAAGTCATGCCTGCCAAGAATACTAAGCAATTTAGTAGAATATTGTTGTACCTAATCATTTTTGCTACTTTCTTTCATGAATCATAACAATTTGTATTTAGGTTTTAACATTTGTAATCTGAGAAATGCATATTTTGTGATGCAACTAATCATTCTAGTGAGTGGAGTTATGTTTATATGCTAATTTGAAGATCATATATCCACCCATCCTTTGGATCAATCAACGCATATACTGAAATACTTCCTTCTGAATTAATTATGTGAAAGTTGTTTATTGGAATGTACAAGGTGAACAAAAACCTTAACTTTCAACTTGAAGTGGGATTTATCAAGTGGACAATCAATCTTGATATTTTCTTTTTCCTTGAAACTATGGTTAACCAACAGAACATGGAGTTGATAATAAACAAATTTAGGTTCCAATTCTGTGATACAATTCTGATAATCATATTGGAGGCATTTGGGGTCTTTGGAATTTGGACAATGTTGATGTCAACATTGTTGCTAAAGAAAATAGAGCAATTCACTGCTCTACTTATGACAAATTTAATGACAAATAATGTGTTATTTAAGTTGTTTATCTTCCGACACAGGAGAATGAAAAAAATATTATTTGGCAACATCTAAAAAGTCATAGCGACATGATTAAATTACCATGGTGCACCATGGGTGATCTAAATGAAATGTTACACCCATCTCATAAAATTGGAGGAGTTCCTTTGAATGTTGCAAACACACACAAAGCTAACAAAATTTCTTTCATATAGTAAAGGCATTGATGCTAATGTATAAGGTTGGATTGTAACTTGGAAAAAAAATTATTTCAAGGATTACTTACATACAAAACACTTGGCAGAATGATACTTAGGGAAGAATGTCTACAACTATTCCAAAATTATGTAGTACCTAATGGACGTTTTACATGCTCAGACCATGCCTATGTGCTATTTAATACGAAACCACCTCATCCAACAAAAAGAGGTACAAATTTTAACTATTAGCACTCTTGGGCTCAGTACCAAGATACACACAGCATAGTGAAAAGCATTGGAAAATTTTATACAAGGTACCCCATTGTACTGAGTAACATAGAAATTGAAAATGGTCAAACTCAATCTCAAAGCCTGTAGCTACCACACTTTTGGAAATATTGAGCATAAATTAGAGAGGAATACCAACAAAGTACTTCAAGTTGAAGGTAAGCTTGTTCTTAATCCCAATAGTGTTCGATATAATAAGTTTATTTAAAAAATCTGAAATAATCAGAAATATCGGGGGAAAATGGCCAGAGAATAGTTAATGAGAATAGAAATTCCCAAACTAAATGATGCAAATAAAAAAGCACATGGAAAAATTATCAATGTTAAAGAGAATGTCGGAGTTTGGACTGATGATATTAATTAGATTTAGAGCATGTTTATACATGATTTCATGGCATCATTTAAATTGTCATTGATAATTCAACAACTATTGATATTGATTTACCCTAGGGGGTGACGGCAGGAGATAACCACTATTCAGGATAAAGAAATTAATGATACCATCTTCCAGATGGATAAGTATAAAGCCCTAAGACCGAATGATTTTAGAGCAATTTTTTTGTAAGACTATTAGCACATTATTCAAAAAGATGTATGCGAGGTGATCAAATCTTTCTTCCATAAAGGAAAACTACTCAAATAGATCAATCCTACCGTTATTACACTTATTCCGAAAATGAATAATCCGACAACCACAAGCCAATTTCGACCAGTTAGACTATGTGATAGCATTTACAAGATTTTTTTCTAAAATTTTAATCAATAGAATGTGACCCATCATAGAAATTTTTTTTGAACCCATTCAAAATGCATTTGTGCCAAACAAGTCCATCCATAATAATATTCTCCTTGCACATGAGAACATGAACAAATTCACAAATCCCAACGCCAAAAAGTCTTAGGTGGCTCTTGAGCTCAATATAGGAAAAACTTATGATATGATAGAGTATAATGGAATTTTCATTTCCGAGCACTCAAACAATTAGGATTTCATCACAAGTGCATTGACTGGATGTAAGAATGTATTACAATGGCTCCACACTCTATCATTATTAATGATGATGTATATGGATTTTTTAAAAGATGAAGATGAATCCGACAAAGAGATTCTCTGTCACCAAACCTATCTCTCACCAAACCTATTCATTATATGTATCCAAATTCTCACTAGAAAACCCCAGGAGGAATAATATAGAAAGAAAAGTGGCATTGGTTTTAGAATTTTTCCAAGATCAACGGCTAATCCCATTTCTGCTATTTGTAGATCTGACAATTTGCTCTTTTGTAGAACAAATCTAGAGTCTTGTCAATAACTTAACACTAGCCTTGAGAATTTCTGTAGATATTCTACACAACTTATAAACTTTTATAATTTGATCCTAATTTTCTTTTGAGTAATTTTTGAGGTGAATAGGGTGAAAAATTTGTTGCCCTATGAACAGTATTGAAATCGAGTAACTAATTATTTTAACTCAAATCTAACCTAAGAAAAGCAAAAAAATGTGACAGAATGTGATTAATTTAACTACTAGCTCACTAATCCTAATCTAAATATAGTTAATTAAACTAATCTAAAACAAAGCATATAACAGAATCAACACAAAGTATCATTGCTCTAATAATAAACTAACAACACATCTAATTTAACTAGAAAAAAAATTAAATTTACTAGTTAAGAGAAGAAAGAACAAGGGAAGTATCTCAAAAGCTTAAACATCTAAAAATAGAGGCTATTCCTCCATTGAAGGAGCAAGGGGATAAATGTTGTGGCTTGTTTCCACTTATTAAATAGTAATCTACCCTAATTAAAGCTAATCTACTTCTTAGTTAACCAAAAGTTCAAACTTGCAAAAATGGGTTTTGAAACCTTTCAAGAAGGGTTAGGGAGATTAACGGTAGAGAAGATAGGGAGGACGAGAATAAAAAGCCAAATTATTAGATTCAAAGCATAAATCGACCCCAATGCTAGCAAGTCCAAGCACTAAACCAAGAACAAAAACAAGAAAAATAAATATGAAACTGCAATAAGAAGATTGTAAAGAAGAGAGAGAAGAGAAAGCACTAAATTATTAACTTAAATGCATAGACAACTTTATTGTGGCTATAAATCAAGCTAACACTACGCTAAACTTCTTCTAAAACCCTAGGCTAAATCTCAAAATCTTTCTTGACTATACAAATGGAGGAAAAGAATTTACATAGACCCCAAGCCTGTGAAATTGGCGCGGTCACACCATGTGGCAAGGGCAAAACATGCCAAATCTCTAAGATTCAACAACAATAGGGCAAGAATAGGGGTGGCATGGGCAACCCGTGCCAACTCCCTATCTTATTTTTCTTCCTTCTTTCTCTTCAATTTTTGTGCTTTTAGCCCCTTAATGCTTCATGGTTATCCCCGGTTGTTCTTTAGAGTTAACATGGATTACAGCATCAGACTTTCAACGTGTTTTGCATGCAATATTTGAACTTTTAAAGAATTCTCTTTATTACCTGCAAAATCAACAAAACACTATTAAGCAACCCAATCTACCCATTATTATGACCTAAATCTAGGCAAAATGATATATAAATCTACGCAAATTGAGCATGAACTCTTTTTCTATGCAATAAAGCATGACAAATGGGCTGTATCATCCATATTTTGTATGACGCATTAAGATAATCTAGGTCAAAACCTAGGATGCTCTGTCTTCAAGGCTAGGAAAAAAACTAAATTCTTCTCAAAATTAGCTCGCAAAACTACTGCAAAATTGCAAAACTAGAAAATAAAAAACATCCTCGACGTGGGGAGAGTGGCCTTAATTCAAGCAAATATAAAGTTTATTTCAGCACAAACAATGCAATGCTTCTAATTCCTAAATGCAAAATAGCCATATAGAGAGAATTTTTTTTAGAAGAATTTTAATGATATTAAAGGCTTGTCAATGGTCTCATGGGATAAAATCCGTCGACTATGGAAAGCAGGGGGACTTAAGCTTAGAAGAATGGAAGCAGCTAGTAGAGCCTTCTTAAGTAAATTAGCTTGGGAGTTATTCCATGATCAAAGTCTGTATGGTGGAAACATTCTTTTAATGAGAACCTTTTAAACATGAAACTAAAATAAACATGCTCATGACCATGGAAATGCATACTCAAAAATCCATCATAATTTTGAAAAGGAATAAGCTGGAAGGTAGGATGGAACCAACATTTACATTTAGCTAGATAATTGGTGTGCTAATGGTAACCTAACTGATATGTTGGGCATATCAAACATTACTACCATTGACATCTCTCTTAAAGTCTCACAATTTATTACTAGCAACAAAGAGTTTGATATATCTTGACTAAAATCCTTAGTCGATGATCCTCACCTCCAACCAATAATAGCCAAACTTGACCCATTTAACATGATTTCATATTCCACTTGTTAAGGTTTTTTTGAAATGGTGAATCTTTTACTGTGTTAGCCATGTGGGTTGCCAAAAAGCTGAATTAAAAAACTCTTATGATCAGGAATGGAGTATAAATGGATTCAAAATGTAGACATTATGCCTTAATTAAAAATTTTCTATAGCAACTTTGCCAAATGTCCAACCCTACTAGGGCTCTTAAAAAGAGAAATGTCCACAGACCCCTTATGCCCTTTTTGTAATTCCAATATTGAGGATGCACAACTTATGTTCCTTCAATGTAATTTGATGCAAGAGGTGTGATGACCAGCAAAAGACCATAACTGGATTAGTGTTATTATGCCTACCCCATCTGAAGAAAGTCTTCAAGATGGGGGTCTTAAAGATTAAAACCTTGTGCCCATCTTCTAAGATGGATGGATTAGTTGCTATTTCATGGAGCATATGGAAGACTCAAAGTAATTTTAGTATTTCGCAATGAAAGATTTAATTTAAGAGTCACTCCAATAAGAGCAAACATAGGTAGTGTTAAATGGTGCATTAGATATAAACTCACAAAAACAACCTACTCACTAAACCCAAATCATTTAGCCGTCAACCACACGAGCTCACTAGGAAACATCTAGGAAACCACAAGGATGATTCATCAAATTCAACTTTTGATAGATACAAAATATTTCAAAGTGAAGCAGGTGGTTAGTAATTCACAAGTGGGTAGGAAAATTCATCCAAACAGCAGTATTCAATTTGGAAGCAGCATCAGTTTTGATAGCTGAAGTAATAGCTATGAGAAACAGTATTGAAGTAGCAGTACAAGTAGGATTCAATCATATCCCCATTAAAGGAGACAACAAAATATTTATTCAGGCATTACAAGGCCACGTTCAAACACCATAGGAGATGTAGTTCTAGTGTAGGATATTACTACTCATCTATAACTTTGTAGCAAAGTTATTATCACTCTTTTTTTTTTTTTTTTAGGGAAACTATGCAACAGGTTTGACAAGCTAAGTATGGTGTATGTTTACATTCCATATGAATGTGGGACTAGGCCACTTATAGGGACCTACTTCATATACTCTATGAAAATAATCTATAAAGAACCCCTAAGAGAATGACTTCTTAGATTGTATGTTCCACTTACTTTTCCTTAGAAAAAAAAAAAGGAAAAGAGAGGGGGGCACATGAAAAAAGGGTGGAAGTGGAGCGTGGGGACCAAACGTGATCAAGGAAATGACAAAGAAAGTAAAATTTAACCAATAAGATGGTAAATAAATAAGGGTAATTTAATAAACATATTTAAAGTCATTAGTGTCTATTCTCTCTTTAAAAAACCTAGACTTTACTAGGGGCTACCATTAGCTTTTTCCAAATGGTAAGCCCCGGTCATTTTACTCTTTTAATTTTGTTCTACATATCACTTTTTCTTTCAATAAACATTCTCTTTCCATATGTGGAGTTTATCTATATCCACTTCTTCTAAGTGGTGTCATTTCTTGCATTCAGAGCAAATTTATCAATTTGCTCTTATGTCCTTCTGGCATATTGGGATTGGATTATTTATTGTTTGTAATACGGATTTGTAATAGACATCAAATTTGCGAATCTAGATTATGATAGCAAGTAAACTCTTTTTGACGGATGATTATACAAATTTTGGGGATATACTTTTCAAATTGTATCATGAATTACCAAATAAGTAAAAAATAAGTGTTCAAAAATGTTACAATTAGTTTTCCCATCGAAGTGTTTTTTTTTATTGTTTGAGTCAAAAATTTATTTGGTTATGGTACTGACTTTTGATTAATGAATTCACACTTAATTTCAAAAAAAAAAAAAGTTTAGATGTTTTATGGAGATTACTTAGATTCTTCATTTAGTAATCTTTATCCGTTCGTTGCTCGGAACGTGTGTCACTTGCACAGGGCTAATTGCATACAAATAAACCAAAAGATAGGGCACGTGTGGACGTTGATAGTGTTTGTATTTGCGAGTAGAAAAGTAGAGCCCTTATGGCGATGGCCCATGCATAAGTTTCCATGGAGACACTTCGAGTTTGATGTTGAAATTGATGCACAATGCAGTATTATTAGAGCTAAATCAACATGTTTCGGCCGCTCTTTTTGAAGAATCTGACTAGGTTAACGAAATTGATGGTCAAATTTGAACCTCCATCAACGTCATTTTCCATCATACATTCTTATAAGCCGGAGATATGACATTACTTTCTCCACACCAGCCAAATTCATTCAATTAAAGCCGGAGGACAACGTGTTTATTGCCCACGTTGACGTCAACCCCAAATAAGTAAAATCTAAATGGCATGTTTTGTTAGAAAACGTACATTTTTGTGGTGGTTTTTAAAGATAATTGCAGTAATTAATATAGTATTAAGAGTAATTGATGATAAAAGTGATATCTAGATAAAATATCAATCATCACTAAAATTACACGATCAATAACAACGATAGAGGCACAAAAAATATCCCAAAATATGTTGCCAGTTTTGGAAACAATTATATTGTTTTCTTTTTGAAGATTGTTGCTTTGTGTTCAAGGCTCAAGCTGTGTGGTTGGAAATATTTTATTTTATGAAAATTATATTATTTTAATATTTTGGGTTGAAGTCTTTTTCCTCTTTTGAAAGATGATACTTGATGGCTAAGATACATGTTTGCAGCTAGGATTATTCCTTGATACTTTTGGGACTTCTCTATATACACTAGGTAACTCAACCTAATTTGGTGCGAGCACGGGCATTTGTGTAGCTGTTTAGGCCCCCTGAGAGCATTATGGTGTGGCCAATTTATGCCAAAAAATTTGAGAGTTATTCCGTTGTGCATGAGATGAGAGTTTTCTTTAGAGTTTGTATATTTGAGTTGTTACCTCTCTGTAGTTGACCTGTTAGGCAGAAATCCTTCATTGTACTCTCCCTCAGTTAGTGGATTTGTTTTGCCCATCGTCGCCCAGAGTTTTTCCTGTTTGAATTTTCTATGTTAAAATCTTGCCTTCTATTTTGTGTTTGATCTTGTTTTATTTTTTTTCTCAATTTATTCATCATCCTATATTTCCCTTCCGCTAAATTGATTGCTTGAATAATAGCCCTAACAAGTGAAATCTAAGCAATTTTTACCTAACATAAATAACACTTCTTTCATTCGAAATTTACAATAAAATTAGGAAATATGCTGAAGGAAATATTATGTTCACATTGAAAAGTGATTTTTTAGCTATTAATTAATGAAAATAATAATGATCCTTTGAAATAAAGAACTTCGATAATAGTATGGAACTATAGAAATGAAGATTTTAAAAGGTGAATACGGGACCTGGGGATTTTTATTTTTTTTAAATCATGGATTGACAAGTAAGAAGATTACGAAGTGCAACTCGTGTTCAATCATATTGCTAGCCAAGTAATCACTAATCAGTGAACAGAATTAATGCATTTTGCAACATCATCATCACCAAGCTAATCACCATCACGAAGCTAATCATGTAGGAGTCAGAATTTTCGGAGCACCACTCGGGAATACGTTAGCGAATTTGATGGTCAAATTTGGCCCTTAATTTCCACTAACATCTTTTCCTGTCTTTCTAGAGTAGCTACCTATAGATTCCAAGTGAAGCTCGAGAACGTTCCCATGTGAAGGTTGTTGTAGTATCCCAACCATTTGTATATGTGAATGTATATTGTAAGGGGATCTTGTCTCACATCGTCAGTTTGAAAGAAAGATATCAAATTTATAAGTTTCATGTCCACAAAACATATTAAAAAAAAATTCCAGTTTTGGGTTTGGGGGTTTGATTTGTGAGCCCAATCATTAGACTTCTCATATTATTGGATTGTGTTGTGTGATTTTAGGTCGGTTCATTACGGTTGTATTCATGTTAATGTTATAGCACCATGTTAAAAAGGTGTCCTTATTTTGCCCCTAAAAAAAATGGGGTAGCCCGGTATACAAGCATCCCGCGTTCACGCAGGGTCCGGGAAAGGGTGAATTGTAAGCAGCTTAATCTAACTTTATCAGTGCCTGATTCCACGGCTCGAACCTGTGACCTTTTGGTCACACGGAGGCCTTTTGTCAGTGGCCCCTAGTATCCTAATATGATGAGCTCCACTGCAATGTGTAGTTTTGAATAACATTTAGTTGATTTAGGAATTTATTGGAGACAATGTTGCAAATCGAAATGGACAACATAAGGGAAGACTAATTGAATTCTTTTTTCCTTATTTCAAAGACAAAGTTCGATTGATCCAAATGAAAGGTATGGTGGATGATTAAGGTCGATGGTAACACATTATGAAAAACAGGATTTTTCACAACTCTATTCTGAAATACCAAGACTGAGTTTATGTGATATCACCTTTCAAACATCAATAGATTGTATGCACATTCTATGACTCGTCCCATTATCGTGGGGGATGTAGCTTCACCTTTTTTCCCTCTTTTCACCAGAAGATGTCTAGGTGGTTTTTTTTAGTATGGATGGCTTAACTCACCTGGTCCTAATGATATTTCAACCTGCTTCTTTTAAAAACATTAGGATTTTTTTAGACTAGAGGTTATAGAGGCATTTTTGGAATCTCTACAATTTGGTGGGCTATAATGCTAGATTAATCATACTAATATTGCCTTGATTCCCAAAACTGATCAACCAACAAATTTCAGTCGATGATTAGCCTCTGTAATGTCATCTATAATCCAAGTGTTGACTCTCTGTTTCAAGGCCATTTCCTCCTAGGTGGGGCCATTTCAAAATGCATTTGTTTCGAATGGATCCATTGGGGACAACTGTCTTATTGCCCATGAGGTTACGGAAAACATTCGCACAAAAAAAAATCAGCACGAACAGTGCTAAAGATTGATATGAGTAAGGCTTATGGCAAAAAACAAGGGATTTTCTTGAGGCAGCGCTTTGAACTTTGGGATTTTTGAAACTTGGGTTCACCTCAGAAAGGATTGGGTTAGCTTGGTCTCTTATTTGAATTAATCAATGGTGTTCCGTCTCTTCCATTTAAACTACGATGAAGCCTTTGCCAAGGGGATTCACTATCTCTATGTTTATTTATCCTTTGCAAGGGGATTATATTTGACATGCTTACTACTCATACAGAAACGTTAGGCCGTGGTGGACATAGAGAGAGTGGAGAGGCCGATAGAGAGAAGCAGCAAGCCCTTTGATGCAAATTCAAGAGATGAAAAATGGGTCTACAAAGAAGCTTTATGGAGTAGCTGGGATGGAGGAGGGAGAGGGAGTGGTCTTTTTTTTTTTCCTTAAAAATTCAAATGAGCTATAAAGGGCATTACGATACAATGAGGCAGGGTGAATTAGACTTTGGACTTAATATACTTACAGTTTTAGCCTTAATCATTAGACTAATACCTTTTTAACAAAAGAGAGAGATAAAGATGAAGGAGATGGGGGGATGTTTGGGGGAAGGGGGGAATGAGAGGGGGTGCTAAAAGTAGGAAGGCTATGGACCAACATGACCTGGGAAATAAACAATTCAAGCAAAATTTAACGAATGAGATGGTAGCTAAGGATCTGTTCTTTTTTATGGTAAATTTCAATTTATCAACTTTAATACATTTCAACTCAGTTCAACACTCATCAACCCACTTTAACCAATTTCAACACAAAAATTTCAACTTCAACCCACTTCAACTAACTTCAACTAACTTCAACCCACTTCAACAAAAAAATACCAACGTTAACCCATCATGTAAAACAAATATGTCAACTTCTTCAAACTTCAACCCACTTTAACCTCCTTTAACAAAAAAAAAAAAAAAAAAACCTACGTTAGCCCACTTCATCCAATCTAAACCAATTTCACCCATTTCCTAACTCATATTTCCCAACGAAAAGAACAAGCCCTAAATAAGGACAATTTAATAAATGTACTAATGTTGACATTCATAAACACGTAAAATTTTTAGATACAAAAATATGTAACAAGAAACACTCCATTTTTTCCATGTATGATCTTGTTCCTCAATCTTCCTTTTTTTCCTGATATGATTCCCTAGTTTTATACCCCGAAATAGATTCCCATCCCCCTTCTTCTACTTCCCCACCCCAATCCTCCGCTGCTGCACCCGCCATCCAAACCACCCCCAATCCAAACAAGATGACAAGCACTCAAAGATGGGTAATCAAATCACAAGGGTAACTTAGACAATTTTGCTTAGTGTAATCAATTTTAGTAATTAATGCAAATTATAAATTTTGAAAATTTTTCCTGGTTTTTGTTAATTTTTTTATATCAATTGGGAAATTAACAAAGAGTCATATATATAAGCTTACATGAGGTTCCAACCCAAAATCAATTCGTAATGGATGGAGTAACTCACAAGCTTATATACATGCTCAAATCTTTCATTTTTATCAATATTGGACAACACTCACTTTCATCTTCCTTCATTTTTATCAATGGGGATAACACCCACCTTCATATTCCAACACGCCCCCTCACGTGTGAGCTACTAATAAGGCCCAACACGTGCACAAAATTTTAATCAAACGGGGACGATGGCAAATCAAGATCGAACATCTGCTCTGATACCATGTTAAATTTTTTATATCAATTGGGGAATTAACAAAGAGTTATGTATATAAGCACACATGAGATTCCAACCCAAAATCAATTGATAATGGATGGAGTAACTCACAAGCTTATATATATGTTCAAACCCTTTATTTTTATCAATGTGGGACAACACTCACTTTCATCTTCCTCCATTTATATCAATATGGGACAACACCCACCTTCATCTTCCAACAGTTTTATTATGATCTATCTAGCATTGGTATTTGTTACACATTGAATATCGCCTATGAGGCAACATTTGTCATTTGCCTTAAAATAATTAATTTGAGTAGTTAATGCTAATTCTAAAATTTAAAATTTTATTTATTTTTTAGGTGCAGAAATTTCATCTTGAGTTTTATGAAGATTTTTTTTAGATTATGCATTTATTATTTTTTACAATATGTATACCATATTTCAGTGAGCATATACTTTCAGGAGGCACATCAATAAATATATTGAAAAATAATATATTATAAATACAGGCATGAAAAATATATATAAGTGGACAACGAAAGTGTGCACACCGAGAAACATATAAGAAGTTGCCTATTTTTTATTTATTTATTTTCTTGTCTTGAATTCTCGATTTCTCTGGAGTTGAGCCATTGTTAGCCCAATAAAGAGTAGTGCTCTCCCATCACAGGTTCTTTCTATTAACAAAACTTGAACCCGAGATCTTACTTAAGGGAAACAACTGTCAAATCACTTGAACTAATCTATGTTCTTTATTTGCGTATTTTTTAACCTATCGTTATTAATCAACATGTTTTGACCGCTCTTTTGGCACCACGTGAAGAACGTAAGAATAGGATCAGTACAATGAGTTTGATGGTCGGATTTGGACCTCCATTAACGTCCTTCTCTATTGAACATTCTTATAAGCTAGAGGTATGACGTTGTTATTCCCAAATTATCTCAGTTAATTAAATTGAATTAAAGTTGGACGAATACGTGCTAACGAGCCGCATCAAGGTCAAGCCCCAATAAGTTGAACCTGAATAGAGTGACGATGTATGCCTTGTGATTAGATCTGATCAAATCAAGGGTCGGGTTAGGTTGATGGTCGAGTCATGAGGGTCGGCAGATAGGATTTTCTCGACCCTGACCCTACCCGACCCTCATGTGGATCAGCATACCCCTGACCCTGACCCTGCAGGTACCTTCGGGTCATCGGATCAGACGAGCCGACCTCAAACCTCCTGATATAAACAATGAGTTTTTTCACTAAATTTTCTTTTCATTATAAAGGTCAATACTAAATATCATACAAAACAAATGGCTTGTTTGGTTCTATGTAATCGAAGTGGTAATGTAATCAAAATGGTAATGGTGATTCCATTACCATGTTTGGTTATTATTAAGTAATGTAATCAAGATTGCATTGTAATTACATTTACCTCAATCTATGCAATTACAATTACTTGACTTTTCCTAAACAATTTTGATTGCATACATTTGAATCAAAACCTATCCAACTATAAGCTATTATATTTGGGAACTTTTTCTCTCTTATCTCCATTGTCTCTCCTCTACTTCCCCCTCTCTTATTAGTTTGACACCATTTTTTTAAAGGTTTGAAGCTCCACTCACCCCTCTCTCTCTCTCTTGTCCATATTAGATAAAATTTAACCTAGACCATGAACGTATTATTGTAACTGTATTTTTGTACGTTTTAGACATCATGATGTCTCTCTCTCTCTCTCACGTCATCATCATCATCATCATCATCATTTTCTCTCTACTTGATAAACTTGAGCAATATTACATTATTGTAATCTATAAGAAATAGAGTTATGTAAGTCTCATGCAAAACATCGTAATCATGATGATAAGATATTTGATGATATTTATCAACGAAGGTACAAATAATTAAAATAGGCAAAAATAAAATGCGAATTGAATTGCAAGTACTTCACGTCACGTGTAAAATTAAGTATTGTTTGTAGATGAATTCATTCCATTACACTTGTAAAAACTTTGTAACCAAATATTGTAATGCAATT
>JACYFF010019584.1:15546990-15575171 GCA_017589665.1 Selenicereus undatus
ATTATTATTATTATTATTATTATTATTATTATTATTATTATTATTATTATTATTATTATTATTATTATTATTATTATATAGATATAGATTTGGGAGCTAGAGAGATTAAAGTAAATCAATGGCTATTATTTATTAATCATTTAATCCAACGGTTGAAAAGTTCAAGTTAATGAGAATTAAGGAAATGGTAGTTATTGAAACTTTGCTATTATGTATTATATAGATTCTCTCTGGCTGACGTGCTATGACACCTCTTTCTCTTGGCACACTAATACATGACATAATAGTTTTCATTTGGTTGAGAACTTGAGATACAACGCTAGTTCGCGTTCCAAAATTGGGTTGAGGCCCGAATTTTGGATCTTAATCACTAACACACATGTATATTATGCACTGGACATGTATACTATGCACTAGAAATTAAGTCAATCATTTCCATTGAAAAAGAGAAATTAAATCGCCCAGCTCTTACGTTGTTCTCAGTTTGTTTTTGTGTGAGCATATAAATTGTGTCTTTACTACTAAATAACAAAATTTATGTTGTTAAGCATCGATTTTATGGAGAGTCAAAGCCATTTGGAATGACATCAATGGAGGAAGTATTGAGGAATGCGAGTGTCCGTGGGTACTTCAACTCTGCTCAAGCTATTGCTGATTATGCTGAGTTGATTTTGCATTTGAAGAAAAGCTTCAAAGCCCATTACTCTCCAGTTATTGTTTCCGGAGGTTCTTATGGTGGAAGTAAAAGTCTATCCATGACCCCAATTTCTCTCTTATGTTTGTTTATTGCTAATTAAATTGCTCCGTCCATCTCACTTGACATCTTCCATGGTATTCTTATATATCAGTCATGCATAAATTATACTTAAATAATAATAACAATCACAATAATAAAAATAATAATAGAGTAATAATAATAGTGACAGCAACAATAATATGTATAAGATTTACTAGATTTATTCAGTACTTACTAATTAGTAAAAGACTAAGATATAGTGCATAGGCATGTACTTTGACATTACTTAACTTGATTTCTCTATAAACATCCACCATTACTTCTTTTTGATTAATTGTTTACTTGTTTTTCCCAAATTTAAGCAACGTAATTAAACTTACAGTTTATAGCTGACTATAGCTTGGTGTTACTTTTTATAGACAATCCTTTATAGTTACTTACATCTTTTTATAATCGTTTACAATCGTTTACAACTTCTTATAACTTGTTACGACTCATTACAAATTCTGACAACCTGAACAACTTATATCTATAACTTCTCCTCACATAATGCAGTGCTAGCAGCATGGTTTCGCCTGAAGTATCCACATATTGCTATTGGTGCCTTTGCTGCATCTGCTCCTGTGCTCTACTTCGATAACATTATTTCACCGAATCATGGATACTACTCTGTCGTCAGCAAGGATTTCAAAGTATTGATCCCAATTAAATTTTCTATTGTTAGTATTGTTTTTTGTTGTTTGTGGTTTTTGCTTATACATTCTTCTTTGATCATTGTACTTTCTCTAGGAAGCCAGCGAGAATTGCTACAACACTATCAAAAAATCATGGGCAGTGATTGATAAAATTGGATCAAAGCCAAATGGCCTCTCATTGCTAAGTAAAAAATTCAAAACTTGCAAGTAAGTAATCCAATTAATTAACACTAATAATGGGCATCATATACATACATAATTTATCAAATGATTATTATTACTTTCCTTGGGGTTGTAGACACTTGAGCAACACAAGGGAACTCAAGGACTTTTTGGACTTGCGATATTGTGACTGTGCTCAATATGGAAGCCCTTCATTGATTTGCGATGCAATGGGCAAGGCAGGAAAGGGGGCGGACGTACTTTCTCGTGTCCATGCTGGTGTGGCTGCTCTCCATCCTGATGTGAGCTATTGCCTTAATATTTCATATTCGGAATCGGGTAGTGAGCCTGATTTGGGTTGGGCATGGCAGGTACGTAATTAATTAATAGATTCTTCATTTTAAGATAGTCAGTCTCTTTTTTTTTCCTTTTTTTTTTTGGGTCTTTCGGCCTATGTTTTACCAAAATCGAGTTACTCTTGACCCATAAAGGGATACAGATCTTCCATTACAGATTTTCTCCATTGACAAGATTCGAATCTGAGACCATGCTTGTGTCGAATAAGTTGAACCAACCTATTTTAGTTAAGATAGTTAGTCTCTGTGTTAGATTGCTTCACATAAGATATATCAATATATATATCATAAGACCAAAAATTTTTATGGTGACTTTTAATGATAATTGTAGTGAAATTAATAGTTCATTAGGAATGAGTCTGATAACTGTTAGTTAACAGCCTTGAAAGAAAGCGTCACTCTAAAACATATTGTTATTTGTTATTTGTTATCTCAAAACTTTTTAAAAGTCATCCTTAGAGGCTCGGAGTCTATCCTACAGTAATTCTAATGTAAAACAATCACACTAGAAAATTCGTAATTCTAAGACTAGTCTAGCACTAATTTTAATTTGACTGGTTAAGTTAGAATACCAAATACTACTTCTTCCAAAAAAAAGAAAGCATTCATGACTTGCTTAAAAAAGTCACCCAAGGTTTTGTTTTTTTTAAAAAAGAAAGCAGATATCTTCCAAAATATTCTCATATATTTTGCATGCAGACTTGCAGTGAAATGGTGATGCCTATAGCTCATGGTACCAGTCATGACTCCATGTTTCCTCCTGGAAAATTTGATTTAGACAGTTTTATCCAAGACTGTAAACACAAGTACAATGTTTTACCTCGACCACACTGGATCACTACCTATTACGGTGGACATGTAAGATGTAGTTAGTGTTCGAATTTTTTATGCATAGTGATAATACTGAAATAAAAACTAAAACACGCCCAAAAAATTTCTTACTTTGTACAGGATATGAAGTTAATTCTGCAAAAATTTGGAAGCAATATTATTTTCTCCAACGGATTAAAAGACCCTTATAGTAGTGCCGGGTACGTACGTTGATCTCTTGTTATGAAATCATAAAATTTCTGCGAGGCAATTTATGTTTCTTGTACATTATGGATACTAATGAAGTGCCTTGGTTTATGGTCACAGGGTGTTGGAAAACTTGTCTGATAGCATTGTTGCTCTTTACACAAAAAACGGTAATCAGCGCCTGTAAACATATTTTCTTTTTGAATTTTACACACAAAACTATTACGAATTTTAGAACTCGTGGTTATTAAGATCCTAATTCTGAGCTATTTATTAGAATTTAAAGCACATAATTGATTCAGAAAATATCATATTATGATGCTATTAAGAACACGCAATATAGGAGTAATAATTAATATAAGGAGACCTTGTTAACTTCTGCTTCCCATAATTTTCTTTTCCCCCCTTCATAGATGTCTATGAAAAAGTTTAATCCATAATTACAGGAGGTTTACGCCATCATTGCATTGTAGGTACTCACTGTCAAGATTTATCAGGGCCCGAAGAAGATGATCCAGAATGGTTGGTCGATCAAAGAAGAAGAGAAGTCGACATTATGAAAGCGTGGATTAAGCAATACTATGTAGATCTTCACAGTTATTTGAAATAGTATGTCGTCCTCGTTATATGATGATGTAATATGTAGACTTGTAAGAAGGTCCAATAAGGAGGCTCTAAGCATCCATCCATACATGTAAGAAGGTCCAATGATTAGGAGATCTTTCTCGCGAGGGATCTACTCTGCATTTCAGCACATAAGATAGATGCAAGTTCAGAATGATGTACTCTACTCTTGAATTGTGGTAGCCACATAAGCCATAGGAGCCAACCTAGTGCATGGTTGTCTTCACATTAAAATGTGGTTGGTTATGTATGCTTATCTTGTAACATTGCTATGGAAAAATGCTCTAAATAAGAAGTTGAATTTGCCATCTCCCTTTCAAAGTTTCACTTACAATATGACTATTTCTATTGACAAAAATATCTCGAAATCCTTCTTGTACGGCTACTTTAATACCATTCCAAAGCACTTTGACACAATTCTACTTTTAGGGTTGATGCCACTTTGACATAAGTTGTACCTGCATAAACAATTCACCTATGTGATTCCTTTGTACAAATCTCCCAGGTGCCTTGCATTATAGCAACCCAAGTTGATCTTAACAATAGGGTTCCTCTCCGCACACACCCCCCCCCCCCACAAAAAAAAACTGACCGCAGAGTTTTCTCTGTTTATTTTCATTTGAGAATAATAATGCATAATTAAAGCTCTTTCGGGTCTCTTTGCATGCCATATCTTGTGCGGCATATTAGATATACACTGCACCATATATATTTTTCTAGAGGAGCAGACATTATCAAAAATTAGAGAATCAAAAACTAATTCGAAAAGAAGGTTAACTACTGTGTTTATCTTCATTCAATTTTATTCCTCTGGTGATTTTTGCTACAATAGATAATAGGTGTATATTAATACAAGTTGGTTTAAGTGGTTTAGTATTTATTTCCCCCTAAATCAGATCTCAAAATACAATGTATGCCCTTTATAGACTAGCTAGCAATGTAACAACTTGACTTCATAAAACAATGACGCAAAGTTTTTTATTTTATTTTTTTATAGAATGTATATATGTATATGTGGAAACATTATGAACTACTCATGATGAGCATATATATGTGTATGGGTACTAAACAATCATGAACATTTGAGTACACTTTTTGAAGTGGGAACTAAAGTAGCATAATGGTTTGGACCATTATTCCATAATTTCCATTAGCCTTTTCCTAATCTCATTTCTGTCATGGTGGCATCAACACAAGCACACTCTTTTTGTCATAACATGTGGATTTTTCTTTTTTTTCTTCACAAAAACTTTTGATAACCCTTCTTAATTACATCGTTTTTAACTGCATTATCCAATCATCTAGGAAAAACTGAACTTTGACCTTACCTTTCCCACATTAGTAGGCGACGCATCATCATCATGCGGTCAATAAGGAAATAAATCCCAGGGTCAACCCACCAAGAATGAAGGCATAAGGCCCAATTCAGACTGGGCTAAAAAATGTACAAATGTTCTAAACTTACTATTATGCCCTTGCAATAGTCTCCTATAAATGCTTACCTACTCCGTCCAAAATGATATTGAATATACACGCAACTCTAGGCTCTTGTTAAGGAAATAAAATACATTGTAAATATTTTGTTGATATATTTTCCAAATATTTCCTTTTCTTGGCAGCTAAGCTAGGTTTAGGGTTTGTCAAACCTATGCTTCTAATATACTGTATTTAATGGCCTACTTTGGTTGTGAGAAAGTGTGAGAAGCACAGAAATCTTATTGCCTCAAACCTTGTTCATTTCATGGTATCAGAGTAGTTGTAGACGTGGGCCCCCCCTCCCCCCCAAAAAAATCCTCTTTCTTCTTTCACCATGACCAAGGATGAGAAGCCCAAATAGTTCAACATACAACAAATCCCCATATTTACTTCATCCTTCTGATTCACCTAAAGCAGTGATAGCATCGATCAAGTTTAATGGAAAAAACTACGATCTTTTGGGAGAACGTTGTTGTAACTGCCTTAAAAGCTAAAAATAAACTTGGATTCATTGCTGGATCCACGACAAAACCGAAGGCGAAGGCAAGCATGCAAGCGGATGAACTCATTGCCTAGGAGATTGTCAATTCCATGATGACATCATGGATCATGAGCATGATAGACCCGAAGCATCACACAAGCATTACTTATGTCGACTTAGTCAAGAAATAGGGGATACTATCCAAAAGCGGTATGATGTTCCTGAAATACCGAGAATCTATTAGCTAAAAGCACTGATTGCATCTTGTAAGCGTGACAAATAGAAAGCAGTGTATTTTTTTTCAAGGCTTATGGGACTATGTAATGAGCTCAACAACTATGTCAACAGATTGCAAGTGTGGATCCATGGATAAGATAGCTAGGATGCAAGAAGAAGAGATGGTTCATCAATTTTTAATGGGCCTTGATGATGATGATTATTCAATAGTCCGTAGCTAGATACATACTTGTCCTAGATCCACTTCCACCGATTGCAAACATTTTTAATATTACCATTAAAAGGTGATGGTGAACCAAGACTCAAAGCATGAGATCATGACAACCTTTTTTATGTCTCATATTGCTTGATCAAGTGTTATGCAAGGTGGAAAAACCAATTGCAAACACTGTGTGAAAACTAAGTATAAACAAGCCAAAAGTTTTAAACTAATTGGTTAACCATCCGGATGGAACAACCATGGAGATAGAAGAAGAACAAGATGAAGTCGTGCTGGAGGCTGAACAGGGCGGCAGAGGCTAAGGAAGAAAGATACCGAATGCTGCACATACATATGGTGAGCAGGCAATTAGTGTTGAGGACGTACTTGCCACGGCAGCATAGTCGAGTTCAACCCCGAGCAGGTACAGAGACTTTCGAGTCTCATATGAGACTCCGAAGTTCGGAGATGAGAAATTATAGGGTAAGAAAATTTGGCTACTTGATTTTGGAACGTCATTTCATATGAAGAAATTTATGGGATTACTTCAAAACATTCATGATTTAGAGCCAACACGGTTGAGTTACCTAATGTGGCTGAGACCAGAGCTACAAAAGGCAGTCAATCTCTTGAATTCAAAGTTAACTGGTTGGATTTAGGTATTTTACTTCACCTTAAAAGAGAGTTATGATACTTTGATAGTTGATTTTAAAACAACCAATTGAGGAAAAAGTGCTTGATTGATACATGGATTGAGAGATTGATGGTTTATCTAATTCCTTGATTATTTATCCAATAGATTAGCTATTCATCCATTAGATTAGATAGTAGAATAATTTAATTTTGATCTCAAATCTTGATATGCTTAGCTCATCTTGAGAGAATATAACCCGGTAGCTTGACCTAGTCTTTATGGGATCGACCGTGATTTGCTACAATATCATCGTGCACTTGCGGTCCTATCAAGTTTTTAGCGCCATTGTTAGGGACTAGCATTCAATATTAGGTTTTTCTTAGTAGGTTTGACTAAGCTTTTTGTTTTTATTTGGAAACAAAACCAAAAATCGATTGAAAATTAAAAAAATAAAAACTTGAAAAAAAAAAAAAAACAATGGCTATTTTTCTTTTTCCCCAATTCGAGCATAAATTATTTTGAAGGTATTTTAAACAATTGATTGTTTTCCTTGCTGAAAGTGGTTATTGTTTGAGTAAATCAGAAATTTTGGACATCATTGATAAAGGTGTAACCAATGAAACCCATACTCTTTTAATATTAGGTTTTCTTAGTAAAAGTGTTGATGAAGCATGGTATTTGCTCAAGTGGATTGCTTGGGATTTATTTGAACTTGAGATGGGTAGGTGTGTTTTTGGATATTCATTCCTGATCCTTGTGCGTTATATGCTAGATCTTATTATGCCTTTTTTTAGTGTAAATTGTGTAATTCTTCTAACCATGCAATAAATTTGTGTTCTTATTATGCATGCTATGCTCAACCTAACTTTGCATCACCCGTGGATAATAATAATGTTGTCATGTCCTTATCTAATTCTTCCTTTTGTTTAGCTTAGTGCAAAGGGCTTAGGGCGGGTGGGCCTTTTGGGGTAGTTGCTAGGTTTAGTGTTGTTGATGTATATTTTGAGTTGGAAGGTACTTTAGATGAGATGTATGATCTACGTGATGTGTTTGTACATGAGAAGTCTCCTAGCCTTAGTTTTAATGATAATGTTATCCTGAATCCCCTTGTTCATTCACATGCATCACGTTTTTGTTCACTACTCTCTCCTTCCATAGGTATTATCTTGATAAGCCCATTGATAATCTTATGATTTGTGGGGCTAATGTTGATATGGGCTATGAGGACAATGTGTTTGGTGTGCTTGTGGGAATGTTCATAATTTCATGTCCCTAGGTTACTTCAGGGGTGTAATGCCTGCCTTGACCCATATTGTATGTACCTAGTGGATGCGCCTAGAAAAATCATACATAATACTTTCTTCGATTTCTCTCGTGATTTCTATGGCATTTGGTTTGTTGAAGAGAGCACTGACTTTCTTTGCTATGATTATCTTGATGTTCCCTTACTGTCATGCTTACAAATCCCATGATGTGGCATTTGACAAGCTTCTGTGTGCTTTGGTGATGTCTAATTTGATAAGCCAGGTCTTGAAGCTATGATGGAGTGACTGATGCTCCATGTGTCACATTTGATAGGAGGCCTTAGGTTAGGTGCATCTAGCATCTAACCTGGCGAGATTAATCTCTTTTGTTTCCCCTTTCCCTTCTGCCCTTTTATTTCCTTCAAATAATGCTTTGTTTAAGCATGGAATGAGGGTAGTTTCATGTTTTTCATTTTATTTTTTTAAGTTTGCATAATAGTTAGAGCATGTAGTCTAGGTTTCCTTTTGTTTTCACTAGAGTGTTGCACTTAGTTGCATTTTAGGTTTGCTTATAGGATTGCATGTAGGAATGGCGTGGATTGGTTTGAGATGTGTAATCCCTTTTAGGTGCTAAATTTTCTAAGGTTTTGAAAATATTTCTTGTTTTGGCCCTTGTCTTGATTGAAAACTTTGTTACCCCTTGGACTCTTTAGCACTAACATTGGTACATGAAAGTTATTTTATGAGCTAATTGAGACTTTGGTAGATATCACGTGAGACTTTAAGCCTTCTTTGGACTAATTCATCATATTTAGTCTCATGTTCTTTCATTTATGTGACTCTTCCAAACTGCATTTATAGAAATCACCTATACTGTTGTTCAAAACCAAATTCGAATTGCATAGTTGATGATATGATAGAGCCATTTCTTTGTTTTTGGACATTTCAGCCACATGCTAAATAATCAACCCTTGTATTACATGTTTATCCACTTTGCTAGTCCCTTTGAGCTTATATTCGTTTTTGGGGTGAACATTTCATATTAGCCCTTGCCCATGTACATATATTCCTAACCTTTAAGTCAAGTCTATGGACCATCATTTCATGTATGTAGTAGGTAGTTTTGGGCGCAAATGAGTTTAACATGATTTTTTTCCTCCTTTTTTTGTTCTTTTTTTCTTCTTTAAGAAATGAAATGAGAATTTTAATTATTGAAAGTCATAGAATCACTAACTATCAACTCACAATATGATTCATATATGTACATATACAAACCAAACAAGAGGGGAACAAATCAAATGCTCAATGTCATCAACCCTAGAACAAACCAACATACCAAAGTAAAGTCCTCTTAATTGTCTTGTGCACATTGCATTCTTCGTGCTAGAGAATTTGAGAATCTTGACAAGCATATGGTAATTTGCATCTTTAGAATGAGTCTTGGGTGAACCTATGCTATATGTCAATCACATGAATGGGAGAGTTCCACATTTTCCAAAAGTGAGGTTCTACCGGTCTATTTGGCTCTAATCAATTCCAGGTGCTTGCATAATATGCTTTGTGATTCTTTGGGGGTGATCAAGTTTAATATCCGGCTTGTGGTAGTATATTTCAAAGAAAACATCCACCTTCTCCTGATTTCAAAATGTATTGTACACTATTTAGGGTTGTGGTTGATTAATATTCTTGCTTGTGATATATTCTTTGTTGCCTAGTTTGAGGAGGTTGCTATGTTTTTGAGTCTTTAATATACCGCCCCTTGTTAGTTTTATCTAGTGTCTGCTTGAGGACAAGCAAAGGTTTAAGGATGAGGAAGTGATGAATGTCATGTTTGCATGGGATTTTATGAGTGTTTGGGAGTCATTTTATAGAATTAGTGCTCACTTGCACGATTTATGCCCTTATTTCTACTATTTCTACTGTTGCACTTGCTCACTTATCGGGTTTGCAATCAATGGATTCAAGTGTGTTCTTTGGGTGAGCATTTCTCTTCTGTTCTCTTCTCTTTTCTTAGTTTATAATTTATGTCATTTTCATTATCTTTTGTTGTTTTGATCTTGGATTTATGCAAACACTTGTTAATTTTCCCAATCTAGTGTTGATCTCTTTGAGTATTTTGGAATTGTTAGATTATTCTATCGAATCTTAGATGTTTGATATCTTGTGAGAAATCTAATCACTTTCTTGCATAATTTAGGTCTTGAATGAAGAACTAAAAGGCGAAATTCAATACTAGAATCCTCGAATTTGACTTGATTGTGTGGAGTCTTGAGAAAGTCGCACTAATCGAGATACCACGAATTTGACAATCGTAAGCTTAATGAAGCAAAACAAATCAAGAGCCCTTGAGAAATGGTAACTGGTTGGATTTAGGTATTTCACTTCACCTTGAAAGAGGGTTATGAAAGTAGAATAATTTAATTTTGATCTCAAATCTTGATCTGCTTAGCTCATCTTGAGGAAATATAACCCAGTAGCATGACCTAGTCTCCATGGGATCGACTTTGTTTTGCTACAACGTCACTATGCACCTGTGGCCTTATCAATAATCCAAACAAGGTATCTTGGCTACTAGTCGCTCTATGGGTTGAAGCAAGTGCCTCGTCAGTGGTTTGCAAAACTTTCTTAGAATCTACTAGAGGATGGCTTCATTCAATCCTATGCGGATTATTTACTTTTCACTTACAGAAAGTGCGGACAATTCATGACATTATTTGTTTGTGTGGATATTACTCTCGTAGGTAATGATTCTAAGCTGTGTGCATATTTCAAAGCATATTTTGGACAGATGTTTTCACTTTTCATATTAAAGATCTTTGCGTGCTTAATCATTTTTTTGGGAATTGAGGTTGCAAGAAATTTTCAAGGGTTGTTTCTGTGCCAATGGAAATATTGTTTGGATATAATAGATGAGTGTGGTCTTTTGGAATCTATGCCAATTAAGTTTCCTATTGAGGCAAATCATAAACTTTCATTGGCATTAGCAAAGTCATTGAGATACGACTTAGTATCGTTGCTTGGTGGGTAGATGAGTGTGGTCTTGCAATTCATATTATGTACTAATTTATACAAGATCCCAGAGAAGATCATATGAAGGTAGCTCGTTGAGTTCTGAGAAATCTAAAAGGCAATCCCATACAAGGGATATTGCTAAAACGCGATTTTCATTTTCATGTTTATACAGCATGTTATGATTCTGATTAGGAAGCATATCCACTAAACATGCATTTGTTGAATAGATTTCTTGTAACACTTGGTGGCTCAAAGAAACAAGGGACCATGTCTCTTTCCTTTACAGAGGCCGGATATAGAGCAATGGCTATAATGATCAGTGAGATGATTTGGATTAAGTCTTTCTTAGCTTCTATGGACATTTTCTTGGGTAAACCTATGAGTCTCTTTTGTGATAATCAAGTGGTCCTTCATACAACAAAGAATCCTGTGTTCCATCAACAAACAAAACATATAGGGATCGATTGTCATTTTATGAGAAAACGACTGCTTTTAGTGATCTTGTCACTGGTTATGTACCTTCTAAATATTAAGTTGCAGCCATCTTCACAAAAGCACTCAGGAAATAAGAATTATTTCCATTTTCTACAACGCGAGTTGTGCATGGTCTCCCCTATTGCTCCACTTTGGGGGAGAGTGTTGAGAAATGAAATAGATTGTAAATATTTTGTTAATATATTTCCTATTACTTCCTTATCTTGGCGAACAAGCTAGGTTTAGGGTTTTCAATACTTGTGTTTGTATCTCTTGTATCTAATGGGTTGCTTTGGCCATGAACAAGGGTGAGAAGTATAGAAATTTTACTACCGAAAACCTTGTTTATTTTAGCTCTAACCTCATGAACTGTTAGAACTATAAGTTTGAGCTAAAGATATCATTTTTACTAGAAAGACTCCACTTCTATTCTCCTTTACTAAAGGGTTATTCCCTTTTCCCTTTTAAGAATCTGACTTGATAGTAAGAGGGGCACTCCTTAGACCCAATATCTAGGCATTGCCTTTTTGCATGAATGAAGAGCGAAAGAGGATCAATCCAAGCCACCTGCCGGCACGTAATCCTACTCTCTTGGCCACATCATGGACATAAAAATTCTATATGAAAATAGATTGATGGCATCTGTGCGGAGAGCGGTGTCAGTGACGCAGCACGACCTTAAGACTAGGTGAGATAAAAACCCAATGACTAATTCGCTCGTGGTAAAAAAAAAAGGTGGTCCCTTAGGGGCCTCAAAGATTCAAGATGCCTCAAAAGCAACGCCCTACACAATTGGGGAAAGACCACCTGAGCGAGGAGCATATGTCACAATTGACACCCTTATGAACTTTATGTCAACTATGACTGACACGCTATTACTGCAAGTCAAGAAGATCATAGAAGGTGCCAACTCCATGGAGCCTCTCCCAGCATTACATTATAACCAGGCTTGAGGAAATGAGGTCTCAGATAGACTGGACCATCCTAGACAGGATAGTGAGACTTCTACACCCAGCGGTAACGTTTGGCTCCCAACCAGTGAACAACTACATAGAATGTGCCCGGAGTATACAGGAGGGATAAACACCAAGCAGATCATCGCAGCAAAATGAGCCCTGTAAAAGGCCAAGAAGAATGTGGCACTCTTGTGGTCTACATCAACCCCTTACACTACCCACTCACGATGCACGACCTGGTGCAAGGAGTAAGAGTATAAACCACACCGATCGAGGGAGGGCTTCACTTGAGTGGAGAAGGGCTTACATAATAGAAAGGTTGGTAATTAAGGGAATGCACGTGAAGCCTTTGCAAATGACAAACCATGCCGCCAGAGTCCCTTGATATGAAATACGACGGGGACCGTCCTCACCTATCAAGTTGTTTGGAAATAGTTGCCCACCTGGGCACTCCATCCTTTGTTGTTGACTTTGGCCTAGAGATTATGAATGCTTCAACGTCGTAAAAGGAGAAAGTCTCTAGCTTAGAGCTATATGACAGACCCACTGATTTGCAAATGAGCCCCTATGAGTTTATAAGGCATAGTTGTTTGTCCAAAACATCTATGATGCCACCTAGTACTGGCGTTTCCCCATGACCTTGAAAAGGGTCACCTAGAAAAGGTTCAGTGGGCTCCTACCAAGCAACATTACTTACTTAGAGGAGTTACGTGATCGCTTTATGAGCTAATTTATCGCAAGCCATGAGGAAAGGTGAACTAGCATACACCTCTCCAAGATCAAGTAGGGAAAGAATGAGTTCTTGGCTGAGTTGATCAAAATATTTCATTAAGAGGTCGTCCTCATCTTGGACCTGAATGGTGTTGCGTACAGCTCCTTCCTGAATGGTCTTTGGAATGGGGAGTTCAAATTTTGGCTAGCTAAGCAAAAGAAGACTACACTCCGCAAATTTCATCAGGGCTACCAAGATTCACACGGAGACTAGCGACAACTAAGAAAAAGGTGGGCTGGACAAAAGAAATTAGACTCGACCTGAAAGATGGAAAAAGAATAAAAACTGAGATTAATGTTTTAACACAAATCCCTAGAGTATCCTTATGGAGTTCAGGGGAAACCCCATGTTAGGGAAGTCATGGGTCATGGCTTGCCACACAAGCTACGTAATGTTGTGAAGTACAACAGGTTTCATGAGCAAAATGACTACGCCACTTTGGAGTGCCCGGAGTTAAGAAAAGCCTTCAATGAGCTCACATATAGCAGATAGAAAGACTGATTCGTCAAAAGAGGCCCAAGGGCCTTAACAAAGGAAAATCTCAGTTCAACAGAAGTCCTATAGAAGATAAGTGCTCCACGAAAGTAGTAGCTACCGTAGCTGGGGATATGCCGTGAGCATCTCTCACGCGATGTGGAAGACCGAGATGTATGGTACGCAGCAGATAACGACTGTGAAGAGAGGAACGCCCTTGAAGGTCCCAACCGTGACCTTAAATGAGATTGACGGTCGCAACCTCATCATCCCTCATGATAATCCCATTGTTGTGTAGCTAAAAGTGACAAGTGTCATTATTCGAAGATTCCCAATCGATGTTGGAAGTTCGACTGACATCATTACTTGGGAATGCTAGGAATATTAAATATCCCAGGGGCACATCACACCCATTATGAATTCAATCTTAGGATTCGGGGAGCAGTTAGTAAACCCAATCAGGATGATCAATTTAGCCATGTAGTTTAAAGATAAAGCTAGGTATAGGAACTCAAAAGTGGACTTAGTAGAAGTCAATGTGTCTACAGCCTATAACATCATTATTGGATGGCCAACCCTTCACAAGGTTAAGGCAGTACTAGCTCTTTGCCTACTATAAGTTAAATATAAGTGGGATGACGATAGCATGGGAAAGTTGTATGGTGACCCGCGGATGGCCAGAGAATGTTATAGGATTCATATCAAGCTATTGGTAGAGTAAAAAGGGTGCCCTAAGGCGGTGCTCCCAAACCTTAAAGGTAAAAAACCATGCTATGAGCCACCAGCCACCGTTGAGGATCTAACTATATGTGCAATATCAGTGAAAGACAAGGGGCGCCCACACCTAGACATTACGGATGACATTGAATTAGTTCTACTTGAAAACGTATGTGTATCCCGGGTAGTGAAGCTTGGATAGGACATGCCAGCATAGTAAACAAAGCTTCTTGTTAGCCTTCTTAAGGAGTACAAGAATGTCTTTCTTCAGCCCTGACAACATGTCCAGCCTAGATCCAGCAGTCATCAAGCGTCACTTGGCTGTGGACATGACTTGTAGGCCCGTGGTGCAAGAAGAGGCATATAGGTACAAAACGGTGTACAGTAGCAGCTAATGAGGTGCAGAGGCTATTAAAAGCAGGGTGCATCTGGGAGTATCGATATCCTAAGTGGATTTCAAATATAGTGTTCGTGAAGAAGCCTAACGGGACTTGGCAGTTGTGCATAAACTTCATGGACCTCAATAAGGACTACACCCAAATGATAGCTACACCCATCCTAAAATTGATAAGCTAGTGGACTCGATGCCTGGCCATGCAATGTAGAGTTTTATAGATGCCTTCTTCGATTACCACTAGATCCCCCTGCATCCGGATGACCAGGAGAAGACCGTGTGCCACACTTTTTGGCCACGTCATTAACAATGAAACTCTATGCGGAAGCAACCAAAAATTATATCTTTACTCCATGGAGTACCTAGCTTGATACTAGCATAGAGTGCCACGTGTAACATTTGAGACACAATTCATCAGTTGATATTTTATAATAAATACATGAATTTTTTCAATCAATTTTATAAAAACTAATAATTTTTTGTGTTTTCATGAACTTTATAACAATATTGATGAATTTCATATGTAATTTTTTAATATCGACACAATTAATTAAAATTTAATTACTTAATTATATATTTTCTATGAGTTATCAAAATTATCAGCACCTATTGATGAATTTAATATAAGTGTGATGAATGTTTTAACTTAAACATGTATCTTTCTAAATTTTCTTTAAAGCCTCTATGAGTATAAGTATTTATTTGTTCCCGCAAAAAGTACATAGATAAAGAATCAAGTATATGAAATATCTTTCACAAAAATTTTACAACAATACTGATAATTTTTGCTCCAAATATGTCTTCTTTGTCAAGATTCATTGTCTTTCTACGAATATTCGTCATCATTCTTCGCAATTCCATCAATTAAAGTTCTAGGAACTTGCATGCACTTTTGTTGCTTAGTTCAATACAAAAATTCATCAATGAACTTGCATGGACTTCAGAAGCCTTCTTCTTTAGTAATATAGATTTGAGAATCACATATTCCATATTTCAAACACTCAATTAGTATAATTATCAACCAGAAAGTTATTTAACATTCAAATCGAATTATATAATCTATTCTAAGCATTGGGGAGAAGCAAAGGCTAACTTTTCTATATTAGTTTACCTTGGGATAAGCAACCATTGGATCATGACACAATGGATATATTAGTCCTCCCATATTATGATACTCAACTTGTAGCTCTTTTGGTCAGGAAAGAGGTAATGAACTAAATTGGTAGACCATTCATTTGGCTCATAAGAATATTTATACATTAGTAATAGAAACTTGTCCACAAATCCTTGAATTCCCCATGGTGCCCCCCCCCCCCAAAAAAGAAACAAAACTTTAAGACATAGAAAGTAACTCATTGTGAAGCTATATATGAAAGTAACTCATTGTGAAGCTATATATGTTAATGTCTAACAACTATGTAACATTTAAACAAAAATATAACAAAAGTATCTTTGGCATAATTCTTACGAAGGCCTCCTTTAAGATGTTAGTATTAAAGTTTAGGTTCAAATAGTTAAGGATTTTGTAAGAAGCCAAACCCAATTTGTGTGTCTGTTTTGGCTATCACAACCCACTATATCCATCTTACACAAACGCTGAACACATGGACAACTTACCTTACCTAGATAAGATCTATATTTTACTAATCATCTAGATTTCTAGAATCTAAGGTAACCCCCAATTTGAATGGTTGTTGGATTCTAAGATTCAAGGCACCTTCATTAATTTTAAGGAAGCCTCATTTTAAAATTAGTTAGTGCAATTAAATAACTTTGATTTGGAATCCTAGACACCTTCTCCAACTCCTTTTTCTTTTGATAGAACTTATGACATCAGGTCTTAACATTAGGTTGAGATGTAAAATGAGTTTTGAGATCCAAAAACTCAAATATTAATGCTAAATTTTTCTAACATTAGTATTACATGAGCATGTATAAAATGTAAACCTAATAAGTAACCACATCTTGCTGATTATGCTAAGGAATGCACGCCTTCATGGGCAGATTGTTAAGCATCGATTTTATGGAGAGTTACATATGGAAAATCAATCAAAGTAATGTGGAATGCAAGCACTCATGGGCACTTTAGCTATGCTCAAGCTCTCGCTGATTATGCAAAATTGATCCTACATCTGAAGAGAAGCTTCAATGCTCCTTATTCTCCCATCATTGTTAGCTAAACTCTTCTAGCAGAACTAAGTGAATCCGGCGAGGATTCTTTTATTTCTCTTTAGTCTTGTTATAGTGACGCATTTCCAAGTAAATTAACCCAAATAGTACTTAGATCCAAAGAGATATTCTCTTAACAATGAGTAGGAACGTGTCCACAATTGCACCTGATAAATAAGATGGTTCATATATGTCTCTGATAGTTTTGAGAGTACACGAACACAAGAGGGGGGTGAATTGTGTTGACCGATTTTTTAGAGTTTATGAAAATACCCTCAAGAATAGTTTGGACAGAGTGTTTGCAGTGACCCAGAAACGGAATAGCAACGGAAAGTAAACAGAATGCACACGGTGTTTTTACGTGGAAAACACCTCTGACCCAACTAAGATGAAAAACCACAACCTACCCCTGTAGGATTTTCACACACTTCCACTATACGGGCCAAATGCGTTACATAAGTAACCTACACCATTACAAATGTAACACTCACGTAACCGTCTACCCCAAGACAAGTTACACCACGTCCAAAGTCTCCCTAGACTTGGACACACTCAATTCTCACTGATGAAAGGAGAAAATGAAATGAACACCTTACTTTAAGTGCTTCTAAATGAGCAAGGGTAAGATACAATTGAGCGCTTAGTATGCCAATGAGAGGACTCGAATTTTCACTCACTTTAGACGGTTTTCTTTCTGAAAATATATCTCTTTGAAGAACTTGAAATGCCTTGAAAACCAATGTCTCACCCAAAAATTGAAGGAGAGAAGTTACTTAAACAAGAATGTGGGATAAAACAATATTAATTTTTACTGTACTTGTGCCGCAAGACTTGGTAACTCACCCACTAACAACTTGAGCCGCAAGGATAAATGAGTACTACAAATTTCCAGCAGCCAAGCCCACAATTTTCTCCACCTATTAGCCACATTCTAAAAATAGGAGTCGTTTTACTTGGTAAAAAAAATTCACCCTAAAAAGTAGGCTAAAAACTCTCCACAATATTTTCAAAGCCAAAAATAACTCTTTTGGACTCAACAAGTACAGAAAATATATCTCAAATATTTCAAAAACGTCAGCCCAAAAATCAAGAAAAAAATTGTGAAATTCAATTTTGGCTTAAAAACACTATAAACCCTGTTCTCAGAACTGATCTGAGACAGTGTTCTGAGATATCTCAAAAAACCATTCAAAGTAAATGTTAAATCAAGACCTTCTAATTCGCATATTAACAAGAATCTAACAAAATAAAATAAATACCAATGACTCTTGTTAATCAGCTAGACAGCTTGTATACGATTTGACTTGTCGCTCCAAATGTTTTGACGCTTCTCAGAACTGTTTCTTGAGCTGTTCTGAAGTACTCCATGTTCTTTGATGATCCTTGAGTCCTTGTCAGTCAGGTGCTCTGAAGAATTGTTTCTAGAACTATTCTGAAACGATGTACTTTCCGGCAACTGTTCTAAGACACTGTTCTCAAACACTTATTAATCAAGCAAGATATTTCAAAAATGTTTTCCGGATCCTGTCAACAACACATAACTCAAGCACAACCATATAGAGCATCACATTTGTGTTTGTTATCATCAAAACCTTATACAAGTATGAGGCCAATAATTTCCCAATAGAGTCAACAATTTCTCCCTTTTTGATGATGATAAACCAAATGACCATATAGACATAAAAGGCGAAAGCAAGTTAGTGCCAAATAGTCAAGCCATAGAAGAGAAAAATGTTAAGAAGTCAACTTAATCCAAGTCAAACTAAAACAACCATGGTCATGCCCATCTTCCCCCTTTTGACATCATCGAAAAAGGGTGGTTAGATCAAACAAAGAGAGTCAGGTTGTATGCAATCACCACCACTAGGGTAATGGAGGAAAACAACCGGTGATACACTCAAGTATATGGTACGTTAATGATATTGGTCATCCGAGTCACGTACAAACAAATAACAACAAGAAGACAAACAAATAACCAACCAAGAGTTAGTATAAACCATTGTCAGTAAAAAAGGCACAACCAAATAGTGAGAAAATAGTTGTTGAGAATAGGGTCGAGAATAAGAGTAAAAATGGGGAATAGAACAAGGCAGGGAATAGGGGCAGAAATAGGTTCTAGAAGAAGGAGATGACAGTTGGGCCGTGAGGGCAGTGATGGCAGATAGTAGATCCTCACGGCGCTGTGCATTCAGAGCCTTCTCCTCTGCAAGAGCCGCCTTGACCTCAGAGATCTAATCCTTCAGCCGGTTTTAGTCCTGGAGCAAAGTATCCAGTGGAGTGCCACCGGAGGAAGAACCAGGAACAGGGGTGAAGGGTGTTCGGGGCCCCTATTCGGAACCAGCAGTCTCACCCTTTGCAATCTTGAGCCCACAACTAATCAGGGTGCGGCTACCTATCTCATCTGTCACTTGCACCCCTAACTTCTTCTATAAAGAAATCCCAAAGTGCTCAAATACCAACGTCAAGAGAAAACCATACCCCAGGTCATGTTCCCTGGCCGTGTTTGCAATGCGGGAGAAATGACTGCTCATGATGGCCGGTAGGTTGATCTGCTCTCCCCGGTCCAGGAGAACAGTAAGGCATCGGTCCATTGCATCCGCAAGGTTGCGGCCTTGGCCCCGGGGGATGATGTTTTTGATGATAAACCAGAAGAGCAACTGGTGACGAGGTGTCATCTCCCCTTTCTTGACGGACTGGGGTGTTTTCAAACCTGGTTGTTGACTCAACCTTTGAATCGATTAGTGTAATCTCTCAGCTTCGAGCATTGTCTTGTCTTCCCTCACATACACCCCAAAGCCCACAATCGGAACTCCTAAGATTTCCCCTAATTCCTTAGCATTGAATCACAATCTTTTCCCATTGACCACACTTGTTACCACACCATTGGTGACATTACAGTTGGCATAAAATTCTGCCAAATCAGGTACAGAACACCCTTTCTGGGTGTTGGCAAACAGGTCTAACCAACCCTAGGCTTTAAGCTTATCCAAGAACATCTCCAGGCCCTATTCCTGAAAATAAGTAACTTCCACAATTTTGCTATGTACCACACTCCTTTGGAGAAAATGGGTAGCTTCGGCTACTATGGTCATGGTTGTTTTGACTTTATTAGATTTGGGTTCATCTGGCTTGACTTCTATAGGCACCTGTTGGGGCACCTGTTCGGAAGGAGCTTCCCCTTTGTCTTTGGCTGCTGTGTTGTCAGGGGAGGAAACAATCTCCTCAACCTATTGGGGCTCCTGTGTTGAAGGGCCGGCAGGTTTAGAAGTTTTGTGGGTACATTGGGCAGACTTTCTGGCTGATTTTGTGGAGGGAGGTCATGAAGGAAGTGGTGTGGTTGTTTCTGCGGCTGTGGAGGAGCAGAAGAAGATCCAGAACGGCAAGTTCTAGGTCTGTTAACAAGTGGGGGATCAGTTCGACATGCAAATGTCTTGAATCGGCATCTTGGCCCCCACTTTCCGGATTTGGTCATTTCGTAGGGTTTAGGGGGAGGAACTTCAATGGTCGAATTTGACCCAACACTGTTAGTCTCTCCTCAAGCCGTTCGGGCTTCACCCGATTCAGAACCAGGTTCAAACTCTAATTGAGCCGCATCTACTTTAAGAACACCTTCAGACACAGTTTGAATCTCACTAGGTTCAAGAACACCCTAAAACAATGTTGGTTCCACATCAGGCTCAAACAACACCAAAACCCTTCCAAATTCGGGAGGAATATCACCCAGTTCCATCCCCACCGTTCGTAAGCCTAGACTCTTCAAAAATCCAAAGATTGCAAAGATAATAGGCAAAGGGGGTAGAGAATTGAACCCCGTACCTCTGATCGGTGCCGGTGGTGCAGTCGCCAACAAGGGCAGAGATGGAGAAGCCGGCGGAGACGCCATGCGAGATCGCTTTGGCACCGGGTGTGGAGCTCGAGGCGATGATGGTCGTCGCTTAGAGGAGGAGTGGCTGCCACGGGTCTTTACCATTGTTACTAGGTTTGAGAGAGAAAAAAGCTAGGGTTTCGGGTGTTGAAGATGAAGAGAAAGAGAAGGAATTGATTGATTTTGAGGGGAGAGGGAGAGAGATTTTCGGGATGTGGTGCCGAGAAGAAGGGGAAGTGGGAAATTTAAGTCTCCCAACCGCTTCGAAAAAAAACTACCTGATTCGCACAAAGTGACAAACAGTGGCCATACCTATTCTTGACACTTGTTCTTGCTGTCAGTTGTTCAGTAACATAGGACAATAAGGGCAATATCATCAGGCCTCAACGATTGTCAGCAAGTTGTAATCCACACATGTGCTAATTCTAACACAAAAGTTGACTGCATCTAATGAATCAAGATGTTTGACCTGAAAGACCTTTTAACTAGACAAGCATTGGGGGTTAATTAAGCATGCTCAAGTTGTTTTAATTAAACCCAATTCAAGTATGTTCTACTCAAACTGTTCTCTATTCAGTGTCTTGGTAAAAATATCAGCACTTTGGTTATTAGTCGCACAAAAACTTTTCAATATTGTCTCTCAAAAAGTGATAACGAATGTTAATATGTTTAGTCCTTTTATGTTGACATGAGTTTTTGGAAATATTAATTGCACTTGTATTATCACAAAATATGGGAATGCATCCCGTGTCAATACAAAAATCTTTGAATTGTTGCCTTATCCACAACAGTTGAGCATAACAAGAAGCAGCTGCCACATATTCAGCTTCCGCTGTGGAAATGGCAACTGAGTGTTGTTTCTTGGTTGCATAAGATACCAAACAGGGTCCAAGAAAATGAGCCATACCTGAGGTGCTTTTTCTATCAACCAAGAAACCTGCATAGTCAGCATCAGCATACCCAACAAGATCAAAGTTGCACCCTCGAGGATACCATAAAGCCAAGTTAGGAGTCTGTTTTAAATATCTTAAAATCTGTTTAACAGCCTTTAAATGAGTTTCTTTTGGCTTAGACTGAAAATAGGCACACAAACTAACACTAAAAACAATGTCAGGTCTACTGGCAGTTAGGTATAGAAGCGACCTTATCATACCCCTATAGGATTTCTCCTCAACTGAGGGACTCGCATCATCCGTTACTAACCTGCTTGAGGGAGAGATGGGAGTATCAATGGGTTTGGCTGATTCCATTCCAAAATGCTTAATTAATTCCTTGATATATTTTTGTGGATGTATCATAGTTCCGTTTGAAGTTTGCTTGATTTGCAAGCCTGAGAAGAAATTAAGCTCGCCCATCATGCTCATTTCAAACTCACTCCTCATCAGTTTTGAAAACTCATCACACAGATCATTGTGAGTTGAACCAAATATAATGTCATTGACATATACTTGGACAATCAATAAATGTTCCCCTTTAGATTTTAGAAACAAGGTATTATCAACCTTGCCCCTTTTAAAACCACTTTCCATTAAAAAGTTTAACAACCGTTCATACCAAGCTCTAGGAGCTTGTTTTAAACCATAAAGTGCTTTGTCAAGTTTGAAAACATGGTTAGGAAATTCATAATTTTCAAAACCAGGGGGTTCGCTTACATACACCTCTTCCTTTAGGTATCCGTTGAGGAATGCACTTTTGACGTCACTTTGGTATAGCTTTATCTCCATGTGAGCTGCAAAAGCTACCAAAATACGGATAGCTTTAATCCTTGCAACGGGTGCAAAGGTTTCTTCATAGTTTGTTCCCTCTTCTTGGTTGTACCCTTGAACCACCAGCCAAGCCTTGTTCCGAGTGAATGTTCCGAACTCATCTAGCTTGTTTCAGAACACCCACTTGGTGTCGATGACTGATCTGTCCTCTGGCCGTGGTACAAGGTGCCACACCTTGTTCCTTTCAAACTGATGTAGCTCCTTTTGCATTGCAATAACCCAGTCAGAATCTGCAAGAACTTCATGAACAGTTTTTGGCTCAATGTCAGAGAGAAAAGTATAGAAAGCACAAAATTTTTTAAGTTTGGATCTAGTTTGCACTCCTATATGAATGTCAGATAAGATCTGGTCAAGGGGGTGCGAACTTTGGTGCTTCCAAGGTCGTGGAGTAAGTGGGTCTATCGACACGCTTTCTACTCTTGCTGGAATACTCGGTGAAACAGGTTCTGAACCTGTTCTGGAGCCTGTTCCCAAGCCTATTCTAGAGCTTGTTCTCAAATCTGTTTGAGGAGAATTGGGTTGAGTGGGTTGGTTTTGTTCCGAAATGGGTTCAGCAATGCTTCCTTCTGATTGGTTTAAACCTTGCCCTCCTTCCAAATTATCTGCTCCAGGACTTGGTTCGCCTCCAGGAGACTTACCGTTCTCATGCATGGACTTTTGAGTGAGCAACAAATCTCTCCTTACAAGGCCCAGTTCAAACTCTGCCTCATGTGCATCATTCTCAACAAGGGAGTGAGTTTCATCAAACAGCACATACACACTCTCCTCAACACACAAGGATCGTTTGTTAAACACTTTGTATGCCTTACTGTGTGAGGAATACCCCAAAAATATTGCCTCATCACTCCTTGGATCAAACTTTCCCAAGGCATCATTCCCATTATTATGCACATAACATTTGCAACCAAACACTCTCAAATGCATAATATTAGGTTTTCTACCTTTGAAAAGTTCATAAGGAGTCTTGTTGAGAATTGGTCTAATCATGTATCTATTAATAATTTAACAAGATGTATTTAATGCTTTCGCCCAAAAGTTTCTAGAAAGACCACTAGCAATAAGCATTGTTCTAATCATGTATTCTAGAGTACGATTTTTACACTCTACTACCCCGTTCTGTTGGGCTGTTCTTGGGGTAGAAAAACTATGATTAACACTATTTTCATTACAGTAGTCAATAAAGCTCGAATTTTCAAATTCTTTACCATGATCAGACCTTAGACAAACCAATGAGTGTCCTACCCCCTTTTCAGTCCTTTTAAGAAACACAAGAAATTTTTCAAAAGTTTCATCTTTAGAAGCCAAAAACAAAGTCCATGTAAAACGAGAGTAATCATCAACCATCACAAGCACATACCTCTTCCCACCTCTACTTGTGATCCTCATAGGACCACACAAATCAACATGTAGCATCTCAAGAGGTCAGGTAGTGCTGACACAGTTTTTCAGTTTAAAATAGGTTCTAACTTGTTTACCCCTAGCACAAGCGTCACACACCTTGTCATCATTGTATTTGATGGAAGGTAGGCCAACTACTAGGTTTTTAGAAACAAGTTTATTCAAAAGAGAGAGACTCGCATGACCTAGTCTCCTGTGCCAAAGCATAACATCATCATTTAAAGTAGTTAAACAAGTCAGATTATTTTGAGGAAGTGAAAGAATACACACTTTATACACATTTTTGTGTCGCTTCCCCATCAACACAACATCTCCTGTATTGATATTAACAACCAAGCATTGTTTTGAAGAAAACACTACTAGGTTATCTTTATCAGATAGTTGGGACACACTTAGTAGATTATGTTGTAGAACATCCACAAGATATAAATTGTCAATTGAATGGGAGAGTGACTCACCTATCTTACCTATACTAACAATTGTCCCTGATTTGTCGTTTCCAAATGCCATACTCCCTCCATCAGAGGCTGTAAGTGAGAGGAAGCTTGATTTTTCACCAGTCATATGCCGTGAACAACCACTATCCACATACCACAGTTGGTTGTTTGTTGGGTTGTTTGCTTGGTTGTTCCCTCTCACTTTAGCCTGTAAAACAAATTAGCAGTTAGTTTTGGGAAACCAGATCCACTTGGGTCCCATTCCCTTAGACATGCAAATCTCATCTTTTCTAACCCATATTTGTTTTACATAAATCATGTTTCTTTCCATGGCATACTTTCTTGAGGGACAAGTATAACGATAATGATCCGTTTTACCACAGTGAAAACAAATAATATTTTCTTGTAGTCCCACATATTTTCTATTTACTGGGTAAACAGTTCATTTATTCATAAAACCAAGTCCCTTCTTATTTCGGTTATGATGAGTATTCAGCCATTTAAGCGCTTCTGAGGAACTATTCCAGCGCCTGTTTGCAATGAGGTTAGATTCGGCCTTTTTTAGCCTTTCAAGCAATTGGCTATTCTCACAGACTAAGGACTCTATTCTCTGTTTCAGCTGAAGAGACTGACTTTCCAGCTTTGAGATATCAGTGTTAAACACTTTTTCTCGCACACTCAAGGTTTCTTTAAGCTTATCAAGGTCTTCATACAAAACAAGGGCCTCTTCATCCACTTTAAGTCTTTCCTTTTAAAGATCTCGTTTGCATGTTCAAGCTTCCTAACATCTCTTTTTAAATTAGAACAGGCATCTTTTAGCATGCAATTTTTAGCATTAATAGCATCACATTCATCCATCAAAGTGAATAGCAATTCCTCATGTTTTGCTTTGTTAAGACCACGTACCTTTCCTTTGAGTTGGGATAGACTGTCCACTGGCTCATCATCCAAATCTGACTCACTCCTGGCCATGAGTGGTATGACAACTTCTTCTTCTTCAGAGGCCTCATCGTTTTCTGTAGTGTCACCCCAAGCCGCCAGCATTGCCTTTCAGAATCACCTTGCAGAACTGTTCCCAAACTGTTTTCTATCTTGTTTCCGGAACTGTTCTATCTCCTGTTCTTCCTTCCGCAGAGGGCAGTTCTTCACAATGTGGTCATGTTTGCCACAATTGAAACACACAGTGAACTGCTCTCGTTCATTGCTTCTAAGTTTACTGAAGTTCTTCTTTTTGGAGTTCTCTTTGGCCTTCTTGAAGAACTTCTTGAATTTTCGGGTGATCATGGCCATTTCTTCTTCATCAAAGTCCGAACCATCCTCTTCCAAGGCCTTTAGAGTAAGGCCTAGGTCTCTCTTGGTCTCCTCTTTAAGCTGAGAGCTTCTTTTAAGCTCATAAGTTTGGAGATTGCCAATAAGCTCGTCCAAGGAGATTTTGTTCATATCCTTGGCCTCTTGGATGGCCGTGACTTTGGCCTCCCATGATTGTGGCAAAAATCATAGGATCTTCCTCACCAATTCCTTAGTGGTGAAGGAATTTCCAAATGATTTTAGTTCATTAGTAATATGGGTGAAACGGGTATACATCTCCATCACCGTTTCTTTATCACCCTTTTCAAATAGCTCATACTTTCTCATAAGAAGCTCAATTCTTGACTGCTTCACTTGATTTGTGCCTTCATGAGCTACTTGGAGGGCATCCCAAATTTCTTTGGCTGACTCGCACTCACAAATGCGAGTGTACTCATCAGGACCAAGGCCAAAATACAAGAGCTTTTTGGCCTTTGCATTCTTTTCCATCATCTTTAAATCTTCAGCATTGAATTCTTGAGGCTCCTTGGGAACCATACTCTCATCTTCGATTGTCTTTTTGGGAATGAGTGAACCATTCTTGATGATCATCCATAACTCATAATCATCAGCTTGAACATAGTTTTCCATGCGATTCTTTCACCAACTATAATGTTGACCATTAAAGTACGGTGGTCGAGTCACATATTGACCCTCAAGCATTCCTTGTGGTGTACTCATCTTCTAGGATCTCTCAAGGTGCTAGCCTTTAAATGAGAGTACAAGAACACAAGAGGGGGGTGAATTGTGTAGGCCGATTTTTCAGAGTTTCTGGAAACACCCTCAAGAATAGTTCGGACAGAGTGTTTACAGTAACCCAGAAACGGAATAGCAGCGGAAAGTAAACAAAATGCACACGATGTTTTTACGTGGAAAACACCTCTGACCCAACTGAGGTGAAAAACCACGACCTACCCCTGTAGGATTTTCACACACTTCCACTATACGGGCGAAATACGTTACAGAAGTAACCTACACCGTTACAAATGTAACACTCATGTAACCGTCTACCCCAAGACAAGTTACACCACGTCCAAAGTCTCCCTAGACTTGGACACACTCAATTCTCACTAATGAAAGGAGAAAATGAAATGAAATAAGGGTAAGATACAATTAAGTGCCTAGTATGCCAATAAGAGGACTCAAATTTTCACTCAATTTAGACGGTTTTCTTTCTGAAAATATATCTCTTTGAAGAACTTGAAATGCCTTGAATACCAATGTCTCATCCAAAAATTGAAAGAGAGAAGTTACTTACATAAGAATGTGGGATAAAACAATATTAATTTTTACTGTGCTTGTGCCACAAGACTTGGTAACTCACCCACTAACAGCTTGAGCTGCAAGGATAAATGAGTACCACAAATCTCCAGCAGCCAAGCCCACAATTTTCTCCACCTATTAGCCACATTCTAAAAATAGGAGTTGTTTTACTTGGTAAAAAAAAATTCACCCTAAAAAGTAGGCTAAAAACTCTCCATAATATTTTCAAAGTCAAAAATAACTCTTTTGGACTCAACGACTACAGAAAATATATCACAAATATTTCAAAAACGTCAGCCCAAAAATCAAGAAAAAATTGTGAAATTCAGTTTTGGCTTAAAAATACTCTGAACCTTGTTCTCAGAACTGGTCTGAGATAGTGTTATGAGATATCTCAAATACCATTTAAAGTAAATGTTAAATCAAGATCTTCTAATTGGCATATTAACAAGAATCTAATAAAATGAAATAAATACCAATGACTCTTGTTAATCAGCTGGACAACTTGTATAAGTTTTGACTTGTCGCTCCAAATGCTTTGATGCTTCGCAAAACTGTTTCTTGAGTTGTTCTGAAGTACTCCAGGTTCTTTGATACTCCTTGGGTCCTTGTTAGTTAGCTGCTCTGAAGAACTGTTTCTAGAACTGTTCTGAAATGATGTTCTGAAACACATGTACTTTCCAGCAACTGTTCTCAAACACTTATTAATCAACCAAGATATTTCAAAAATGTTTTCCAGATCCTGTCAACAATACATAACTCAAGCACAAGCATATAGAGCATCACATTTGTGTTTGTTATCATTAAAACCTTATACAAGTATGAGGTCAACAATTTTCCAATAGAGTCAACAATCTTGAATTAGGCTAATTTTCAATTCAGCTATATTTAAATTGAAGCAATTTTGCTTTGGGTATGGCTTGCACGGAAGCAGGCTTCATTTAAGGCAAATTAGAGTATGTTGTTACTTGGTTGCAGAATCTATCCTGTATAAATAAAAGCAACACTCATAGGCACTCATAGGAGGTTTTGGGATGGTGCAGTTTGGATTTGGTAAATTTGAAATCTGGCTCAAATCTGGATATGCAAGTTTCAGTTGTTATACTAATTCTTGTTAGAATACAACAATGGTACTTTGCACTTACATTTGCTTTGACATCCGTTGACTTGATTTTACATATAAACGTCCATCAGTATTATTATTATTATTATTATTATTATTATTATTATTATTATTATTATTATTATTATTATTATTATTATTATTATTATTATT
>JACYFF010019584.1:15603537-15614014 GCA_017589665.1 Selenicereus undatus
CTATGGCATTTGATAAGTTTAAGAGGGCACTAACTCTATTTGCTGCATCTTTACTAGTTTTCTCTTACTTACACCCATTTGAGATGCATGCAAAGGCACACGATAAGCTTCTGAGAGCTTTGACTGCATCCGAGCTGACGACTCGCATCTTGAGAGACAAGGAGTGGCTGATGCTCCTTAAGCCGTCGTGGAATAGTTCGAGTACATTCAGTACTCGACCTGGTATAATCGTTCTAACTCTTCTCCATTCTTTTTATTTTCTTTCTTTTTCTTTTTGTTTAGTTGTAGATATTAGGTTGTGCTTAGTTGTGGACATTAGGTTGTGTTTTTGTTGGTGATCATTTTGAGGTGAAATTTGGGATGTTGTTGAGCCATTAATGGCTATGATCACCGTTTTTGTATTTTTGTGCACATTTGTGTTTTGTGATTGGGGGTGTTGATGGATTGGTATATATTTTTGTTTTTGGTGGTGTTAGTTTTGTATATATGTGTGATCTTGTTGTTGATTTGGTGAGATTGTGTTCTTAGGAGAGTATGTTAGCTTGTGCATATGTGTGTTGGTTTAGCGGTCTTGTGTGTGTTTGTTTTGTTTTGTGTGTCTTGTGTGTGATTTTGTTTTCTTTATTTTTGTGTGTTTTGTGGTTGGTGATGACTCTCAGCTCCCAATGAGGACATTGTGAGATTTAGGTGTAGGGGTGGGGTCATTTACCCTTTTATTCTTATTTTTGTGAAAATTTTTCATTTTTGTGTACATTTTTCAATTTTTCTCTTTTTTGTATAATTTTTCCTTTTTTTGGATTTGGGGGAGTTTTGTACTATTTGATCTGCCTTGATCTCTGGTACCTTGGCTATTAGTTCGTATATAAGTATGATGTGCATGATAGATTTTTGTCCCAAGCATGTCATTCTAGGCCTCGGTTCTAACCCCAACAGTCCATTTTGATTTTGCAATCCAATCTTGATTTATATATCATCATTATTTTAGGATCTTACTCTTCCATTGTTTAACTCCCCCACTTGTGTTTGTGCATCAAGACTTTTGTCTTCACTTCAAAATTACAAAGGTGAAGAATTTCTGAAAAAAAGAACAAGAAGAAAATTTGAAAACATCCCTTTGAGGCATGTGCTACTGGGAATGAAAACAAGAGTTTGAGAGCCAGGAATAAAAAAGTATCCCTTTGAGGCATGCGCTACTAGGTGCTACCCTTTGAGGCAATATTGCTACTAGGAATGCGTACTTCCCATGTCAATAAGTTAATAATGTAGTTGATGTCAGTCAAGTGGATTGAGTCGATTCTGGTAAGCCCAAATCCTAGGATGATGATACACTTGCACACCAGGCACCAGGATGGATTCAATGTTTTCACGTGTCATGGGATGAAAAGCTGACGTCTGTATGCCATTCTTTGGGATGAAACGTCCTGAAATGCATATAATGCTTGTGTATGGACTGATACTTGAGTTACCAGGGGGTTTTGGTTGATCCGATTGCGTACAGTTTACCCCGATGTATATATTGTGTTTTATCATTTCTATTTTTCAATTTTTACTTCTCTTTTCTTTCTTTTCTTTTTTTTTGAGATTTTGTGGGTATATCTTCTGCAAACCCTCACCAGACCTTACTCGTCCACTTGGGGGAACCACGGGGTTTAAAGGGCTTGTCGTATATGCTAAATGCAACCGTGATTCCTACGCTAAATGCAACTGTGATTCCTACGAAAGTGAGTTAGTTGTTTAGTTTAGTTTTTATTCTCGTTTTGCTCGAGGACGAGCAAAAGGTAGGTGTGGGGGTATTTGTTGCACCGATATTTGACCTCATTTTACCCCATATTTGACCCACTTTTCTCATGGTTTTCATGTCGAATCTTAAGGAGAAAGTGTCAACTTTACCTCTTTCAGGTCATAATGTACTTATTTGGTTGGTTTGCTTGTTTTTTAGGAGTTTTACCAAAGAGACGAGAAACTCACCAACTTCAATAAGGAATCAGACTTTTGGGATGCATTTCGAGGTGGAATAGAGGCCCGACACGCCCCGGGATCAAAAGGAAGCTGAAAAGAACAGTGCACGCCCATACTGCAGGAGAGCACGACCATGCACCGGTGGTCGAAGCCACGCACGGACGGCACGCCCAAGCGCACGACCGTGTGTCTGGGCACGGCCGTGTTTCGGGCCTAACTTCCGCGATAAAACGCCTCTTCGGCCAGTTTTCCAAAGGGGTCGCTCAGTTCGCTTAGGGCTTCTCTCTGGCGATTTCTAGAACAGTTTAGGTTAGGTTTTAGCAAATACAACCTCAATAGGAGGATTAGTTTAGGATTGGAGATTGTAATATTAGATTCAACCTTTGGATTTCAAGTTCTTTCTATCAATGCAAGACTAAGTTTTCTTCCCCTTTCTCTATTTATTTCATTGTTGTTCTTGTTTATGTTTTGTTGGTTTAATTCTTGTATTTGTTTTGTTTAAGTTTATATGTTTAGTTTTCATTGTTGATTTATGTTATCTAGTTCGTTAGATTCGTTGTATTTCATTCTCTTTGTTTTGTTCTTTAAGTTTATGTTCTTGTTTGTTAGTTTAAGTTTTGATGTGTTTGTGATGTTTAGTTGGTAGATTGTGTTGGTTTGGATTGTGATTAGCCTCTTGATGGCTAATTAGTCTTGTATTTGGCCTAACCATACCCAATCTATGCCTAGAACTTAGAGGTTTCTCTCACGCGCGCCAAGTGTTCGATGAAATGCTTGAAAGATGTTTCATCCATATTTTTTAGCGATTGACTTATGCTGAGAGGTGAGGTCAATTAGCTAGTGTGGGAGAGGGAATAGCTAAGTTCGAGACATGAAAATAGTATCCGAATTTAGGTCTGGGGATTGCTAGTTTTATGGTCTAATTGGGCTAACCCCATGAATTAGGTGGTTAGGCTAATTAGACTAGCTCATGACCCTTGAGAGAGGGATTGTGTGGCCTTTGATGGTGCAACAGGCCATCTTTAGTTCGTGATGTAGTTTGGGTATGTTAGGACTCATCTCAGTTAGTTGGTTCGTCCATTGGCCAAATCATAACTCCAAGTTGCTTTTTCTATATTTGTTAGTGTAGTTTAGTTTTTCCTCTTTCCCCTTCAATTTTGCCCAGCTCGAGACGCTTTAGTTAGCCCTGGTAGTTGGAAACACAACTCTCTGCGGACGGAACCCCAACCCCAAGTACTCAACGATACACCTTGCACTTAGTGTTTATAGATATTAAAACTTTGTTTTTTCGGTAACAAAGTTGAGTTATCCCAAGCAGCAGAACACGTTCAGCAATAAGATTCAGAAACCAAAGGGGTTGTGCTATGTCTACGGTAAGCCAGGACACAAAGCATGCCAGTGTCTACTTCACAAAGGGTAGTCAAAGCCAAACTGAAAACCTATAGCACAGTCCTACCTTACTGAGGACACAAAAGTTATCTGTGCAGTGCTTGAAGAGGCAAACCTGGTGGCAAACAATGCTAAATGGATCTACGATATTGGAGCCTTGAGGCATTTTTACACTAACAAAGAACTCATGTAGGACTTTAAAGATGTTACAGGTAGTGAATGTGTCTATATGGAAAACTCTACGACTGCTAGAGTTATGGGTAAAGGGAACATTCTTCTTAAATTTACTTCTGGCAAATTACTGTCTTTAAGTAATGTGTTGTACGTGCCTTCCCTTTGTAGAAACTTAGTTTCTAATATCCTTCTCAAGAAAGCTAGATTCAAAACCATTGTTGGAGATGACAAGGTTGTTATCTATTATAATAGGGTCTTTCTTGGGAAGGGACACCTGAATGAGAGTCTATTTGTACTTAATCTTGCTTCTGAAACCTTGAATGGAAATGCTTCCACTTCTACTTATATTGTTGAGTTTGTTAATTTGTGGCATGGTAGGCTAGGTCTTCATAAAATGACTCAAACATATGAAATTAATATCTGTTATGAATGTTAATAACTTCAGTAAATGCTCCATGTGTGTAGAAGTAAAATATGCAAAAAAGCCCTTTAAGTCGGTTATTAATAGACAAACAACATTGTTAGACCTAGTATATTCAGACTTAGCTGACTTCAAAAAACAGAGCTAGTAAAGGAGGAAAACGGTATTAAATCACCTTTGTAGATGACTGCTCAAAGTATACCAAAGTTTACCCCTTTAGGTCCAAAAATGAGGATGAGGAAATGTTTTTAAAATACAAAGTAGAGGTAGAAAACCAACTAGACCAAAAGATTAAGAGGCCTAGAATTGATACGAGTGTAGAATATGAAACTAACTCTCTAATAGCCTTTTGTGAGAAAAATAGTATAACACATGAGGATAGCGCACCTCGTACTCCCCAACAAAATGGATGGTTGAACGCAAAAATAGAACTCTTAAAGAAATGAAGAATGCCATACTTTTGAGTTTGGGACTTCCTGACAAAATATGGGGGAAGCTTTTTTATCTGCTTGTTATATTCTCAATAGAGTACCCCATAAGAAGTTAGACGAAACTCCTTATGAACTATGGAAAGGCTATGCTCCTAATTTGAGTTTCTTAAGGGTGTGGGGGTGTTTGGCTGAAGTTCTCTTGCCTGATTTCAAAGAGGAAAACATAGGTCCTAAAACCTTTAATTTTGCATTTATTGGTTATGCCCAAAATAGTGTTGCATATAGATTCATGTCATTGAATGACTTCTCTATTAGTGAGTCTAGGGATGTAGGATTTTTTGAGCATATATTTCCTTTAAAAAAGAATGATTCTACTACTGTGTGTGAAACCATACCTATACATGACAATGTGCCATTGCATGCTTCCATTTATGGAGTTAGAATCTTAGTTGATGAACCTAGGAGGAGTAAGAGACCTAGAGTTGAGACTAGTTTTGGTTCTAACTTCCTCACTAGCTTTTGATTGAAGACTTTGATGTCAATTTCTTATCTGATGAACTAGTATATGCTTTCTTTATTGAAGAAGATCTAAAAACCTCTGAGGAGGCTATGAGATCTAAAGATGGTAGTTTCTAGAAGGAAGCAATTAAAAGTGAATTGGAATTCATAGTATCTAATCAAACTTGGGAGTTGGTTGAACTACATAAAGGTTATAAACCTATTGGTAGTAAATGAATCTTCAAAAAGAAGTTAAGACCTAATTAATGGTTCTATTAAAAAATATAGAGTCAGACTGTTGATAAGGGGATTTAACCAAAAGAAGGGGGTTGACAACTTTGACAAATATTCTCCTGTGACTAAGATAGCGACCATTAGAACTCTAGTTGCCTTAGCTGCCATCCATGGTCTTGTAGTGCATTTCCTGGATAAGAAAATAAAGTATGCAAGATTAGGAAATCCCTTAAAGGCCTTAGACAAGCTCCTAAACAGTGGTGTGAAAAATTTGATAGTACAATAGTACAAAATGGCTTTGTTGTGAACACCTCTGATTCTTGTGTGTATTAAAAAATGATTGGTTCAGATTGTGTGATAATATGCTTATTTGTGGATGATATGTTGATCTTTGGTACTAATGTGCATGTTATTAATTAGACTAAAAAATTATTGTCTTCTCATTTTGAAATGAAGGACATGGGTGAAGTTGATGTAATCCTAGGGATTAAGATCAGAAAGACTAATGATAGTTTTTTTTTTCTTGTCAAACTCATTAAATTGAGAAAGTGTTGAAGCAATTCAACTGTTTTTATGTGCTTCCAATGAGAACTTCTTATGACCCTAGCATATATCTTAAAAAGAATAAAGGGCCTAGTGTCTCTTAAACTGAGTATGCTAAAATCATAGGAAGTGTGATGTTCCTTATGAACTATACTCGACCTAACATTCCTTATGCTTTTAGTCGACTGAATCGTTATAATCATAACCCTAATAAAGAGCATTGGGATGCATTATTTCGATTACTTTAGTACTTAAGAGGTACTATGGACTGGTGTTTGCATTTTAACAAATTTCTTACTGCATTGCAAGGATTTTTTGATGCAAACTAGGTCTCTGATAATGATGAAATTAATTCTACTAGTGGTTATTTATTTACTTTAGGTGGAGGAGCTATCTTCTAGAAGTCTGCCATGTATAGCTCGATCCACCATGGAAGTTGAATTTATTGTTCTTCAGTTGGAAGGTCAAGAAGTTGAATGGCTAAAAGGTCTACTAGCAGATATGCCATTGTGAAGGAGGTAACCTATGGCTATTTCCCTTCATCGTGACCCACAAGCAGCAATTGGAGTTGCACACAATAGTGTGTATAATGGAAAGAAGAGACGTATCCACATCAGACATAATGCGGTAAAACACTGCTAAAACATAGCATAATTTCCCTATAATATGTGAGATCCAAGAAAAATTTAGCGGACCCACTGACTAAGGGATTGACCAGGCAAGCCGTCCTTGATACGTCGAGCACTACAAGAAATGTTGCATCTATCCACACTTAAAATCACCTTCTTTCATACTTATATCCGTGGCAAGGTCTATTCTAAGCTTAAGGTAAGCGTGCATGGGGTATCAGTGGCCAAAATTTTGCCATGCTCAATAAGCATGGCAGACAGTGCTGTACCCACGTTTACATCCATGGAAGACTGTATCATGTACCACACTTATAGGTGTAGGTAAATTCCCCTCACTTGTATCCATCGGTAGATTGCCCTTTGAGCGAAAATTCATTCTCACCACTCTCTCGCTTATAAGTATGGCATTATGTATTTGACCTTAACTTTCAAATGGTTTAAACGGATAACTAATTTTGGTGGGAAAAATTTTATATAAAAGAAATAGCAAGCCATTGTTTTAAAAAATGAAACTAATTTATATATAATAATGCATTTTGTGTGTGTGTGTGTGTGTGTGTGTAGGGACGGAAAACACATATTTGACCAAAATTTAAATGACATAAAAAGTATAATAACTTTATAACCATCAACTAGTTAATTGTCATCAATTGAGTTGAAAAGTAACTCGTATTCAACCACATAATGAAAAGTACGTGAGATATATGCAAACAACTATTACTAAATTGATTTCAACATGCTTATAAAGTATTCATCTACGACCTAAAAGTTAAGTTTCTTTGCAATACACATATACAAGATTGAATCTAAATAGAACGAATGGGATGGTGTAGAACTCCACAGTTCCAAGTGAAAACTTTACGAACCTAAACTTTATATCTGATTTTGTGGCATGCTACCCTTGATTTCAACCTGAAACCACCAAACCTTTACATTAGAATTAGTACAACAAACAATACTACTAATTTTGATGAAAGAACTAAAAATCTTAAGTAAGATAGAGGAAAACACAATGAGAAAAAGACTATGAGGCTTTAAACTAGGTACTCTCACTCTACAAACATCCTGTAACATACATACCCATAGGCTAGTCTTTTCAGTATATTCCCTGGTTTTGAAAAAAATTCAGTAGAGTTCCGCGTAAAACTTAACCATTTTTCTTTTACAACCTGTCATAAATACAATAAGAAATCAAAGAAACTCTTAACAATCACAATGGCCACATGCTAGAGCAAATTAACTTGATAAGCGATATGCTTGGAGTATCCAACACAAATCAATCCAACAACCAACTACCATCGACAAATCCTAGAAATCAAAATGCAAAAAGATTGAACATACAATGTCATGATAATTCTAAATGAAAAACCAACCTAAACGAATCTAACAGATTAGGTTCTATTCTTATGGTTTGAAGCTATTGAACTCAATTCCAGCAAGCCTAAATATGCACTAGTGTGCTGGTTACCTTATCCAAGTAGGTGTACAAGGCTAAGACCATGAAAATCCACCCTTAAATTAGTTCTAAGCGTCCATAGAGCAAGAATTCATGGTAGCAAGATAAACATCTCTCATTGCAAAATAAATTGAAAGAAGTGAAGGAAAATATCATTGCCAAAAAACAAAAAGAAAATAGAAACCCCAAACCTTTTCAAAGAGCAAGTTCTTATATTCAAAAGATACTCAATTTTCTTGCAGGGGGGGGGGGAAGTGTTGATCAAAGCAATAACGGAAACTAGCTCACACCCATTGGTAAATAAAGCATCAAATCCTAACACTCATATCCTCTAATTCATATCATCCTGTTTGACAATCCATACCTTTGTTTTTTTAATCTCTAATAATATGGCAAAGACTTCAAGAAAGAAGTGTATTGCAATGATAATAAAGTAGACTTGACTTAGACAATTTATTGAACACTTGGTGGGCGCCATAATTGTAGGATTATTCTAACCATAATAAAACTACAAATACCAAAATCTACAATGAAATCATAATCCAAACTTCTCATTCTTTGCCAAATATTGCCCAACAAACCTGAATGCTGACAATATCTCAATCCATGAAATTCCACAATGAATTCCCCAGATGTTAGAGAAGTAAAAGGATGATGATTTGAAGCTACATGGAAAAAAGTTAGACATATGAAGGAGTGAGGATTTTTGGGTAATGGAGGTGAAACAATAATCTAGGATTTTTAGGCAAATAGGAAGCACTGAACTCCTTGTTCATGACTCCTATTTAAGAATCAATAATCTGGGATATGATAGAACTTTAAAAAAATTGCTACATTTAGGAATGTAAAACTTCACTATAAACCCTAGAACTATTCGAAATTCATAAGCACAAAGACCCAAATAAAAGAAAATTGAGTTACCCAGAATCGTTAATTTCAAACCACGCCCTACAATCTTGAATTTCCTTTCAATCTTCATGTAGCTATTCAAAATTTTACATTGAAATCCTAAAATTTGGTGATCAATAGTGTCAAGGTCAGAGCAATTTGACATACATGTAATTTTGCATCTAATTTCAACTATTAAAGTTAATGACAATATGAAAAAAAAAAACGAACATAATTGAAATTTGTGTGGGTTATGCACGTACCGTTGAGCACAGGACCTTGATCAATCTCAAATAGCCAAAGATGCACAGATAGCAATCACTCACTGTGTTGAAAGCTAAAGCAAGTGCTGGGCATATAGGGCGAAGGGGGAGGCAGGACCGCAAGTGAGGGGCAAAGATAGGGCAAAGAGAACTCAGTGCAAGCAGAAGATGTTTCGCCTCTTTTTTTTTGTTGTGGGGGTACTCAGCAGTGATGATTTTTCTTCTTTTTATACATCTTCGGTTGACCGCACATCTAAGGCATTGTCCATGGATACAAGTGGGGCTAAACACCACCACGCTTAATATGTGTGTAGATTAGGTTACCGGTGTTCTTTTTTTTTGCATAGATGCATATCTGTGGCTAACTATGTGTGGGAGGAGGGATATATATTTTTCGTAGTGGATGGGGATGGGACTCAAGCTCGTGAATTAAAATAGTATGGTGGATACCCTCTTGTGGTTAAACAAAACCATATTACCCTCAATACGTACTACACTCTCACCCCTATGACGTACGTTAGTGTTTATGAGAGGTTGAGCTCTTATGCGCTTTCAATGGATCTATAGCCCATTAGAGTGGTGCTATTGAGATGCACTTGATGGATTCACCGCTTGATACAAGTGAAGTTGAGCAACATTGTAATCTTAATGATTCCATAGCCATGATTATGGTGGTCCATGTTGAGATGGACTTGATGGAATTACTTACATAAGTGTAAAGGTTTGTCCCTCTTCTATGAGAGACTCAGGGTTGCTAGAGCACTTATGAGACTCAAAGTGTGCACATGGCCCTAAAAGGCACTAGTTTATTATCGTAGAATACATGGTGTCCATGGGGTTGATATGTGTTGTGGGGGTCTCAACCAGAGTCTATCAAGTTCAAGATTCGTTTACTCGATAGACACAGTTGTTGCCCTACTTCACGACGTATCAATTCAATCGAAAGATATTGATACTTAAGTATCTAATCATTTTTTCTTTTTTGCCTAGATCATTTCTTCTCTAGTCTCTACACCATTAGTGGGGGATTGTTGTGTGTAATGGCATTTCACTAGCCCCTTACTTTTCCCATCCTTTTTAGTCATACATAGGTGGTTTTCGGAGTTGGAGTGGGGTTTATCTTTATCTTCCTTCTTTGGGCTCGTTGAATAACATTGGACCTAGTTTGTCTAGTTGTGTGGAGAGAGGATGACCACCACACACGCGTGCGGGCCACTCGGTTCGATCCATGTTGGGCGTGGCACAACCATGGTCGTGGTCGTGGGCTGGGCTTGGACTTGGGCTTAGGCCTTATCTACTAATCTTTTTGAGAAAAAAGCTTCTATTTTTGTCTGTTAGCATTCCTGGTCAGGGATTCTGCACTTATTTTCCTCTATGTTTTGCTCCAGCATAAGCTAATTTTAGCAGTCAAATGGCCATGTTTAGCAAGGCCTCAATAGCTATATTGAATCAGTCATGAGGACTTTTTTTATAGATCAACAGCTATATTGAATCAGTCATAAGGCTCCCTTTTTTTCTAGCTATTTTCTATCCACTCCAACAACCTTTCTTCACCTATAAATTCTAGCTCTTTTCAGTTGCAGAACACATAG
>JACYFF010019584.1:15619014-15632168 GCA_017589665.1 Selenicereus undatus
TCAAGACGTTGTAGACTCGAATCTATCAAATATCAAACACTTATCAAAAGAACCTTTCACATAGTAAAGAATCCATTTCACATTATCCAATGATCTTTTCCAGGAATATGCATGAACCGGTTACAACACTAACCGCATAAGATAAATAAGGTCTAGTGCACACCATAGCATTACATGGGACTTCCAACTACACTAGTATGAAACATGAGACATTTTCTCAATTTGCTCTTCAAGTTTAGGACAAGATTCAGATGATAACTTGAAGCGAGCAACTAAAACAGTAGAAACCGACTTATAATTGCTCATATTAAACTTATCAAGTACCGTTTTAAGATGCTTAGGTAGAGGTTGTTGGTCTTGCGATCCTTATGAATCTCCATATGAAGGATTTTCTTAGCTACACCAAGATCCTTTATTTCAAACTCACACTAAGTTGAGATTTCAACTTGTTGATCAATAATTTGTCCTTAGAAGTAGTGAGCATGTCATCAACATACAATAGCCAATAAATGAAGAAACCTCTAAATTGTTGAAAATACTCGTAATTACCAAAATTACATAAGGTATAACCTTCTTCAATCATAAAAGCATCACACCTCTTGTACCATTGTCGCGGTGCTTGTTTAAGGCCATATAATGACTTCTTCAAGAGACACACAAGATTTTCCTTTCCAGGAACAAGAAATCTCTTGGGTTGCTTCAAGTAGATCTCTTCCTCTAACTTGCTATGGAGGAATACTATTTTGACATCTAGTTGCTCCAATTCCAAACCAAATAAAGCAAGTAGCACTCTAATGGTGGTATGACGAACAATAGGAGAAAATACTTCATTAAAGTGAATACCTTCCTTTTGGTTGCAACCAGGAATAACCAAATGTGCTTTTGCTTAATGAGCTTTATCTAACTAAGAATCATGTCCCAAGCGTGTAACAAGTGTCGCAATACTTGAGTATCGTGCTCTCAGGGAAATAGGCTAGAATTACCAAGCAAAGTAAGAGATTTGATCTAGGTGAGTGATTAAGTTATAATGTATTCTGATGACTAATTTAAGCAAACAAAGTAGTGGATTGAGAATCTATATTAATGGACTTGGGCTGAAGATTTAGATTACTAGTATGCCTATTTTATTCAATTAAAGGCTAGCTCCAAATTTTCCTAGCCAACTCACAATCTAAAGAGGGTTAGTCATCTCATTTGAGGACTCCCATGCCTTCTCTCAAAGGTCAAGGGTAAGCCCAATCCACAATTTCGCCTATTTTTAAGGGGTACTGCTAATTGGACCCAAGGTAGATAACCTTTCACCTAGTTAACCCTTAGGTTATTCTCATGCCTAAAGTGAACTAACCTATCTCTAATCACAATCACTAACGCTCCATCTTTTAATGTGATAATTAGCTACCAAGTATTAGGTGAAATGCTCGTTCGGGGATTTCATCGAGCACTTGGTGATCAAGGGGAAGTCCCTTCTAAAAATGAGAAATCTAAGGCAAATGGAATGCTTAGCCACATTTATTTAGGCATACTAGATCATAATCCCAACCCAAACAAGAAAAAAAAACTACTCACTAATCATCATCCACATCACTAAGAAATCATAAGTTGACATGATCAATGATAACAATCAACTAATTAAGTAAAAATAAGAGAGAGAAAAAAGAGCAAACTTTATATTGACATAAAAAGGATGATGATCAATCTTTTAATTCTTTACAAGAAATCAACAAGATTAACTTCTAATCCTAACCCCTAACTTAGCTTAATCGTAGAAGTTTGGAAAGAGTAAGTTTGCACAAAGTGAGAGGTAATCCCAAAATTGGGGAAAATCCCCTTTTTATAGTTGACTAAAACTGACAAAAAACGACACAGAGGTGGGGAAAAGAACAGGCCACCATTGCCAAAATGGCCAAGGGGACCATAGTGGCCATGGCCGGGACCATGGGAACGGCTAGCCATGGCCATGAGGGTTGTCGACCATGGCCATTGCCCGACCACTGTGACCACCTTGTGAATTTTTCTCCTTCCACTTGGGAATCCTATAGAGGTGACCACGAGCATGGCTATGACGACAAACAAGTGGCACTGCTCTTCACTTGAACTCTTGAATTCCCCTTGCTTCCTTACTCTATCTTGTTCGGGACTCCTTGCGCACATCGCTTGATCTCCAGAAAGGGGGTGTATTTCACTTAATTATCATCATTTTAAAGCCAAATTTCCTTCACCGTTTGGGTCAACATTATTTCCTACAAAAGTAACAAAAAACCTAATTGAAAATCATAAAAGTTACAACTTATTACGAGCAAAAGTTGGGTAATTAAGGTATCAAATGTGATGTTACGAGACCAAACGGCTTTCCACCTTCCATCTTCACCTTCCATCTTCAACCCTAGAGATGCCTTCTTTAAACTTTTAGATCCACTTAGCAGTCAAAGCATGGCAGCCTTTAGGTAATTCACAAAGCTCCTAAGTCCCATTTTTGTGCAAACTCTCTATTTCTTCTTATGTTGTCATGCTCCAATTTGAACAAATAGGACAAGAGATAGCTTCAGAATAAGTGAAAGGTTTAGCACCTTCAGAAGTCTCTTGTGCAATGGCTAAAGCATAAGCAATCAACCCATTCTTATCGTAGATTGTATGAGGAGCAAGCTTTCTAATGGTTCTTTGCGGTCTGTCATCAACAATAGAGCCTGTATCCTCCACTTGAGGCTCATTGAGACTTAACATGCTCGAACTGGGCTCATCAATATGGACCTCACTGCGAGAATGAGGTAATGTGGCCCTACCTTAAGGTATATTAACTGGAGTCTCTAGCTCTACCTTCTCACTGTCATCTTGTTGATCACCTGTACCAGTTGAAGAAACAGTAGACTCTTTCCCAAGAGAAAATATAGTAGTTTCATTTAGAGTAACTACTATATTTGATAGCCTAGGGTTAGCTTTCCATCATTAGCATAAGCATAAGCTGAACATCCAAATATTCTCAAAATGGAATAGTCAATAGGATTACTTGACCAAGCTTCTTCTACGATTTTGAAGTCAATGGAGGAATGTGGAGAGTGGTTCACAAGATAACAAGCTATTGAAACAGCCTTGTCCCAAAAATCATGGTGATGCCATAAGCCAACATTGGAGAGCATGCAATGAGCTCTCCCTAATAGAGTTTGATAAATACATTCTACAACCCTATTTTTGTGAGGCTTCCCAACTAAGTCTTGTGTCTCGCAATACCATGAACGGTGCAAACTCATTGAAATCTAGCTCACGAAACTCAAGGCCATTATCAGTCCTAAGCTTCTTGATTTTCCTTCTAGTCTGGTGCTAGACAATAGCTTTGAATTTCTTAAACATGGAAAATGCTTCATTTTTATGTCTTAAGAAATAAACCCAGACTTTACAATAGAAATCATTCACAAAAGTTAACATGTAGCATTTTGCTCTAAATGAAGGAATTCTAGAAGGACCCTACAAATCACAATGAATATCATCTAGGATACCCTTGGTACCGTGTTGTATAGTAAAAAAATTGACTCTTTTATGCTCGTCGAAAACACAATGATCATAAATGTCAATTTTACTCGTACCTTCGCTACCAAGAAAACCACTCTTACTTAACACGGCCATGCCTTTCTCACTCATGTGGCCCAACCATGCTCGCCACAACCAATTGATTCAACGTCGAAAAAAGAGGAGGTGACCTCAGTAGAACTTACCATAGTAGTGCCTTGTAGAATGTAGAGACTACCACGTCTCACAACTTTTATAATGACAAGTGCACCCTTGGAAACCTTCAAAACTCTGCATTTAGCTGAATACCCACAACCATTGGACTCAAGAGCACCAAGTGAGATAAGGTTGCATTAGGAATATGACAAACATTTGTCAAGATCCTCATAATACCGTCACAGGTTTTGATTTGAATGGTGCCAATACCAACATTACATTGAGCATCATCATAAGCATGACACCCGAATCTAACTACTTATATGCTGAAAACGAGTTCCTATGGGGACACATACAAAAATTGCAGCTAGAATCTAAAACCCACTTAGTACCCCTCCTTCCATTGGTGGTGGTAACACATAACACATCACCATGCAACTCATAATCAATAATAGAAGCTTTTTAGGATTTTTATGGATGTTTGTTCTTCTCATCCTTATCCTTCTTATATTTCAATCTATAACACTCAAAAACTAAGTGGCCTGGCTTTTTATAATATTTGAAATTTACTGAATTTACATTCCTCTAGAATTTGAATGAGAATTTCTCCCACTTGTGCCTTCTTTTTCAAATGTTCTACCTCTTATAAACAAACCCTTAGCTTTGTCGTATGAACTTACTTCAAGGTTAGATTTTTCTTTGAACAACAAACTAGCTTTAACGTCCTCAAAAGACAATGTATCATTGTTACGATATGATAAGATTTCCTTGAAATACTTGTAAGAATGAGGAAAGGAGATTACCAACAAAATAGTTTGTCATCCTCAATTTTGACATCCAAACTCACTAAATCAATGATAATGGAATTAAATTCATTGAGATGGTTTTCAATAAGAGTACCTTTAGCCATAGAAAACGTGTATAAACATGCTTTGAGATGAATTTTGTTAGCGAGACTCTTAGTCCTGTATTACATCTCCAACCCAAGCCAAAGGTTTTCCATGTTGGTCTTCTATAAAACGTGCATAAATGTTCTTTGAGATTTGTTAGCAAGACTCTTAGTCATCTATAATGTCTCCAATCCAAGCCAAAGACCTACCGCATTGGTCTTGTAGAGGACTTCATGAAGGACATGTGGTGCCAGGCACAAGTGGATGGTTGAGAGTGCTTTCTCATCGAGCTCCTCTCAACGAGAGTCTTCTTCAATCCGTCTTGACCATCATTTGGACCTTCTAGATATTGAAACTCATATTGTCATCAAATTTTATGACGGTTGACATCATTGATCTGGGCTCTGATAGTAGGAGTGTGCAAAAAAATCTGAAACCGAAAACCAAGCCAAAAAAGCGAAAAAAGCGAACCGAAAAACCAGTTAACCGATCAAATTTTTCGAAAAAGTCGGTTCGGTTAACTAAACCGAATTTTTTTTTCGGTTTTCGGTTTGGTTATGGTTCGGATTATTTGAAAATTTGGTTAATCGAACCGAAAATAATTTTATTTTTTTAAAAAATTATACATAAAAAATAAAAAAATTTGGTAAGAAAGTGCACCTTTTTTATTATTTATAAATGGTAACCAAAGTTTAATTTTTATAAAAAGAATTTAAACATAAAAGAATGACAAATTTAGGTAAGAAAGTATAAGTTTTTTATTATTTGTAAACGGTTAACTGGTAACCGAACCGAAAAATCGGTTAATCGAACCGAAAAACCAGTTAACCGAAATTTTCGGTTCGGTTACGCTTCGGAATTTTTTTGAACCGAAAAACCGGTTAACCGAAACTATGGTCAACTGGTTCTGCACACCCCTATCTGATACCACTTGTTGGGATCGATACTGAGTTGATTGATTGCAACAAAAAAATCACGAAATATGATAATAAAACAAGACAAATAACAATGACACCAAGAGCACCAAATTTACATGGAAAAGCAAATCAGGAACAACCACAGACAGTGATGATCAAAAAAATCCACTATAAGATGAGAGTACAAACTTGATCTCAAAGCAAATGCCTAATAAAGAAATCAATGAAAGTGATTACAAATTCACTCAAAAAACTCTCACAAATCTCATAAAAATAGTGGATTATCTATATAACTATATATAAAGTTGAGTGACTTCACATATTTTTACCAAATATCGTAACTTCATTGGTTAAGTTATTAATTACTATTTAAATTCATTTATTTTGTGTGCTTTAGCATGCGTACAATACTTTTTTTTATTCTTCTTTATGTATTCCACGTGACCTTTCACGATCTTCTTGATCACCTTTCATCATCTTCTTGATCAATTACTTAGAAGTGTCATTAATAAACATTTACTTGCATACGCAAAAATACCACATGCATAAACCTAAAAATTTAATAAATACAAAGATTACTTAACTAACAAAATAAATCTAAATGATGAAAACAATATTATTGTCAAAATAGTTATAATATTGAACATTGGCATATTATTTAACTCAATCCTTGCATTGCGAGAATAGTTCTAGTTTTTTATATGGAAGAATGATGGCGGAGGGTGAATCTTGATTGAAGAGATGATTCTTGATGATAAGGATGATGCCCTTTCTATATAGTAGCTCACTGATCTTTAGCAGCTTCAGCAATTAATCAGCCATAAAGTCTTCTAATAATCCTAGCAATAATACTCAAAAATAGATGAAATTGAGGGAGCCCAAGAGATAAATTCTGTCACAAATCGTGGGCTAGGCCACAGGTGGCCCGGTGTGTAATCTGGCGCCCAAACATTGAGAAGCTAAGGCTGGTCAAAGTAGGTCAAACACTAGGAAGCAACTGGGCTACGCATGATGTTGGCCTACGTGTGAAAGCTGGGTGTGTATCATCAAAGGCAACGTGGGTCAAACAAGCTGGGAAAACATTGGTAGGCCGTGCTTATTGTTTGAGTAAATGGGTTGCTGCTTTGCTTCTGATCCAATACAAAAACATATCAAAGTACTAAATTTTTGGCCACATTTTTCACCCAACAATAATGTGAGTGCAAATTAAACAGTTTTTAGGTATAATATCAGCTAAATCTCATTAGATCAAAATCTTACTTTTTTAATCCAAAAGCAAATCTTACTTGTTTACATAAGTATTGAACTCTTCATAAAAACAAAAAAAAGGTGACATTTAGGCACCCAAAGATTTGTTAAACAATTTTCACAGATAATTGTCATATACTAGCTTAGGTTTAACACATTCCATGACCATATATTTAGACTAGGTATTAATATTGTTATTTTGTCATCGTTGGGTTTTTATTTGTCTAAATGTTGATAAACACCCAATATATGTAATACAAGTGTTAGAATTAATATTGATCTTTAATGTGTTTTTCATGATACATGAGTCAAGAGTTATAGAGACCAATACAATACAATGTCATGAACACATTGGACATATGTTTAACTTTAACCTAATTAACCAGTTTTTCCCACATTAATAAATGCATAGAATTATTGATATACCAGGGCAATGAAATATCTTTATTCCCTTATTCCTTTATCCCTCCAACTCCTATTGAGTATCTTTACCGTTCTATTCTACCATAATTTCCTCTTTCCTTCCTCACAACAACAGAATTCATCTGTTTTTTTTTTTTGGCTGCCATTTTCTATTCCTCTAGGGTGAAAATGGGCCATTGTGATTTATCAACACAATTCAACTTTGGTGCAGCCAAAAGAGGGGAAAAAACAATATCATTGTTTGTTTTTTGAAGAAGAAAGATGCAAATATGAAGATGAGATGGGAAATTAGTAATGCTTTTAAAAACTTGGACCAACCCAAGTGTTCGAATGCTTTCATACCTCAAAATGGTAATTCATCCAACATGACCTGAAAATTCTATCGTAATTCATCCAACGAATTGTGGCAATTTACAACAATTCTATTCTAACCAACACAGGTTGGTTCAAGTCGTTTGGCGCTTGTTCCTCTTAAACAAGGTCTAGGATTCGAGTCTTGTGAATGGAAAAAATTTATGATGAAAGAATTTTATCCCTTATTGAACCAATAGTAGCTCGACTCCAGTGAAATGGAGGTTTCAAGATCCAAAAAAAAAAAATTCATTCGACAGAAAGGATTATTGTAATCGTATTTGCCTCTGGTTGTTTGGCTATCCATTTTCAATTTTCGTCATATGCTTTACTTAGAGAATAACTAATCATGAAAACATAATAGATAACAAAAGATTGGTAAAAGAAAACCACTTATATATTATTCTCAACACTATATTCTTACATACTCACCAGTCACCGTATGTTCGTTTGATTCATTCATGATCTTTCCCAAAGTTTTCAAAGAAATTAAAATCCTTAATAAAGAACTCGGGTAATGAACAACGGATTTCAAAAGAAACCTAGAAATATTTAGAAAAGTTCCCAGAACTTTTGGACAGAAGTTGTGAAACTTTTTCTAGTATAGTATACTTGTAAAATTTTGTGAGAACTCAAAAAATTTAGCGAATCTCTAATTAAAAGTCCTTAAAATCTGTATAAAAAGTTTTAATTTTGTAAACGATAAAATCAAAGAAAAAAGGCGTTTTACTTATAGTGAAGATTGTTTAGCCATAAATAAAAAAACGAATTAAATTGAATTAATATTTCTAGAAAAACTTTCATTGAAGGAAAAAAGGGCCACCGTATACGATTTCGTAGAGATGAGAACAAACTTCACAGTTCAAGGGGAGACAAAATCAAAAGGGTTGCAAATGAGGAAGCCTTTTACCTACTGTTTGATGTGATACTAGAAAATGGAAGAGCTTTTGTTGGACGGGCCTAATTAGATTAGGCCCGATGACCACTTAAGTCGCCTAGGGCGACAACCCTAGCTACCCCCTAACCTATATAAAGGGGTTTAAGGGGGTTAGCCTGGGGGTAAGATATAGAACACTCCTCTCTCTCTCCTCACGGTTACCCTACCATCATTGCCGGTGTTCGGGTTTAGGACGTGGACGTTATAAGGCGACTCTAGTAGCCGCTGGGATTCCTATTATTACTGAAGAACTGGTATTCTTATTATTGTGGACTATCACCAACAGTATACTTCTGCATTCAGGTTAGTCCTGTATTTATTTCCTACAGTGGTATTAGAGCCTAAACTGTTCGGATTAGTCCCGATTGATAGGTTGATATATTTGCTAAAACTGAGTTGTTGAAAGCATGCTAGTTTATACGTTTAATTGCTTAATTTTCGTAATTATGCAACCCTAATATTCTGCCAGCATGCTTCCATGATTAAAGGCTGAATCTTTCTGAGTAATTCGTTCAATGCAATCATGTTTTTAGTCTAAATTTGAATAACAGACCCGATTAGCTGTTATTAAGTACTAATCTGCAATAAAGTTTGATGCTTTGGGTGATTAGGTCATGACTACTATACAAATTGGGCAAAACTGAAATTACGAAATCAGTAAGCATTTTAAACCTAATTTTCATGATTAGGTCATGACCGTCCAGAAAAGCATGTTTTTTTTTTTATTTCAGCCATGAGATACAAGTGTGTTTCTATTTGTTTTTGAGGCACCAGTTTTGATCAAATCAATGCTAAGGTATTATGCTACCATGATACATGCTGCGTGCAAATTACGAAATCAGTAGGCATAATCCCTAACCCTAAATTAAGCCATCAACTAATCAGTGTCCCTCGCATGATTTTTTTTTTTTTTTTGATAATACATGCCTGTGACTGATTAAATTGAGAGACAGAATACCAAAACCCTAATCCTAAAAATCCCCCTGCCTGAATTTTGACCTCACTCAACACGAAAATCAAAATAGGGATGGGGGAACTAGAAGAGGCTCAGATCTAGACCATACCCATCAGAACCGCCGTGGAAGGGTGGTGCGTGTGAGTCACGCGCCGCCAACGAAGGAGCTTTTGGCTTTCTTTCTTCCTCCAACCGCATCCTTGATCGCCGATCTGCCCAAATCCGGTGAAAAAACCACGAAATCCACCAGATTGGCGCGTGTGAGTCACGCGCCACCACAACAGAGGCGCGTTCGGTGCACACCTGCTACTTTCTAGCTTGGTTGCAACCGATCTACACGATGGTGGGTTGATTATGGGCCATCGGCGACGAATGGGGGTGCTTTCCTCATTTGGGTTTTTCAGCCAGGGTTCACCGTCAATGTTAAGGTGGAGAGCCGTGAGGAAAAGTCGCAAAACAACCATAAAAAGGGGCCAGAGAAGGTCGAGTGTCGGTGGAGCTTTGTGCTCCACATCTCGGCTATGGCAGCGACACGACCAAACGGCAGAACCTCCATAGTGACGGTGGCTGTCATGGTCTTAACGCCAAAAGCCCAAGAAGGGAGCTCGGTGCTCCATTTCTTGGCCTTAGCATTGAAAGGAAGGCTAAGAGGAGAAAGGGAGAGGGTTCCTCTTCGGGGGTCAAATGGGTAGAGAAGTCGAAGAGAGTGGAGAGAGAATTCAGGCAGAGGGATACCGAAGAGAGAGAAAGCGCGAGTTAGGTTTTGGGGGCGAAAAGGAATGGGGGGAAGGGGTTAGTGAAGTAATTCACCCATAAACCCCCCCGGTTCGTTAGACCGGTTTGGACCGGTTTTCTTTTGGGCTAGAAATAAGAACGGCCCAAAAGAGGCAATGGAGGCCCGGTTAGTGGCCCGCTTGTTTTTTGGCCCAATTTTTTGTTTTTTGAACCGTTTTTCCTTTTGGGCCGGTTCGCTTCTTGTCATATTTCAACGATATGGGTCGGGCTAATTTTGACTGTTTTGGATCGAATTATTTTTCAATCATTATTGTTTAATTATTATCATTAATCATGGCATGATTTTTAATTGAATAATAATGATATTCAAGTTGATAAAGTTTCATGCAGTTAATTCATTTGTTGAATTAAGGTTTCGAATTAATTTTAATTCTGGGTGCATGATTTCATTATAAAAACATTAATATGTTTAAAGCCATATGTAAATTCGTTTTATATATGCATCAACTTGACATTTGCCTGACCAAGTAACTTGTTATCGATTCCTTGGGTTGAAGTTGTATGAATTTGTTTCATATATGAAATTAGTATGTATGATGTAAATTTGTTTTGCTTGAATTTGATAAATATCTATGTGATATTAGGATCCCCTTAGTCGATAAATGAATATGTTTCATAAGTTATATTATATAAATATGTTTTATATATGATACTTAGTTACATGACTATGTTTCATGATTTAGCAACTTTATGTAAAATAAAAAAAAATATGAGCAATTATAAATCAGTTAATTGTTCAGTCATTGTCGAAGTTAACAAAAATTATTCATTAAGTTCTACATGAACAAGTTTCATGCTATTATTTGGATATATAGAGTATTTGATTATTTTATGAATTTGATTCTTGAAATTTAAATTTGCAATATTATATGGATGCGTTTTATATAATTTGCGAACTTTATTATGAACTTGTTTCATCCAAATTTTAATATCATATAGATCTGTTCTATGTATGATTAATTGCGATTAATATTTGGATATATTTTATGTTACAAAGTATGTTGCATTCAATGCATGAATAGGTTTCATGTCAGCCACCAATTAGTAGTATTATATAAATGCATATTATATATACGAACTACATAGGTTGCAGTAAACTTTGCTAAATTGATTTAGCACTTGCTCCTTGCCCAAATTAATGGATATGGATTTGTTTTCATGTTACCTGCTAATTATGTAACTTAGCCGTATTTTATGAATTAGTTTCATGAAATTTAAATTCGTAATATTATAAATGTGTTTATATTTTGCGATTTACATTTGAATAAGTTTCATATGATTATATATAAATGTGTTTTATATATTGCTATTTGGGCATTTTATGAAATTCTTTTGTAACATGTTATTATTCGAATATGTTTGGCAATATAGATTAATTTTATTATATAGATGCGTTTTATATAATAATATGAATTTCACGTTTGATATGTCATTTATAAAGTTCTAGATGGCATATTAGTAGTTATATATAATGAGATAACTTAACGTGAATTTGATTTACATAAAGTTAGATATCTTTGTGATATTTCTAAAACGTTAATTAGTTTAACCATAATGTTCTCCATAAAATCCTGTTTTATGAAAAATTGCGATAAATAAGTTATAAAAACTTCTAATTCATGTGTGTATGAGATGATTATGAGCTTAGCGAAATTTTCGATCATACAACATGGATAATGGAGTTTTTTTGATAATTTATTTATTTGAAAATATGCCTAATGTCCACTTTGCAAAATATATACCTTTAGCTATGGCAATTAAAATAAGGTTGGTAATTTGTTTACCAATAAGAGAACTTGATAGCGCTGACTATGATACATAATGTTAGAAGATTCAGTTTCTTCTGAATGAACGCGAAATGTTAGGACACTCATTAGGTTCTAGGTCTCATAGGATGGCAAAGATGGTACTGTTTGTGAACAGTATCTAGAAAACTAAAAAACATACCAAAAGTGGTTCGAAAATAGATCGATCAAGATATCATACTTTGTCGTATTGCATAAATGTCGATCTAGTGGGGGAATTAAAAGTCATCCCACTGTTAAGTACGCGTGGGATTAGCTTAACATCAGGTTCGTCCGGATCCATTCCCTCAAAAGATCTGGACCTAAGATTGGTATTGCACAAGGGAAAAAGGATAAGGAAATAAAGAGAAGCATATAGCACGTGTGAGTACTATGATTGTGAAAATTAGACATCTTATACTTAGGATTGTCCTAAGTCGATTAAGGTACTTCCTTCCATAGCCCCTCCTGGATAATGTGTGCGGTACCAAACATTTGTTGCTAACTATGATCCTTAGTGGATTGTAGATACGGGAGAAATAAAGTACATAGTTCGGGATTGAATTGATCTTTGTGAACTTTCACTACTACCCGGTGGATTCACGAATTATCGTTTTAGGTAACGACGATAAAAAAGGTGTCCTTGAATTAAAGAGGAATCATTTGAGGCCCCTTGAAGGGATTGCGTTGTCTCTTCCCAAACACTCTTTATGCACCTAGGGTGCGATGCTTCCTTGTGTCTTCTGTCCCTAAGGATAGTTTTCTTTAATTTTCGTCTAGATGTCTTAGACATCATATGGCATGGTGATTTGTTTGGCCATGTCACACTAAAAGGTGTTTTCAATGGACGAAATAGAACATTTTCCATCCTTGTCTCATTTTTTGGGATCCTGGGACCTTCATTATTTGTCTGCCTATGTGGAAAATCCCTCCCCCTTTCTCTAAGAGGTATGGGACCAAGGGTTTCTCCCCCTTTCTCTAAGAGGTATGGAACCCTGATTAAGGAGAGAAGATTACTCCCACTATCCATTGGAGGTGGGATCCTGAACGTGAGGACTAACTACATGTTCAGGAATGACTCTCCTCAACATTTGGAGATTGAGGACGAATCTCATTCTCCTTAACAGACAAACCTTCACCATTCCTATCAAATAAGGAAGGTGTACCATCCTCGGTGACTTAGTGAGAATTCAAATC
>JACYFF010019584.1:15632178-15646591 GCA_017589665.1 Selenicereus undatus
CACCCCGATGTAAGTCTTCAAGATAAAACAACGGGTGGATAGTTCAATTGATAAGTTCAGGCCCAGATATCCCTAGCCCTGGTTGCCCATTCGGACTTTGAGTTGTTCGAAATGGACATAATGGTTGTCTTTCTCAATGGTGACCTTGAGAAAGAGATTTATATGGACCAACCCATTTATTTTGTATCAAAGGGATAAGAGGACAATGTGTGTCATCTTAAAATGTCCATATGTGACCATTGTGTATGTTGAAAAATCAACATGGGGATTACGTTCCTTATGTTGACAACATACTATTAACTAGGGAACAACTTGGAGATGATCAAAGCTACTAAAAGGTAGTTATCCCATGTCTTTGAGATAAAGGACACGGGTGAAACTAGGTATGTCCTAGGAGTGGAAATAATCCAAAGCCGTCCCAAGAAGCATGCGTCGAAATGACTTGGAACGATTTTTGGGTTTATAATTCCTACCCCGGAGATACTACAGTTGAGAAGGGTCCAACCCTGAGTCTTGCTCAATGTTCTAAAACAGATGACAAAAATAGAGATAGTGAACAAAAATCCCTAACCTCAGTATTATAGTAAGCTTATTGTAAGCCATGTTATGTACATGACCCGACATCACTTTGCGGTTAGTTTGATAAGTCGTTATCAAAGTAACCTAAAACTTGTTGGTTGACAAGTCGTCAAGAGAATCAAGTGTTACCTTCGTGGTATTGATAACTCTATCTTTTGCTATCAAGGAAGAGGCCTCGAGTTGAGAGGATACTCAAATATTGATTGGGGTAGTGACTTGGATGAGTCTAAGTCAACCTCAGGACATGCCTTCAACCTGAGTGGGAGAGCCATGTCATGGTGTGCAAAGAAGGAAAGCTGCACAACAATGTTATCTATGGAGGTAGATTGTGTTTCTTGTACCATAGAGACTAAAATCATTGCCATTGGGTATATATACATATAGACTAACAAGGTGATTATGTTCCCTTAACTAAACCTATTCCTAGTGATGTGTCCAAAACTCATTGGTTGAGTCTTGGATTTCATAAGGTTTGATATCTAGACATGTTCTGTTACGTGATGGACAGGTTTCTTCTATGGGCATGATGCTCAGTGTTGTACGTTAAGCATATTAAAATGTCACAGGCTTCTGATTGGCCTAGTCACACAGGCAATCACCCTGACGCTTGAGTTGCGGGCAGGATGAGACGTAATCATATTGGCACTAGGTATGCAATATTGATAACTCATACTAGAAGTGTATGAATGAGAAATAGTCGCCTCAGTAAGACTAAGATCAGACTCAAGGGAGTCGAGTATGAAATAAGTTTTCATATAGAAGCCTTAAAAGCCGAATCTTGAGTGTCAAGACCAACATTCAGTATGTTGATCTAGTGGCTCAGGTTAGATTTTTAGTGAAAATCTAGACTGACGATTCGCATGGCATAAAGAGTGACGAACCCAGCTAAGTGGACACACATCTCATACTGTGTGAGCTTGTAAGACGACCCATATGTGGGGTGACGATTGAATTCCCTTTCAATTGTCACTGTGTGACCCTATGGACGATGACCCTTTGACTTAAAGCTATGATATTAAGTCAAAGCTTAATGATGCTACTTTAATGTGATTCTCAAGAACCACGATGTATACGGTTAAGCGAGAACACGTTAGAAAAGCAATTAAGCTAAGATGAGATTTCATGAGTGTTTAAGGAAAATTTATCCACCATCACTATATCAGCCCGGGCGATTATGTTGAGAACATAATCATATGATATATCAGGCATAAGGGACTAAAGATGCCACAGGTGATGTCTTGGGATATTTTTGGGGTATCGTATTTTATGAAAGTGTTATGTTAGTTGGATGGTAACTTAATATAACACTACTTGTTATTTTTGGTCGCACGTCCTATTCCTGGTATGAAGCGTAAGGAGTTATAATACGTAGAGAATACGTGTTTTACGGCCTAAGTGGCCGAGTGGGAGCTGTTGGACGAGCCTAATTAGATTAGGCCCAACGGCCACTTAAGTCGCCTAGGGCGACAACCCTAGCTACCCCCTAACCTATATAAAGGGGTTTAAGGGGGTTAGCCTGGGGGTAAGATATAGAACACTCCTCTCTCTCTCCTCACGGTTACCCTACCATCCTTGCCGGTGTTCGGGTTTAGGACGTGGACGTTATAAGGCGACTCTAGTAGCCGCTGGGATTCCTATTATTACTGAAGAACTGGTATTCTTATTATTGTGGACTATCACCAACAGTATACTTCCGTATTCAGGTTAGCCCTATATTTATTTCCTACAGCTTTTTTTGGGAAAAAATAATTACCATTGAACTTTCCAAAAAAGGATGGAAATACTAGAGCGAGCTCTACGTCGATCATAATAAATAAAAGAACCAACTCATTCCACTCCCTAAAAAAAATTATCAACCCTAAATATATAATAATTATCATTAAACTTTCTCAAAAGATGATAGAAATACTAGAGTGAGCTTTACGTCGATCATAGGAAATAAAAGAACCAACTCACTCCACTCCTCCCCAAAAAAAAATCAACCCTAAACAATAAATAATATATAAAAATTGAGTACATTATCTGTTTGGTTGTCATCTGTCATGAAACAATTGGTTGTATTTTTAATTTGTAAAAATTTTAAATTTTATATGGATCAACCGTTCAACTTATCTAAGGTGATTATTAATTCGTCGAGGTAGATATTCGTTTGCCAGATGCATGCATAGTATTCATGTGTTTGCAAAAACTTTACCTCTTTATACGTGCTTGGCTAATACCCTAAAATTTCAATTGCTATATATGCTCATAAATATGCCATAGTCATTGTTAATTATAACAACTCGTAGTTTCTTCATTGTGTATTAGAAAAGCATAGGAAAAGTTAATGTGCAGGTTTGCTTGAAGCAGATAAACTTGGTGCAGCTGCCAATCCATTATTATATGGCATATAAACAGCATAGTAGAATAAAATTTTCAAGTTGAAAATATAATGTTGTCAAATGAATTTTTTTTAAGTGTGGTGGAGGTGAGATTCGAATCCAGCTCCTTCATAATAATTTTCAAAAACTTTACTAAGGAAACTAGTTGGTATCCACAATATTGTCAAAGAAAGTTTTTACAAGTAAAATGAAATATGTTATACGTGATTAATTTCAAAATACGTCATCATTATTTGTTTGCGTATACTTGTGTATATTTTACAACCTTGAAGGTAAATAGATGATAAGATTTTTTGCTAACTTCTTTCAATTGATTTTTTCTTTTCTGCATAACACTCTATTGTTACAACTTGAATCATGAACCCAATCAGGTCTTAGTCTAGTGGTAAAGACTGAGATACTGATACATTATGTCTTAGGTTCAACTCTCCATCCTCTATTATATTGTATTGCATCTTGTGACTCCTACGGATCCAAAAAAAAAAAAAAAACTTGAAGCATCACGATTCTAATTTTGCAAACACATGTACATATTTACAAGAAGATTTTATTTATGTTTGAGTATAAATATGAATAAATTTAGATGTCTATTAGACTTAGTTCTAGGGCTAGCAAAAAGTTGTCCAATTTGAATACCCAAATTTATTCGATCTAAAAATAACTGCGTACGTTCATGAATTTCTCATCTGAATTTTGAATCCGGACACAACAATTTTTATATTTCTATTGGTCGAACTTGATTTTGACCCGAATTCAGCCTTATTCAAATTGTCCGACTCAGAAAAAGCAAGGTATTAGACATCAATTTCTTATCCAAATTTCAACATTGTCCGATTTGTCAGGCTCGAATTCGATCCAAACTCGAATTTTTGCCAGCACTATTAAATTCAACTAAGTATTGGACAAATAATTCAAAGAAGATTCACAATAATTGTGTGAACCATGGTGTTATAGTTGATGAAAGTATATGTTGCTTATTAAAAACGCATGTGCATTATATCATAAATGCTTCAAATATTTAAAGATAAGTATACGCACATGTTTGCCCTTTTTAATCATCATTTGCATCACAAGTATTCATAAAATTATATAATATAATTCCACTAATTAATATTTTTATTTCATGATTTCATATTAATTCTAACTTGGTCCAGGGTTGCTACTTTTGTAGTTTAATTAGTTAAACCCATAAAAATAGGCAATAAGAACAATGAAACTAGCCTTCGTGCATTCTATAGTGTAACTGATTATCTTTGAATGCTAATATAACTTGGGAAAGTTAGGGTTTCACTCGATTGGTCGATTTATCTTATGTTTAGTCATAGTCAAAGTCATTTTGTTGTTTGTTTTAGTAGTTTAGTTCTACTTTCTATAACCCTTCGTTTTGCTTACCTTGAAACACTTGAATGGACTTTGATACTTGAAAACTCGAGTTTTTGTGAATGCGACATATATTTGTCAGTTGCTAACTACGGCTACATCAGCACTTGCAATTTTAATCAAGCACTCTTGGTAGGACTCCAAGGAACACCTAAATATCTTATTGGGAGACTTCTAAAGCATACACATAAACCTCCAATAGTTGATCCCTAAATTCTGCAAAAACACTGGCAACATAAAGTAGAAAATTACTCAGATTTGCCTACAAACCAATTAATTTGGTTGATCATTTGAAATCCCAGGAAAACATCATTGTAAAGTTAGTGTGTAATTATGCTGCTTGTGTGGCATGCAGGTATTTCAAAGCACTCTCGAAAGTCATATCGAATGTTAGATTGGCATCTTAGTGAAGCCTGTTGGAAGTAGGCCATGCAGAAAGAGAAGGTCAGGTGGTGTTAACAAAATTGAAGTCCAAAGGGTACGATACGATTTACCCAAGCAGGCTTCTTGGCCACCTAGGGAGGGACACAAATTAGGCATATGGCTCCATTTCTTAAATTGTAACCTGCTGAATTTGCCTTTGACCTTCACCTACATTGCTGTTCCTATAGTTCTTAAAAAATCTGAATTACTCATTAAAAAGTTTAGCAGATAACAGTTAAGTTGTGCTGGAAGGCAAAAGAACTCTACAGAGTTTGGAGAGTGGTGCTTATCAACGTTGTTCTTAACAGCTTGCCTTGTTTCTTCTCAAGATTCCCTATGTCAACTGAGAGGAGGTTTAGGTTCCTATGGGTCAGGAGCAAAGAAGGCTGCTGCTAGTGTGTATTCTACCGGCCTACAGTGAGAGTAGTAGCTTTTCACTACCGTGATTCATAATTCTTGAATGCAATTTCCATGGCCTAATTGATAGTGATTGCATTAATTAAAGTCTTATGCTAAGCAATTGGCTAAACATGGGGATAACTGCACTCAAAATGGTAATAAACTGGTTTATCATTTGTTGACCAAATAGGAACGGTCACATTGTGGCTCCATAATCTCAAATTAATACAGCGGTTACAAGGTGATTAATTCCGTATTAATCAGCCGTGTTAATCCTCTGTTTCAGTTACGAGTTATGTGTTATTATATAAGGAGTATAAACAGATCAGGAAGTGGGTGGGTTGCGAAGCTAACATCCTAAATCAATATACTCTTTGCCTTGTCCCTCACACTAAAATCTAGCCATCATAGAGATTTGGATTTGGGGTGTGAACCTTCACTGGTGACTCTAGTAGCCACCATATTCATGGGCAACATTCCGTAGGTGAGATCCACAAGAAGATAAGTCTTTATTTTTCCTACAGTGGTATCAGAGACTAATTGTTATGATTCTAGCCCCGAAAATAAAAATTATGATCATGATATGTTATATGATTCTGGATAATATGCTTGTTGCTATGCTATGTTTCATATGTGAAAATGCGATGAATCTTAATATGTAAGCATGAAAAGCCTCGATTAAAAATACTCCACACTATACATATCTGTGTGAAATGATTAAAACAGAAATCATGTTGTTTCTATTCTATATTCATGATCTTCAGATGAAATTCATGTTCTTAATATGCTAATTACTTTCAGGATATATGCTATGCTAGTAAGAACTGAATTAAACATGGTTCTGAAATGTATGATGAATTTCCTGCTAAGCAAACCAAGTTCATTAACCTTGATACATCATGTTGTTTGTATGAAATCAAGGAGCTTGATTTTATGTTGATGTATGCAAACCCAAGACCCCCCTCCATGACCCTATTTTTCCCAGATCTGACCAAAAAAAAAATTCTTCCTAAGGCTCTCTGCCTTCAACAATCCCCAGACCCAAAAAAAAAAAAAAACGTATGAAGACCTACTTGAACCCATCAGAACCACAAGAGGGGTGGTGCGTGAGTGTCGTGCGCCACCGATGAAAATGACATTGGTCATTTTTCTTCCTCCGAAGCCCTTAGTACTCGCCGATCTATCACACCGGGCACAGACACCCAAAATCACCCCACGTAGGCCGCGCATGTATGTCACGCGCCGCCACAAGACTGGGGCATGAAAAAAGTGGACAGTCCTTGGCGCTTCGTCAGCGGTCGATTGTTGAGGAAAAACAGAGTTTTAATATTTATAAACCCCAAGTGCAAGGTGTCTCGTTGAGTACTTGGGGTGTCGTCCACAGGGAGTTGTGTTTCCAATTACTAGAACTAACTACAACATATCGAGTTAGGCAAAATTGAAGGAATAGAAAATGGAATTAAATTACTAATACGAAAATAAAAGGACTATGATTAGACCTAAGATGAACCAAGCAATCAAGTCAAACCCTTACTTTCCTGAGTTACGCTAATATTCAGAGATGGTCAGTTGCATCATTAAAATCACCCAAGCCCTCGCTCGAGGGTCATGAGGTAGTCTAATTGTTCTAACCTCCTATTTTTATGGGATTAGTTCAATTAAACTAAAGAATTGACAACCCTTAACCTAACTAGCAATGAGACTATTTTCATGTCTCAATCCCAACTATTCTCTCTACCCATACTAGACAATCGACCTCACCTCTCAGCATAAGTCGATTGCCCCAAAATACGGATGAAAGCTCTCTCAAGTATTTCATTGAATACTTGGCGGGCATGAAAGAAAACTCTAAGTTCTAGGCATAAACAAGGGAGGGTTGAGGCCTAAACAAGGTTAATTAGCCATCAAGGGCTAGCCACAATCCAATCAACCAAGATTAACGACTAATTAAACACGAAAACATGAAAACCTAAACTAAACGCAAACTCGCAAATAAGAACATAAATATGAACAAAAGAGGAATTAATCCAAACTAGCACGAATGAAAACTAAAGGAAACACAAAATTATAATAAAAACTAAACATTTAAATTAAGCAAATCAAACACAAGAATTAAATTAACAAAATCAAAGCAAGAATAAAAACGTGAAATAAAGAGAGAGAGAAAGAGGGAAACTTATGCTTGAATTGATGGAAGAATTGGAAATCCACAAGCTTGAATCCCGAAATACAAACTACAAACCTAATCTAATCCTCCCATTGAGGTTTTATTTGATAAACTAACCTAAAACCTAGCCTAAAAATCGTCAGAAAGAACCACGAGCGACCCACGAACAAAAATGACGAAAAGGGGTTTAAATAGAAAATCGAGCAAACGGGGGGGGGGGGGGGAGGCACGGCCCCACCATGCCAAGGTGGCACGATCGTGCCATGTGGCACAGCCCCACCGTGCCACTTCTCTGGCACGGTGGCTCGGCCCCCCTGTCGTCCCTTTTTGCCTGTTTTTGTTGTTTTTCTTTGCTTTGTCCCGTCTTCGCTCCTTTTCACGACGTTTGCTCAATTTGAAATTTATTACCTACAAAAGTAAATAAAACAAGTAAAAATCCTAAAGATTAAGTTATTATACGAGATAAAAGTGGGTGAAAGATGTACGTAAAATAGGACAATTTATCGCCTAATACCGATCTATGCTTTGGTGGTGGTGATTTTGTCGTTTGGTGAGAAGACAAAGCTCGTGGGGCCATGAAAGTTGGCAAAAGAGGGCGGTTTCCTCATCTAGGTTTTTGGCGGACGAATAGTAAGACCTGCCTACTTCCAGTGGCAACTATGGATGCCAGAACTCAGAAAAGGAATGAGCCTGGTTCTCGACAAGAAGAGGCGAGAAAGCGGAAGTAGAAAGGTGCTTTTGAATGCTAGAGAAAGCCTTCTGGGTGGAGACCATCTCGGTCGAGATGAAGAAAAAGGAGATGTTGTCGGGCCATGGTCGAGAGAGGGTGAGGAGGATGAGTGAAGGCAGAGGGGTAAGAGAGAGCTCTGTTAAAAATGGAGGCACTGATGAGTGCCTTTAGACTTCAACCCTCAGGGAAAACTAGAAGGGTGTATTCAAGGGTTAGCAAGCAAGAAAATGGAGGCACAGAGCCTAAAAAGGTCTGGAAAAGAGAACTAGAAGATGGTTCAAGAATTAGAAGTGAGAGAAAAGAGGTTGCTTAAATGAACTGACCATGGCCTCACATTGTTTTGCTAAATTATATAAAGGGGTGTCTCGGGTCGGGTTTGTGCAAATTTGATACATTCTTGAACTAGATTAATTTTTTAATGCATGAAATTATTATGATAACATTAATATGTTTAATGTTTACATATTTAATTATTACATGCTCAAGACATAAATTTGTTTTATATGTTAAATAATTGATTGTTATGTTAAATTATTCCTTATTATGTTATATAATTTCTCATCGAGATTATATGAATTGGTTTCATATAAAAATGAGTTTTCGTATATAATCTATATGTAAATTAGTTTTACATATATTGTGATAAATATCTATGTGATATTTAGACTAATTTTAATCTCCTTTGGTATGTAAATGAACATGTTTCATATGTTATGACATATATTGTACATGTTTTATATAATGTTACATGGATATATTTCATGATCCAATAATTTTATGAGAATATGCACATGAGCAATTTAGAATTAGTTAATTATTCTATCATTGCTCCTGTTTGTAGCAAAGATTTGTATAAATAAGTTTCACACCATTTGGATATATGGGGTATTAGAACATTTTATGGATTTGTTTCATGAAATTTAAATTTACAACATTATATAAATATGTTTTATATAATTTATGAATATTACTTGGAATTCGTTTTCGTTCAAATTTTATTATTATATGGCATTGTTCTATATAATAAATTACGATTAATATTTGGATATATTTCATATTCATACATACATATATACATACATACATACATACATACATACATACATACATATATATATATATATGTGTGTGTGTGTGTGTGTGTGTGTGTGTGTGCGCGCGCGCGTGTGTTATGCTTCCTTGCTTTGCCAAAGAAGTCTCTCAAGCGTGCGTTGCCTCGGTTTTCAAAATTCCTTCTCATACGATCCTCATGGATCGGATCCCAAGTAAACCACTTTTGCAATTATGAAAACAAAGAACACATCAAATAATACAATACTAATATAGCACGTTGACAGAAATTGTTAATACGAAGTCACTGTAGTTACCTTGAACTCTCCGAACCACAAATCTCGAACTGGTTTGGGCACTTTGTTCCAAGTAGGCCAAGCTCCGTCAAACTTGCTTTGAAATATGAGCGAAATCCTACTAACAGCACCATCATTGGGGAGAAACCTAATTGAACATTACACATAAAATTCATTACTTGTTATGCAAAATTCATGTAGTACTTCGTAAGATATAACAAATGAAGACTTACCCGTTACCATCTGGCTCAATCCAAGTCTTTGCTCGAGTGCTCCCATGGCTGGATTGTGCTTCACTTTCACCACTTCCAATATTCTCTTGGGACTGGTTTGTGTTAGGGTGAGTGAGTTGGGGAGTGGGGTGCACATTGTGAATAACATGGGGGTTTGGAGGAATGTTGTACGCAAATTGGCCGTACATCGTGCTTTGGTTGGGAATGTATGAGGTCTGTTGATGGAAAGCCCCAAATGGGGGAGGCAGGGGTCCTGAAATACCTGGTATGTAAGCAGCCATTGTCACTCCTGGTTGAACTGGTGTATGAGGTACCTGGGGGGAAGATGGATCAATGTCTATTGCGGTCGGATCAACGGCAGAGCTCCGACGCCCTCGTCCTCTACCTCGAGGGGAGGACTTTGCTCGACGAGAACTTGAATCTATACCTGAAATATGTGACAACAACGCCAAGTGCAAATATATAATGATTGCACATGTAAATCGTTTGACATCATACAACATAATAGGTATGTAGGTGACACAAATTTTGCAAAACTCATTCATACAGTATAAGTAAAGTCCCAAACAATTGTTTGACATCCAAACAATTTATACACATAAGAATTCGTAACCACTCAATCATCTGCATCGTCATCGTCATCGTCATCATCATCATACAAATGCAAATTTTCTTCAACTTCATCTGTTTCATTACCGTCATCCCACTCCCCCTCTTCTTCATCCTCATCATTTTGTACCTCATCTATCTCGTCATTTTCCTGAACGAATGAAAACTCTATTTCATCGTTAACCTCTTCCGGTGGTGCACTTTCATTCACTAATGACGCTGGGATGGCGTCATTCGCAAGTTCGACAATAGTCGTCATGTCCGTTTGTTGGTACGCAGATGGTAGAGTGTATTGCGGATCCACTCTCGCCCTTGGTTTGGTTGGTATGACAACAAGCCAATTTGCCCTATCCCTTGAGCGATCTGCATGTGGCATAAAGTATACTTGTGATGCGGTGTTTGGGAAGATAAATGGGTCGTACTTTCGGTATCTTCTTGTACGGTGGACCTCAATAAGGTTGCTGAGTTTATGAGATCGTGTCCCACGATTCAATGTGGGGTCGAACCACTGACAACTGAAGAGCACACATCCTTTAAGTGGTTCGCCTACGTACTCAATTTGGACAATATCCCCCAGTACACCATAATAATCATTCTCAACATCGCCTTCCCCAGTGCCACAAACACCAACACCACAATTATATGTTCTCTTCCCGAGGCTGCGAGCTTCTGTGTGGAATTTGAATCCATTTACTCTATATGCCGTCCACGTCGACACACACCGTTTTGGCTTCACAGCCAATTGGCTCAGGTAGCAATGTTTGTCGGTCTCAAACAATTGAATATAATGCACCTAAGGTGACATAACAAGTGGTTTTAATTAATACACTGCACCCAATTAATTGTTATGTTCAAATTATAAATAAATGAGTTCGAATACTTGTATTCTCACTAAACCAATCTGTGAAATGAGTTTCGATGATGGTGTCGACATCTGCGTCGCTGACATTGGGACGTGCGGTTCTCACTTGGTCCGTGAAAATACTATCACATTTTACAAAGCGTATTAACATACTTGCGTTATGAATGATAAACTGAATTCGATGTGAAAGAAAATACAACTCACCCTATATAAGGTTTAACTTCGTCACAATTTAACAGCACGTGAAGATGAGCAGCAATATATTCGGCATCCGTGAGATACCTTGATCTTTCCCTACCAATAGTGGTCCCTTGCGGTTCAAACACGGACAGAGTTGGAAAATGATTTATATGTTCATCGTCGTCTTCATTTCTCCTGCGCCTACTACGCATGGAGGGCACATTAGAGCCAAAGTAATACGAGGCGAAGAATGTCCTCTCCGCCTCTAGGTATGCTTCTGTGATTGAACCTTCAGGACACGCCTGCTGCTTTATCTTTCTCTTCAATCGGCCAAAGAACCTACCAAATTCACAATTGCAATCACTTTTAAGTGATTCCACATATAAGAATTCATAGAAGGTTTTCATCAATTACAGTATAATTTACCTCTCAAATGGATACATCCATCTGTATTGTACTGGACCACCTAGTTGAGCCTCTTCTGACAAATGCACTGACAGGTGCTCCATGACATTGAAAAGCCAGGAGGGAAAATGGTCTCCAACTTACACAAAGTGATGACAATGTTGCGATGCAGTTCCTCAAGCATATCTTCCCGCAATGTTGTTGAGCATAAGTTCTTGAAGAACTGGCTTATCTCAATAAGAGGTTTCAACACATCATCTGGGAGCGCACCAAATGCAATTGGTAAAAGAGTCTCCATGAAGACATGACAATCATGACTTTTCATGTTGTTGAACTTAGCTTCATTAGGGTCCACGATATTTCTCAAATTAGAGCAATACCCATCAGGCATTTGAAGCTCTTTCACCCATTCACACAACTCTCTTCGTTTATCCACAGGAAGTACGAACTTCGCTTTTGGTTTAACCGGCCTACCACTTGGGCCTGAATGTAAATGTAATTCCGGCCGATCACATATTTCGGCAACATCCATTCTTGATTTGGCATTGTCCTTTGTTTTCCCATTAACATCCATCACAGTGTTGATAATGTTTTCGAAGAAGTTCTTCTCAATGTGCATCACATTCAAATTATGGCGGAGCAGTTGATGTTGCCAATAAGGCAACTCCCATAATATGCTCTTTTTCGTCCAATTGTGCTCATTCTCCTTAAATCCTGGTATGACAAAGTCACCATTTGTGGTTACCATTGGGTAATCTTCCACCTCCACATACAGTTCTTCCCCGATCAATCGGCGAGGAGGACCCCTTGTAACAGTTCTCCCTTTCCTAAATGCAGTTCTATTTCTTTTGAACGCATGATTCCTTGGCAAAAAACACCGATGACAGTCAAACCATGAGAATTTACCTCCATTTCGCAATCTCAAAGCCTTTTGTTGTTTCATACATACGAGGCATGCCAATTGGCCATTAGTACTCCACCCAGACAACATTCCGTATGCGGGAAAATCATTAATCGTCCACATAAGTGCAGCCTTCATCTGAAATGTACGCCCCGTAGAAATATCGTAAGTCTCAACTCCAACATCCCACAACTCTTTCAACTCATCGACAAGAGGTTGTAAATATACATCTATGTTGTTCTTGGGATTTTTAGGCCCGGGGATTACACAAGTCAAGAACATAAACGGTGTGGTCATACACATTTCAGGGGGAAGGTTATATGGTGTAACGACCGCCGGCCAAATGGAGTATGATCTTGAAGACAATGTGTAAGGATTAAATCTATCAGCACATAAGCCAAGCCTCACATTCCGAGGCTCTGTAGCAAATTGAGGGTATTTGGAATCGAAATGTTTCCATGTTGCTCCATCTGATGGATGACATAAGACACCGTCCTCACGTCGATGTTCATAATGCCATCTCATGTGCTCTGCAGTACTTTTTGATGCGTACAACCTCTGCAGTCGAGGTTTTAACGGCAAGTAATGCATCCTTGCGTATGGCAATGGATTCTGATTCCTTTGATGTGACCTTTGCCTCTTCCATCTTGAATGCCCACAAAACTTGCACGCATCCAAGTTTGCGTCCTCCTTACAAAATAGCATGCAACCTTTCCGGTAACAATCAATTTGGACCACATCGTTGTCGAGATCTTTAACAACCTTCTTCGTTTGCCCGTAGTTGTTAGGCACACGGTTGTTAGGAGGACACATCTCTTTCATTAATTGAACAACTTCATTAAAACAGTTTTGAGGCATACTATAATTAGATTTAATACTCAACAGCCTTACCGCCGCAGATAGCTCACTGTGGGTGGAGCAACTATCATATAAGGGTTGTAGAGCAGCTTGAACCATATTATAAAATGGTTCTCGGCAAGTGCTTGACCCATCTTCCCTTACATTTTGATTTGCTATTATATCATCATCAACCATGTCCTCCATCCGATCTATGTAGGATTCAGAATAGTCATTATTAACATGACTTGAACCTCCAACTTCGGGAATTTCACTATTTTGATACCCACAATCATATTCCTGAGGTTCTATTTCCCCATGACTTATCCAAAACCAATACCCTTGCACAAAACCCTTATACATAAGGTGCATCTTGACCTCATCAGGTGTCAAGTACACCCTATTTCTGCATTTCGCACAAGGACATCTATATTTTCCCCCATTCAAAAACTCTGTCTGTGTACGTGCGAATTGATCGAATTCGTTTACTCCATCCAGAAATTCTTGCATATAACCACTACGATCATGCAGTAATCTATTATACATCCACCTACGATGTGGAGGACCATTCATATTTTGTTCAAATAACAATAACCACATAAGGTATTTGATAAGGATTAATTTTAATCAAAATTATAATAACTACATAAATTACGCAATTATATTTTTTTTTTGCTTACTTCAAAATTTCCACATGCACCCAAAAAAAATAATTACAACTACGTGATAAATACACTTACATTCTCACGAACATCACAAAACTAATATGAGTTACAACTTAATACAAACATCACATTTGAACAAAATAATAAACTAAAGCATCTCAATCCACCAACATATCAACTTTCAAGTTCACATCACCAAACCTAAACCCTAAATTGCATTGAGCAAAATCTCCAACCAAATTTCAACAACATTATCAATTAAAACATTTCATTCCACCAATATATGAAATTTCAACTTCAAACTACCAAACCTCAA
>JACYFF010019584.1:15660954-15676847 GCA_017589665.1 Selenicereus undatus
TAGGGCAACTTAGCGCATAATAGGTCAAGAAAGTGTATTCAACCCCCCTTTTTGCTAAGATTAGTCGAAAGATTATAGGAAAAGAGGGGAAGAATTAGAGTCGAAAATGGGTCAAATCTGAGGTTTATCAGCAACCTGTGCCAACTCCCTATCGTATTTTTCTTCCGTCGTTCTCTTCAATGTTTGTGCTTTTAGCCCCTCAATGCTTCATAGTTATCCTCGGTTGTTCTTTAGAGTTAACATGGATTAATGCATCTAACTTTCAACATGTTTTGCATTCACTATTTGAACTTTTAAACAATTCTCTTTATTACCTGCAAAATCAATAAAATACTATTAAACAACCTAATCTACTAACTATTATGAGATAAATCGAGGTAGAATGAGGTATAAAATTTACAAAAATTGAGCATGAACTCTTTTTCTATGCAATAAAGCATGACAAATGGACTGTATCATCCGTATTTTGTATGATTCATTAAGACAATCTAGGTCAAAACATAGGATGCTCTGTCTTCAAGGCTAGGCAAAAAAACTAAACTCTTCTCAAAATTAGCCAGCAAAACTATTGCAAAACTACCAAACTAGAAAATAAAAAAATATCCTCGGAGTGGGGAGAATGGCCTTAATTCAAGCAAACATAGAGTTTATTCTAGCACATACAATGCAATGCTTTCTAATTGCTGAATGCGAAATAGCCAAATAGAGAAAATTAATAGAGAATTTTTTCAGAAGAATTTTGATGATATTAAAGGCTTGTCAATGGTCTCATGGGATAAAATTCGTCGACTAAAGAAAACAGGGGGACTTAGGCTTAGAAGAATGGAAACAGCTAGTAGATCCTTCTTAAGTAAATTAACTTGGGAGTTATTCCACGATCAAAGTCTATATGGCGGAAAATAGACCTGGCAAATGGGTCATTCGGTTCGGGTACGGGTCGGGTCATATTCGGGTTTAGTGAGATTTCAGATCGTTTCAATTTGGGTCGGGTATGGTTCGGACCAATTTTTGGTGAAATACGCTCGTCTTGCCAAAACAAGCAACTTTGTTGAAAATTTCGGGTCGGGTATGGTTCGGGTCGGGTCAATTCGGGTTTCGAGTCCACTTTCAGGTGAACATATTTCGGGTGTCGGGTCGGGTATGGATTCGGGTCATTCGGTTCGGGTTTCGGGTCTCGGGTCAGTTTTGCCAGGTCTAGCTAGAAACCACAAGGATGATTTATCAAAATCAACTTTTGATAGATACAAAATATTTCGAAGTGAAGCAGGTGGTTAGTAATTCACAAGTGGGTAGGAAAATTCATCCAAACAACAGTATTCAATTTGGAAGCAGCATCAATTTTGATAGCTGAAGTAGTAGCTATGAGAAACAGTATTGAAGTAGTAGTACAAGTAGGATTCAATCATATCCCCATTAAAGGAGACAACAAAATATTCATTCAGGCACTACAAGGCCACGTTCAAACACCATGGGAGATGTAGTTCTAGTGCAGGATATTCCTACTCATCTATAACTTTGTAGCAAAGTTATTATCACTCTTTTTTTTTTTTTTAGGGAAACTATGCAACAGGTTTGACAAGCTAAGTACAGTGTATGTTTACATTCCATATGAATGCGGGACAAGGCCACTTATAGGGACATACTTCATATACTCTAATAATCTATAAAGAACTCCTAAGAGAATGACTTCTTAGATTGTATGTTCTACTTACTTTTCCTTAGAAAAAAAAAGGAAAAGAGAGGGGAGATGATGAAAAAAGGGTGGAAGTGGGAGGCTTGGGTACTAAACGTGATCAAGGAAATGACAAAGAAAGTAAAATTTAACCAATGAGATGGTAAATAAATAAGGGTAATTTAGGGTGTGTTTGGTAGGGGGAAAAATCATTTTTCCAAAAAATCATTTTTCATGAAAAATATTTTCTCAAGAAAAATGATTTTTCACTTACATTTTCAGCTGTTTGGTAGAATGAAAAATCATTTTCTTTCCACTTCATGTTTTTGCTATTTGATGTAATGAACCCTCCGTCCTCACTTCATTTCTTTTTACCATCAACCCTCTTCCCTGCTCACTACTCTGACCCGACCTAACCAACAAATTCTGTTTCTCTCTCTTCTTCAAAAACAAATCCAAAACATCAGTAAGAAATATACTCAGTAACAAATCCAGTAAAAGAGATAGTCAACATTAATGAATCTCAATTTTTCACTATTCCCAAGGATTACCTAGTTGACTTTGGGTGATATTAAATCCATATTAAAGAAAATGACGAACGGGTAGACGATGAGTGTCTCAGGTTGCGAAGTTCTTCAAAAGAGCAACTGTAACAAGATCAGAGAACTCAAGAAATAATTACAAATATTAATGATGGAAATCATCGATGAACATGATGAACATGAAGAAGAGGGGAAGAATGAGAGACAAAATGAGAATGAAAATAGAGTGATTCTAGGCACAATTAAAAGAAAATAGAACGGGAGATAAAATTACGCAACGAAAATTGGGTTTGGAAAATCGTTTTCCCTACTTTTTCAAGGGAAAAAAATTTCCTTCAAATGGGCTAAAATAATTTTTCCCTGAAAATGATTTTTCCCTCTTTGTTTTACCAAACGGTGTAAAATGAGAAAATTATTTTCTGCAAAAATAATTTTCCCCCCTAGCAAACACACCCTTAATAAACATATTTGAAGTCATTAGTGTCTATCCTCTCTTTAAAAAACCTGGACTTTACCTTTTAGGGGCTACCATTAGTTTTTTCCAAATGGTAAGACCCGGTCATTTTACTCTTTTAATTTTGTTCTACATATCACGTTTTCTTTCGATAAACATTCTCTTTCCATATGTGGAGTTTATCTATATCCACTTGTTGTAAGTGGAGTCATTTCTTGCATTCAGAGCAAATTTATCAATTTGCTCTTATGTCCTTCTGGCATATTGGGATTGGATTATTTATTGTTTGTAATACAGATCTGTAATAGACATCAAATTTGCGAATCCAGATTATGATAGCAAGTAAACTCTTTTTGACGGATGATTATACAAATTTTGGGGATATGCTTTTCGAATGTTGTATCATGAATTACCAAATAAGTAAAAAATAAGTGTTCAAAAATGTTATAATTAGTTTTCCCATCGAAGTGTTTTTTTTATTGTTTGAGTCAAAAATTTATTTGGTTATGGTACTGACTTTTGATTAATGAATTCACACTTCATGTCAAAAAAAAAAAAAAGTTTAGATGTTTTATGGAGATTACTTAGATTCTTCATTTAGTAATCTTTATCCGTCGTTGCTCGTAACGTGTGTCACTTGCACAGGGCTAATTGCATACAAATAAACCAAAAAGATGGGGCACGTGTGGACGTTGATATTGCTTGTATTTGCGAGTAGAAAAGTAGACCCCTTATGGCGATGGCCCATGCATAATTTTCCATCAAGACACTTCGAGTTTGATGTTGAAATTGATGCATAATGCAGTATTATTAGAGTTAAATCAACATGTTTCGGCCGCTCTTTTTGAAGAATCTGACTAGGTTAACGAAATTGATGGTCAAATTTGAACCTCCATCAACGTCATTTTCCATCATACATTCTTATAAGCCGGAGATATGACATTACTTTCTCCACACCAGCCAAATTCATTCAATTAAAGCCGGAGGACAACGTGTTTATTGCCCACGTTGACGTCAACCCCAAATAAGTAAAATCTAAATGGCATGTTTTGTTACAAAGCGTACATTTTTGTGGTGGTTTTTAAAGATAATTGCAGTAATTAATATAGTATTTAAGAGTAATCGATGATAAAAGTGATATCAAGATAAAATATCAATCATCACTAAAATTACACGATCAATAACAACGATAGAGGCACAAAACATACATTAATAGATTATGAATAATCATATGTTAAATTGTAAGGATTTGTCCCGAGTTCTGTTGCCAATTTTTGAAATAATTTATACTGTCTTTTTTTTTTTTAAGATGGTTGCTTTGCACTCAAGGCTCAAGTTGTGTGGTTGGAGATATTTTATGTTAAGAAAATTATATTATTTTCATAATTTGGGTTGAAATCTTTTTCTTTTTTTGAAAGATGACGTTTGGTGGCCAAGACACATTTTTTGGCTAGAATTACTCCTTTGCACTTTTGGGGCTTGTTTATATACACTAGGAATGGCCAATTTATGGCAAAAAATCTGAGAGTTATTAAATTGTGGATGGGATGAAAGTTTTGGTTAGAGTTTGTATATTTGAGTTGCTACCTCTCTTTAGTTGATCTATTAGGCAGAGATCCATCATCGTAGTCTCTCACAATTAGTGGATTTGTTTTTCCGTGGCCGCCCAAAGTTTTTCCTGTTTGAATGTTCTATGTTAAAATCTTGTCTTCTATTTTGTGTTTAATCTTGTTTTATTTTTTTCTCAATTTGTTCATCATCCTATATTTCACGTCCGCTAAATTGATTACCCTAACAAGTGAAATCTAAGCAATTTTTACCTAACATAAATAACGCTTCTTTCGTTCCAAATTTACAATAAAATTAGGAAATATGCTGAAGGAAGTATTCTGTTCACATTGAAAAGTGATTTTTTAGCTATTAATTAATGAAAATAATAATGATCCTTTGAAATAAAGGACTTCGATAATAGTATGGAACTATAGAAATGAAGATTTTAAAAGGTGAATACGGGACCTAGGGAGTTCTTTTTTAAAAAAAAAATCATGGATTGACAGGTAAGAAGATTACGAAGTGGAACTCATGTTCAATCGTATTGCTGGCCTCGTAATCACTAATCAGTGATCAGAATTAATGCATTGTGCAACATCATCATCACCAAGCTAATCATGTAAGAGTCAGAATTTTCCAGGCACCACTGGGGAATACGTTAGCGAATTTGATGGTCAAATTTGGTCCTTAATTTCCCCCAACATCTTTTCCTGTCTTTCTAGACTAGCTAGCTATAGATTCCAAGTGAAGCTGGAGAGTGTTCCCCATGTAAAGGTTGTTGTAATGCCTCAATCATCGGTATATGTGAATGTATATTGTAAGAGAATCTTGTCTCACATCATCAATTTGAAGAGAAAGATATCAAGTTTGTAAGTTTCATACTCACAAAGCACGCCAATAAGGTCTTCTACTTTTGGGTTTGGAGGTGATTTATGGGCCCAATTGTTGGACTTCCCACGGTAGTGGGTTATGATGTGTAATTTTTAGATCGGTTCATTACATTTGGTATAAGAGTCAACTCTCTTCCACAATGTGTGTGTCACGTTGGGGCCTACTATGTAGTCTCCATGACACTCCTAGTCTAACAGGGGGAGTGGGTGGTGCCACACATGAAGATCAGTGGCAGTGACGTGGTGGGCTAATGTTCTTGGAAGCCCATATTGCCTATGAAGGATATTTGAGGCTCGCGACGAGGACGTCGCGTTCTGTAAGTGGGGGAGTATGTAACGCTCCAACCATCTGTATGTGTGAATGTGTATCGTAAGGGGACCTTGTCTCACATCGTCAGTTTGAAAGAAAGATATCAAGCTTATAAGTTCCATGCTCACAAAGTCTCACATCATCAGTTTGAAAGAAAGATATCAAGTTTATAAGCTCCATGCCCACAAAGTATATCAACAAGACATTCCAGCTTTGGGTTTGGTGCTAATAAACCTTTATTTTGACTTCATTTCGGCTCTTATTTGATCATTGTTTCTCATTGTTTCTATGTCAAATCTAGATGAGAAAGGGTTAAGTCCACTTCCTGTGATTCAATTGTGCTCATAAAGTGGTTCATCTTAGTTTCAAAAGACATCGTCGGGTTTTGATAGAAAGGACGACCTTGGCAATGAATTACGAGAAAGATTGAGGTCTAATGAAGCCCCGAGAGCCAACGAAAGATGGGCAAAAGAGGGCACGACCGTGCTGTAGAGGCCGAAGCTACGCACTAGCTGGCCACAGGTGGCGCACGGCTGTGCGTCCTGTCGGTGCGTGGCGCATGGCTGCCCATGCGTCTAGGCACGGTCGTGTGCTGCCCCGCAGACGCACAACTTAAGTCGTTTTTCAGGCAGTTTTTAGCTAGCTCTTGTTTTTTTTTTTGGAGAGCACTCTTCTGAGGCGAGTTCTAGGGTTTTGTTAGGAGATTTTCTTGAATGGCTTTTGGATTGAATTGATTACAATTGAAGATTGTTCTACTTCCACACAATGATTAATTCAAGATTGTTTCTTGATTCTGTTTCTCCTCTTCATTGTTATTTTAGGGTTTTGGTTCAATCATGATTAGTGAATTGGGATTTGTGATTGTTGCTTTTGAGATGATGCATGACTAATCTCCCAACTTAGGTTGGGATTAACATCAATTATGTAGTTGGATCATGATTTAGCCCCGAACCCCATGTTTTGTGTTTATGATTTCTAGTTTGCGCACCTGTGTGTGATGAATTGCTCGAAAGAGCATTCATCCGTTATTATTCGGGTTTATGGGAACGTTGAGAGACGAAACCTTTACCTAGTGTGACTTAGTAGACAACTAGGATTTTGATATGAAAATGATTGAGGTTCTAGTTGGGATTAAAGATTGTAGATCTTGTAATTCTTTAACTGTTTGTCCCATGAAAATAGGTAGCTATGGTTCTAGGATTAGTCTTCGACCCTTGAGAAAGAGAGGAGATGGACTCAATTGATAATCTATCCACTCATAACGCAATTGTTAGATCTATTTGTTGGGGTTAATGATTGATTCATCGATATAATTGTGCTGTTAATTCCAACCTAGGTGTTTTAATATTATGATTTTCTATTCGTTAATTATTAGTCCAACCTTTGAAATTGTTTTGCCTCGATCGAGTAGATCGACTAGTTCTGGTAATTGAAAGCAAGTTCTCTGTGGATACGATCCATACTTACCAGTTGCTAGCTACAGCTATGCCATGCACTTGCGGTAATAATTTTAATGTAACAGGTGGTTTGATTTGTGGGCCCAATTATTGAACTTCTCACATTATTAGACTGTGTTGTGTGATTTTGGGTTAGTTCATTGCAGTTTTATTCATGTTAATATTATAGTACCATGTTAGAGTTAAATGGTGTCCTTATTTTGCCCTTGTATACTAATATCGTGAGCTCCATTGCAATGTGTAGTTTTGAACAACGTTTAGTTGATTTAGGAATTTATTGGAGACAATGTTGCAAATTGAAATGGACAACATAAGGGAAGAATAATTAAATTCTTTTTTCCTTATTTCAAAGACATAGTTCGATTGATCCAAATGAAAGGTATGGTGGATGATTAAGGTCGATGGTAACACATTATGAAAAACTTGTAATTTTGATCACAACATTTTTCACAACTCTATTCTGAAATAGCAAGACTGAGTTTATCTGCTATCACCTTTCAAACATCAATAGATTGTCTGCACATTTTATGGCTTGTCCCCTTATCATGGGGGAATGTAGCTTCACCTTTCTTCCGCCTTTTCACCAGAAGATGTTTGGGAGGCTTTTTAGTATGGATGGCTTAACTCGCATGATCCTAATGATATTTCAACCTACTTCTTTCAAAACATTAGGATTTTGTTAGACCAAAGGTTATAGAGGCATTTTTGGAAGATCTACAATTTGGTAGGCTATAATGCTAGATTAATCATACTAATATTACCCTGATTCCCAAAATTGATCAACCAACAAATTTCAATCGATGATTACTTGATTAGCCTCTGTAATGCCATCTACATTCCAAATGTTTTACTCTCTGTTTCAAGGTGGTCATTTCCTCCTAGGTGGGGCCATTTCAAAATGCATTTGTTTCAAATAGATCCATTGGGGACAATTGTATTATTGCCCATGAGTCATGGAAACCATTCGCACAAAAAAAATTAGCGCCAATAGTGTTAAAGATTGATATGAGTAAGGCCTATGGCCAAAAAAAAAAAACAAGGGATTTTTTTGAGGTAGCACTTTGAACTTTGGGATTTTTGAAACTTGGGTTCACCTTAGAAAGGATTGGGTTTGCTTGGTCTCTTATTTGAATTAATCAATGGTGTTCCGTCTCTTCCATTTAAACTACGATGAGGCCTTTGCCAAGGGGATTCACTATCTCTATGTTTATTTATTCTTTGCAAGGGGATTATATTTGATATGCTTACTCATACAGAAACGTTAGGCCGTGATGGACATAGAGAGAGCGGAGAGGCTGATAGAGAGATGCAGCAAGCCCTTTGATGCAAATTCGAGAGATGAAAAATGGGTCTACAAAGAAGCTTTATGGAGTAGTTGGGATGGAGGAGGAGGAGGGAGTGGTCTTTTTTTCTTAAAAATTCAAATGAGCTATAAAGGGTATTACGATATAATGAGGCAGGGTGGATTAGACTTCGAACTTAATATACTTACAGTTTTAGCCTTAACCATTAGACTAATACCTTTTTAACAAAAGAGAGAGATGAAGATGAAGGAGATGACGGAATGTTTGGAGGGGGGGGGTGGGGGATGAGAGGGGTTGCTAAGACCAAGTGCAGCGGTGCACCCGCAGGAAGGAAATGGAGGGGAGCGAGGAGAGCTTTGCCTTGGTTGCTTGCATCAGTTGGCTTGGGGGGGTTGGCCCGTGGGATGGCTGCGGGCGGCAAGCCTTCCCCCTTCCCTTTCTTTTTTTTTTTAAAGTTTAATTGATTTTTTGGTTTGTTTTTTTGGATTTTTAAAAAGTAATTGTGTGTTAATGTGTGGGTCCGTGGGTATTATTTTATTTGGTTAGTCAAAGTGGTGAGCCAACCATTGGAGATGATGAGGCTTGCGGGGTAAAAAGTTGGAGAAATAGTTGACGTGACAATGGTAGACCCCTACCGGTGAGCCAAAAATTTGGCTCACCATTGTACTTGCTCTAACAACATGTCAACATGACTGGGGAAATAAACAATTCAAGCAAAATTTAACAAATGAGATGGTAACTGAGGGCCTGTTCTTTTTTATGGTAAATAACAATTTATCAACTTTAATTTATTTCAACCCACTTTAATCAATTTCAATAAAAAAATTTCAACTTCAACCCACTTTAACTAACTTCATCCAACTTCAATTCACTTCAACAAAAAAAATAAAAAATACCAACTTCAATCCATCATATAAAACAAATATGTCAACTTCTTCTAACTTAAACCCACTTTAATGTCCTTCAACCAAAAAAAAAAAACCCCGACTTTAGCCCACTTCAGCCAATCTAAACCAATTTCACGAATTTCTTAATCCATATTTTCCAACGAAAAAAACAAGCCCTAAATAAGGACAATCCAATAAATGTACTAATATATGACATTGATAAAGACGGAAAATTCTTAGATACAAAAGTATGTAACAAAATACACATCCTTTTTTCCATATACAATCTTGTTCCTCAATCGTCCTTTTTTTCCTGATATGATTCCCTTGTTTTAAACCCCGAAATAGATTTCCATCCCTCTTCTTCTGCTTCCCCTAACGGCCTAACCCCAATCCTCCGCTGCTGCACCCACCATCCAAACCACCCCCAATCCAAACAAGATGACGAGCACTCAAAGATGGGTGATCAAATCACAAGGGTAGCTTAGACAATTTTGCTTAGTGTAATCAATTTTAGTAATTAATGCGAATTATAAAATTTGAAATTTTTTCCTGGTTTTATTATGGTCTATCTAGCGTCGGTATTTGTTACACATTGAATATCGCCTATGAGGCAACATTTGTCATTGCCTTAAAATAATTAATTTGAGTAATTAAGGCTAATTCTAAAATTTAAAATTTTATTTATTTTTTAGGTGCAGAAATTTCATCTTGAGTTTTATGAAGATTTCTTTTAGATTATGCATTTATTATTTTTTACAATATGTATACCATATTTCTGTGAGCACATACTTTCAAGAGGCACATCAATAAATATATTAAAAAATAATATATGATAAATATACACTTGAAAAATATATACAAGTGGACAACAAAAGTATGCACATCGAGAAACATATAAGAAGTTGCTTATTTTTTATTTATTTATTTTCTTGTCTTCAATTCTCGATTTCTCTGGAGTCAAGTCATTGTTAGCCCAATAAAGAGTAGTGCCCTCCCGTCACAGGTTCCTTCTATTCACAAAACTTGAATCCAAGACCTTACTTAAGGGGAATAAGTGCCAAATCACTTGAGCCAACCTGTGTTGTTTATTTGCCAATTTTTTAACCTATCGTTATTAATCAACATGTTTTGACCGCTTTTTTGGCACCACGTGAAGAACTTAAGAATAGGATCAGTATAATGAGTTTGATGGTCGGATTTGGACCTCCATTAACGTCCTTCTCTATAGAACATTCTTATAAGCTAGAGGTATGACGTTGTTATTACCAAATTATCTCAGTTAATTAAGTTGAATTAAAGTTGGACGAATACGTGCTAACGAGCCGCGTCAAGGTCAAGCCCAAATAAGTTGAACCCGAATAGGGTGACAATATATGCCATGTGATTAGACCTGATCAAATTGAGGGTCGGGTCAGGTTGATGGCCGAGTCATGAAGGTCGGCAGATAGGATTTTCTCGACCCTGACCTTACCCGACTCTCATGCGGGTCAGCATACCCCTAACCCTGATCCTGACCCTGCAGATACTCTCAAGTCATCGGATCAGACCCAACCCTCAAACCTCCCGATATAGAAAATGATATTTTTCACTAAATTTTCTTTTTATTATAAAGGTCAACATCTTACAAAACAAAAAAGTCAAACGATAATATAATGCTCCGATGAACATACAGCAACTACAAACACTCTAATGGATAAGTTAATTATTGAACCAATAGACCAATTAGTTCACTAAAATAACTACTCAGTCTACTCCAAATATCAGAGAGGGAGCATTAGAAGGTTACGAACCACTGAGATTTGGTGAGGTGAATGGAGGGAAGATGTTAAGGGGAGATGAGAAAGTGAAAGCAAAAAAATTTTGAACAGATGAAACCGAAAGTATGTTATTTTTATTTTAATTTTAAATTTTTCTTAAAAATGTAAAGGTCAGCAGCGGGTCAAAACTTTTACCCAAGCCCGACCTTCATCACAATCGGGTACCCTCAATTTGAGGGTCGGGGCGGGTCAGAGACAAAAAAAGTCGACCCTGACCCTCATTTTTTTGGGTAGGGTCAAGACGGGTCAGGCAGATCCCCGACTTGTTGATCAGGTCTACTTGTAATATATAAGATAGATTTTTTTAAGTGCATTGTATTGTCTTTATCTAAATTAATACATTATATGAATTAAAGTTCCGAAATTTTAGTATTCTTTGACTAATATATATCGATGGATACAAAGAGACGAGCTAATCGGGTTAATCTTATCCACAAAGATGTATCTTGTAATTTTATAATTGCAAAAAAGTACAATAAAAGTTTGACGTTGAACAATTTAGAAGTGATAATAGACACATTTCACCGTTCAATCACAGAATTTCTTTTTAATTTAATTCATGACAATATTATTTTTTTAAACTCAAACAAGACACTTAAATAGTTTATTATAGCAAGACACATATCATTTTGCTTCAAACTATTATTTATATATATATATGTATGTATATATATATATATATATATATATATATATATATATATATATATATATGAAATGATATGCATCTCGTTAAATGTCACTTTTTTAAGTGTATTGCTCTGATTTAAAAATTATATTATAATGTACTAAATTAAAAAAAGGGTGATGATATATACCTTGTAATAAGACACCTCGTAGGTGCCTTGCCTTGACTAAAAGTACGCACATGTTAAATGATTTAAAGTCACTATTTTTTTAAATTATTAGAATCAATTATGAATGGTAAATCGATCTCTAACATTTGTCGGATATACCAATAGATACAAAATGGCACCCTAATTGAGTCAACCCCATCTACAATACATACCATACGCGTAATTTCTAATTATGAAAAAATATAGATAAGAGATGATTCTTCACATTTTCTAAGTTGTAACACCCCTCCACTGTTGAATAGTACTGTTTTCTAAAGTTTAATACATGACAATATGAATTTTAAGCATAAACAAGAACTTCTTGAGTGTCTTATAACAAGATATTTATTATTTTGTGTAAAAAGATGATGGGACACTTAAATGCTGAAAGGTATTCCTAGTACGTATGTATGAATTGTGTAAATCACCTTTTCAGCAATAATTTTTCACAATCATAAAATTACGCACATCACAAATTTTGGTGGATAGGCTGATCGGATTAGTATATCATATGTACTCATTAGCATAACCGACAAACACTAAATACTTATAATTGTTAACTAATCATAACTATCAACAATTTGAACATTTTAGACCATATAATATGCTAACTTAAAGTAACACACTAATAAGCGTCTTGTGACAAGAACAATCATAGGTTTACTTATACTCCCTCTGTTTCGCAGCTAATAGTCAAATTCTGGAAATCCGCCAAATAAAACATTAAATGTGGTCATGCGGTGACGTGGTTTTTTGGTCAATAAAAATATTAATGAGGCATTGACAAAGATAACTTTCATAAGACTATAAAACTACAGAAATAGATGTTTTTAACAATAACTATAGGACCCAGAGAATACTACTATATAACTGTATGAAAATCTTAAATCTGAATTTCCAACATATATAAATTGAAAATAAAAAAAAGCACAAGCTAAGAGGATTCATGTGCTGTTCTAATTTCCTTTTACTTTTTTCTCATTCTGATCGACTCACGCTCAATCGTACAGCTAGCCTTGTCATAAGTGACTAAAATTAGTGCATTATGCAACATTATCAAACTAATCAACATGTAGCACTAAGAGTTTTCGACGCACTACTGGAGGATAAGATAATGAAATTGATGGTCAAATTTGGACCTTTCCACTACTGTCTTTTTCTGTTTTTCAAAACTGGCTAGACACACGCCATTATCCCAAACAGTCTTTCTTCATTTTCCTTGAAAAAATATGTTCTACGGGAGAATTATTTTGCTCCCCACCAAATACTGCCTAAAACAAGTCATAAACGTACATGAAGATCGATGGTAAAAGAATCCGTGTGAACGTACGTTCATGAAGGTGCAATAACACATTAATCCAGTTGAAGTGGGAGAACGTCATGAAAAACTAGCAAGTCAAGCAATACACTCCATGGGATCGTTGTATTCATGTCATTGCACCACTAACCATCCACCACTTAGGTCCACTCAACCATGCATGACATAAGCCATATGTCTTGCACCAAATCATAAACCTTATACTAGGAATGGGGCGTGTGACCAACAAAGTAACTAATAGTATTATATTAAGTCATCATCCAACTAATATATCACTTTCACATAACACGATCCCCAAGCTATCCAATCATCACTTGTAGCATACTCTGTCCCTTCATCCTTATGGGTATATCATATGATTGTATACTCAATATAATCTCCTGGGTTGAAATGGTGAATGGGAAGGCTATGATCCTTGAATAGCCATGACAATCCATCTTAGCTGAACTATTTTTTTAAGATATTCTATTTGGCCCTTAGAAAAAACCATTAAGGTATACATCAACCCTTGACTTCATATCTTAGTTTTAAGTCAAAAGGCATCGTACATAGGGCCCTCCATGACAAAAACAGGGAGTGCAATTGTCGCACCATGTAGAGGTTGACTTAGAAGCACAAACAATATGAAATGTGTGTTGTAGCATAACTTCTACTAAGTTTAGCGTGTCACTCCATTATACCATGCAAATCGTTAGTTCATACTTTAGTTAGAAATCTAATTTGAGCCACTAGGTTAACATACTAAATATTAATCTTAACAATCAAGATTTGGGTTTGAGGGTTTCAATATGAAATTAGACATTTCACATCCGACTTGCTGGATTCTCATCTTAAACTTACTAGGCAATTGTCATTTATCATTCATACAATATTGGTATGATGATGAACAATACTACACACTTAATGGCAATATGATTGAATCTCATCCCACCCATACTTAAGTGGTCGGGTGATCAGCTATGTGATAAGGCTAATAATAAGAAGTCTGTGGCACTTCAATGTTGCTAAATCGCAATTGTAAATCATGAACATTTGAAAAAAGACGAAACCAATCTTTATTATGTAAATGCTCATCACAAGAGTAACATGTCCATAAATAACAAGATACATTAAACACTAAATCCTACAAATAGGGGTTTGCTAAAAAATCGGGTAACGATTTTGGACCTAGAATTGGTTTGGACCTGGCAGATACGGACCACGACTCTATGAGACTGGTTGTGGGACCGGCTCCAAAATTTAAGACTCAGTCATCATGGGTCTGGTACCAGGTTCTGAAATTTTGGAACTAGGCCCATACCTAGTACTACCCGGTACACGATTAAAGTGTAAAGAATTTTAATGAAAAAATATAAAAAGTAAATTTCTATTCCTCAAATGATGTATTTTTTGTACCTAGATCCAACTTCAAACTACCCCAATTTAAGCGTTTGTTATTTTCGCTTTTAGTTTATCCCGAACTTACTATTTATGTGTCTTGACCATCATGACTTTCTTCCTTCAAGCTTTGGTTCTTCTCCTCATGAGCCTTGTTGCTTAGTGAATATTTTTTTACATTATTTTGGCCGTTTCTCTCTATTTCTCTATCTATTTAAAGTGAATTAAAATCATTTGTAGGCTTCTCGTTCGTTTTGTATTCTTGATTTGTGAGTTTGTGAATAACATTGTCTCCAATTCTCTAAGTTTAATTTAGATTATGTGAATCTTTTTTACTATTTATTACATATTTGACTTAGCCTTATAATTTGGTTTTAGGGAATTGACTTCAGATATGATTTCTCAACTTCCTTCAATTCCTTCCTCTCCCTATTTTCTTAGGGGAAAATGAACAAAATAAAAAAAAAACATTACTTAGCAACAGTGTACTCTGAATCAGATCCTATCCGAACCAGGTCCGAGACTGAGCCCAAATTCTAGGACCCGGTTCCAACCAAATTCAGAACCGGTTTCAAATTTTGGGGCGCGATTCCAACCAGGCCCATTTCTGGTTCCTAAAAATCTAACCGAGTGCTCAGTCCCGCTCACATCTACCTACAAAAGCCTAGACTCATCATATGAGCTTTGAAAGCATTTCTAGAAGTAGGTTAGCCAAGGGATCAACAATCTTGTTATTAGTGAATATATACTTAATGTAAACCTCTTTCATCTTTATGGTGTCTCGAACAAAATGATAATGTCTCTCGAAATATCTTGTCTTTCTATGAAATTTTGGATGCTTAGCATAATGAATGTCGAAAGTATTCTCGCATGACATTTCAATAGAATCATCAACCCTAGCTAGGGACAAGATTGAGATCCTGAAGAAAACGCTTAAGCTATATTACCTCCTCGGTGGTAAGGCAACAAGCTCGACAATGCTCGACAATTTTACTTCTTACTGCAATATGATATGGCTTCCCCATCAAGGGTGAAAATATATCTTGAGCTTCACCAAGACTAATCCAGGTCACCACCTTAACAGGCATCGGAGTATCTTCTTAAATTTAGGTCCCCAGCTTGATAACTAAGTACCAGGTTGGTAGTAGCACAAAGGTAGTGCATGAGTAGCGATGATAATAACATTCGAGTTTGAGGCACATCCTATGAGATTCTAGGCAAAATAATCCGATTCAAATTTTTAAAAAAATTGAGTCCAAGTCCACTAAAAACAATCCTAATCCCAGTCAAATTCGGATTAGATTTAGAGGAAAAGGCAACATGAGATCTGATTTTTCAATCCGATCCATCTATTTTGTTAACTCATTAACATTCAAATCTAAAATTTCACAAATCTAAAGTCTACTTCTAAGCTCAACCCGCTTGCCTGACTCCCCACACAAATTTTTGATTTTTAATTTTTTAATTTTACAAAT
>JACYFF010019584.1:15676857-15689536 GCA_017589665.1 Selenicereus undatus
AACAAGTCACAGAGGTGTTTGTCATATATAACGCGAAAATCAGACACCACAATTCACCCCCCTCTTGTGGTAGGATACTCTAAGATCTAACAGGTATGATAGAATGTACATGTTATTGCATTGATAAGTGGATAGAATAAGTTGGAATGGAAAAAAAGTGATACAAAATTATTGTGGGCCAAAGGAAATTAATTCGGATTGGATTGAAACTGACTCTAATCCAATCCAAGGTAGATCAAATTTGAAGGTTGTCTTCGATCTGTTGGATAGGATTCAAATTGGAATGTTTCTGCATTCGATTCAAATTTAGAGTAATGTCATCCCTATGCATTATTCTCTTGACACTAATGAGCAGGTTATGTGTTACTCTATTAATAGCTTACCAAACCAATCACAAACCAAATGTCAGCTTGTGCACATAACATGGCATACGTTAAGCTTCCACAACACTAACATAGGGGAAGCAGCCTTTTCTCTATTTTTCATCATCTGTTTAAGGTATTGATAAGGACTTAAGGACATACGCTCTCAATCTAAGTGTCTATCGGCTTCGAATTATGCATCTGAAGGTGTTCCAAGACTTTTTTATTGTATGCCTCTTGGCACAAACCCATAAGCTGCTTGGGATGGTTTCTGATTATTTCTACATCAAGGACATAACTTACTTCACCCATTTCCTTCATCTCAAAGACAGAAGACAAGCACTTCTCTATGGTTTTGATCATTTTCATGTTGTTTCCAACCACAAGTATGTCACCAACATACAAATTAAGATCCCCTTTTTTGTTTTCTTAACATGCATACAATGGTCTTCTAAAATTATGGGCAAGCCAAATGAAGGAATGACTTTATGGAATCTAAAGAACCAAGATCTGAAAGATTACTTAAGACCATGCATGGTACAGCACAACAATCTACCAAAAATTGAAGCCACTAAAATTCGAAATTTAAATACGAATATGACTGACAATTTATTAGTACAAATAGCAATAACCTTATGGTATGGCATAAGAAATTCACTTAGGCCTTAGCACAATATTGACTCAGTAGTTGATTGACATCCATTTGAATAGCTCACAACAGTTTACTAGCATTAGATAGGCACTTATTTAGCCAATTGTAAAAATACTATATTCAGTAAATAGTTGAAAAATAGGTTGATACAAATTTAACACATTCACATGAAAATTTTGATCATCATAAATTAAAGAAGCCACTTTAAAATAAAACGCATAAATTGATTAAATATAACTATAAAAACAAAGAAAAAAATGGAATATATAAAACAATATTTTAAAACCTTGGACGCTCAATCTAGCCTATTTTGAACTTAGTATAAAATATCACATGCCACTTCAAAAACTCTTCTAACATACACTAAGGTGGCTAAGTCAAAATAGAACATGACATTAGACATCAAAACTATTTTCATGGCTCTTCATTTTGTTCTATTTTGCTCTAATTTTTTTTTGGACAAAATGACCCTAAAATCTTTATTTTATAAGTGTAAAAATGATGGGGGCCATAAGAATGATTCCCCCCTCAATCCAAGCTTCTCATTAATTCTACCAAAATACTCCAAACAGTTACAAGTTAATTTGATTTTAAATTTTAAAATTCATAAAATTCACTAATGGATATCCCTTCATTTCCCTACTTTCATCATCTATTTAAGGTATTGACCAGGACTTAAGGTCATATCCTTTCAATTTAAGTGTCTACAGACTTGGAATTATGCATCCGAAAGCATCCCAAGACCTTTTTAATGTATGCCTCTTGGCGCAAACCCAGAAGCTTCTTAGGATGATTTCTGATTATTTCTACATGGAGGACATACCTAACTTCACCCATGACCTTCATCTCAAAGACAGAAGACAACCACTACTCTGTGGCTTCGATCATTTCCATGTTGTTTCCAATCACATGTATGTCATCAACATAGAAATTAAGATCCCTTTGTTATTTTTTTAACATGCATACAATGGTCTTCTAAAATTATAGATAAGCCAAACGAAGTAATGGCTTCATAGAATCCAAACGACCAATATCTAAAAGATTACTTAAGACCATATATGGTACAATGACATACTTTGTCTTCTTGGTCATTTAATACGAAACCAATGGATTGATCTATATAGATCTCTTCCTCATTGCTACTACTGAGGAAAGTATTCCTTATGTCTATTTGAAACAACTCTAAGTCTACATGAACAGCCACGATTAGGAACAGGTGAATAGATACAAATCTCACAACATGAGAAAAAGTCTCTTCATGGTCTATAAGTTCAACTTAGGCAAACCTTTCACCACTAGATGGGCCTTAAACTTGCTAACCAATCTATTAGCTTCATGTTTAATCTTGAAAATGCGCTAGTTTCCAATTAACTTGCGTCTCGCAAACCTTATCTCTTGTCATTGAGTCCATTTAATACATCATGATATGCATCCACTCTTTATGGTTTGGTGAATCAACTGCCTCTTGAAAAGATGTGATGTTGCTCTTTTTTTGAAGGGACTTCAAAGGAATATTGAATCTTCGACTTAGAAATATTGTCGAGGAATTATCCCCCATTCACTTATTTGAATTCTAGGACCTTCATCATTTGTCTACCTAGATGTAGGACCCCTCCCCCTTTTTCTTAGAGGTGTCGAACCCTCAATATTCAGAGAATAACTCCCACTATCCCTTAAAGATGTATCCTAAATAAGTAGACTAACTCCACGTTTAGGATTGAAGATTGAGGACGAACGTCATTCTTACGTTGATTCTATCATAAAAATATTATTTTTACTAAGTATTTCAAAAATATAAAAATTTATTTGATAAATATGCTCTTATCTAAGCCTTGTTCACAATTGTCTTAATAATTTACCAAGTCAAACATTTTTGGTTATTAACGTTTCACAAGTCGGCATTGATTTGTTAAATGAGTACTTTTACCATCATGGAGTTTGCTATAGGACTTATCCAAAGAGATTTTGCTGTCTATTTTTATGCATATTTCGCTCCTTTTTCTCATCAATCATATCTTATCTTCATTAAACTTTTGTTTTATAAATAGGGAACTCTCACCTTAGTAGTGACCATCTCTTGGCTTTACACTTGATTATCCTATTCTACTTCATTGTTTTATGTAAATTAAATAATGAATATTTGTTACTCTGATCTTACGGGTCACACAAGTCAATATGTCATTGCTGTCACCTCCCCCATGATTAAGTAGTTATACTAAGCAAATTAAATAGCGAGAGCGTGCCAAGTCCACGCTATGTTTGAATCTCGGCCCATGGACCAAGTTGAGTTGGAAATTTGGTTCATGATTTGGGGGCAAAGCAATATACTAAGCATATTATCACATATGACATGCTTTCATGATTTTAATCAGCATAGTTACAAAATCAAACAAACAATTTGATAAACCTCCAATTCTAGTATTTTATCCCCTCAATTTTACCGATCTTCCTTACATATTTCCTAGATTAGTGAGTAATTTGATCATATTTGCTCGTTTTTGCTAGTAAATATCTTACTTAGATAAATTTTCCTTGAGATAAATGTTTCGGCTAAGGAAGAAGTTCGAAAAGTGAGCGAGAATGTTCAAAGGTGCAAGAATGAAGTTTCAAGCATTTGCACAGGCAGTTGTACAATGTATGCATGGTTGGGCAAAATTACTAAAATAGGCTAAAAAGTTGAATGGTTGCACGGCTGATTGTGCACTTTTTGCATGCCTATGTATCAATCGGCAAGAGGATTCCAAGTTTGTATAGTAGGATGTGATAGCACCACAACCATGCATCTATTCATCTAGAGATCGCGCACAACATGTTGTGCAACTTTACGCACTTGCATCCCTGTTTCTCTCTTGGTTATTGTTATTTCAACTCTTAGTATTTATTAAATATGATATTTGGTGGTAATTGTTTTGTGACTTCTATCATGTTTTGGGATTAATGCCGCTTATGCTTCATTAATCATGAATTAGCCCTAATCTTATTTTTTTCAAGCTTGTGTTATTAGATTCTACATTACTCACCACATGTTTGACGAATTGATTAAAAGAGTGTTCATGCATTTTTATTCGGGTTTAGAGAACGTTGAAAGATGAGCCTTTACTTAGTGTGATTGAGTAAGAAATTAGGGTTTTAATATGAAAATAATTAGGATCCAATTTGGGAATTGAGGTTGTCTACCTTGTAATTCTTCGACCTTTAGTCCCATAAAAGTAGATGTCTATAATTCTAGGATCAGTCTTTGTCCCTTTAAAGAGATAGGAGATGAGCTTAATTGTCAATCTATTTATTCATGACGCTTGCTTGAATAAGTGTGATGGGTTTAACAATTAATTTGCTGGCATGATTATGTGGTTAGCTCCAACATGACTGTTTGAATTATCTGATTCAGAATCGTATTCTTTATTTTGAATATTTAGCTCAAGTTTTGAATTAATATGCCTAGATTGAGTAGTTTGATTATTTTTGGTGCTTGAAAGCAAGTTCTTTAATGATTCAATCCATGCTTCCCAATTACTAATTACAGTTGGATCGTGTGCTTGCCATTAAAACTATGACGGAAATCATCAAAAGTCAATTTGGATAAAGTGAATGGGGGCAAAAAAAAAGTAATTTTAGTTACGATACCACTATAGGTTGGTAAAGACAAGCTGTAGGTGTGGAAGGGAAGAAAACCATTTGCTTACTTATTACCCACTAAATTAGTGAACACAAACAAATAGTGGCTACCAGAGTCATTGAAAAATTCACATCCCAAAACTAAATTCCACTGATGGTGAACTGCGCTGTGAGAGAAATGGAAACAGAGGAACAGACTGGATGTGTTTCTAGGGGGCTTAATTGTTGATGCATATCCCAAAAGCCCTAATTAGCATACTTTAAGTAGGCTTCTTGATTCCTAATAATAAGGAGAGATAAGGGAGATGTTGAGAGTCCACTACCCACCCACCACTTACCTGAGGAAGTGGACATTAAATCTAGACCCGATTAATAGTGTTGATTCCTAAAACTAATTTACCAATGGATTTCAGTGACTTTTGGCCAATTAGCATGAGTAATGCTATTTATGAGGGAGTCTCTTTGAATGTCTCACTCGATGGTTGAAGAACGACATTTCCTCCTTGGTAGGGCCATTTTATAATGCATTTTTTCTGAGTAAGTGCATCGGGCATAGATGTCTTATTGCTCATGAGCCTACAAAAACTATTCACATAAAATGATCAACCACCCCAATTGGCGGCATTTAAGAATGATATGAGTAAGGCTTATGAACCAATACAACGGGACTTTCTTGGGGCACTTCTTCAAATTTTGGGATTTTCGGAACTTTGGGTTCAACTCATGATGGAGTATCTTGCCTTAGTCTCATATTCCGAATTAATCATCTCCTTCGTTTAAACTAGCATGTGTGGCCTTTTCCAAGGGGATCCCTTATTTCGGTATTTATTTATCCTTTGTTTAGAGATTTGTTTGATATCCTTACTTATGCAGAAGTGTTGGGCCATTTGAACGACACTAAAGTGTCAAGAGATGTTCCTCTGATCAATCGTCTTTTGTTCACTAATGACTCATTATTTTTAATTATTATAAAAGAGGACCAGTGCTATCCTTCAGACAATTACACCGTACCCTAGACAGCTTTTGTTTATGTTTGGATAATTGACTAATATTCAAAAATCTATGGTGGTTACATCATTATAGGCAACAACGATGGATAAATAATCTAATGAATACGACTTTTGATTTTTAATTGTAAAATCCTTTGGCATATACCTAGGTACATCTATGCTTTTTCCTAAATCAAAATCCAGCCATTTTAACTTTCTGATTGATCATTTTCAACAACGCTTACTTAGTTGGAAGGCCAAGCCCCTTCTAGAAGCTTGGTAATTGGTGTTAACAAATGAAGTCCTTGGCTATGGGTACCCATATAATGTCAATTTTTAGACTCCCAGCCAAAATGTTCATGTTTTGAATGTTATTATTGCTAGGTTCTTCTGGTAATCTAGCACAAGAATTGGGTCGGTTCATTGGTTACATACGGATCTTCTTGATCTACCCAAATTGTTAGGAGGACTTAGAATTTGGGATGTTGGACAATTTGATAAGGATTTACTCATGTATTAAGCATGTTAGATCCATTAACTCACATATTCCCCATTTCAAAAATTTATTAAGCAAAATGCTCTATTACATCCCTGATTGAAACCAACATGCGTTCTTTCTCCCCATAACATATGTCTTGGGGCCAATGTGGATTGCATGATCCTATTTGCTAATGGTGTTACTAGCTGTGCGTAATGCCTATAACATTACTATTGGTACCTCAAAATAGGTAAGTGGACAGATTTTGTTTTTTCATGATGAGAATACAACTATCATGTCTTGGGGACAAATATCAGTATGGGACCTTCTAAGCGAAAATGGGGATGAATGGGATGTATCTAAGCTAAGGCAAGTTTTTACATATGATTTAGTTGCTTCGACACTTGTTTTGTGTCACGTGTCCGGTCTCTGGAGAGTTCTAAAGTGTTTCAGGATCCCCCAAAATGCTCTGGAACCCTCTGAAATATACTGGAATGCTCTAGAATGTTCTTGAACCTTTTGGAGCACTCCAGAATCTTCTAAACTATTCTAGAATCTTCTAGAGTATTTAGGCCTTTCTGTAGTATTCTAGAACCTTATAGGCTACAATAGAATATTCTTAAATACTCTTTAGAATGCTCCACACAATGCTATAGTTGTGTAGAATCTTAGATATTTGTATAGAGTATTCTAGATTTGTAATATTAGCTGTTGAATCAAATAGATCTCCACCGTGTATTAAGGAGGTGGATATGTATATATACGGCCAACGAGACTCATTTCTGCAGCAAGCATTCGAACTGCAATACAAGACATTTTCCCAAACTTCCACGTGTCTACTTTCTTACTAAGTTCCCTTTGTGTATGTGTGCTTACTTAGCTTCTCACATCTAAGTCAAGCATCCCTAAGGCTTACGAGGAAACTAAGGGAGGGTTTCGAGTGACTTTGGTAGCACCACACCAGTGTGCGTTTGAGTGAATTATCAACTCGTGACAGTTGGTGTCAGAGCCAGGTACGGAAGATTACTGGCTTCCACCGCGGCCAATGCCGACAACCCTCAACAAGGTGACAAGAAGGCCAAGAAAAAGGACAAGGACGCAGTGGCGTTTGTTAAGGAAAGGCTAGCGGATATCAATGCTAGCATCTTTACCCCAATGGGTAGGGTCAACAACAAGGACAAGCGTATTAAATCGATCGAGTTCGAGGAGGATGTGAAAAAGCTTTGGGTGGAGATGTAAGCGATGATGAACTTCGTACTGACCAACTTTAACAAATAGATCCAAGCCCTTTAAGCATCCAAGGGTGCCAAGGATGGCAAACTCCGACCCTAGGAGGTCCGGGTTGAGGCCTGCAAGGCAAGGGTCGAGGCTTTGGAAGCACAACTCAAAGTATGCGCATCCATGGTGGTCAATGGTGGATCCATCCAAGTGTCCACCACTCCAAAGGAGAATGCATCAAGGCCTTCTGCCTTCTATGGGGATAGGAATTCAAGGAAGATTGACAACTTCTTTTGCAGAACTCAAGGCCTATTTTGGAGCAACGGGCATAAAATGATGTTCCACAGGTAAAAGCTGCCGGAGGGATATTACACGTGTTTGATGGCATTGCAGGTGCCACAACATCAGTAGAGAATCCGATATTGTCAACACATGGGATGAATTCAATAAGTAACTTAAGAAATAGTTCTACACAGAGGATGTTGAATATAAGGTCACGACCAATCTTCTATGCCTTCAGCAAAAAGATGGTCACATTTGAGAGAATATCAAGGAGTTCCAAGAGCTACTCTTGGAGATTCCAAGTATGGGGGAGCACAATACACTCTTTTGTTTCTTAATGGCCTTCAAGGATGGGCCAAGATGGAGCTGAAGAGGCATAGGTGTAAGATCTCACATTGGAGATTGTCACCACCGAGTCATTAATGGTGTTTAAGAAGGAATCCTCAAAGGTGTGGGAAGATGGCGATGGTGATGGAGAAGGGGATAATTCTCCTTAGAGGGATTGACCATTAGGAGACAAAGGCTACACGAAAAATGACGAGTCTTCCAAGAAGATCTCATACTTTTTTTATAACAAGCCTCATCGGCTTGTGAGTGTGCAAAGTGTGGTCAACTTTTTGTTTTTGTGATGAAAGAAGAGAGGCAAGAAGATGAAAAGAGGATTGCATCAATGAAACTTCTTAGTTCTATCTAATCAAAGTTGGCGGAGTAACCCAGTGACCGCATGTATATAGAGACTAAAGCTAGAGTTAAGAAACTCTAAGCTACAGTGAACATTGGAGCAAACACCGTGTATATAGCAAAGGAGCTTACTAATGAGATTAGCCTACCTTACAAAAAGGAGAAGAGCTATATTGAAGGAGTTAATGCAAAGAGCATCCCTATCTATGGAGTTGCCTAGGGTGCTGACATTCGAATTGGGCTATGAAGAGGTAAGGTCAACACAATTGTCGCTTCCCTTCACAATTGAAGATTCTATCTAGGAATGGACTTCCTTGATATGGCGAAGGAATATATAGTCCCTTATGCTAGCACCTTATTCATCATCGATAATGGCAAGCTCATGTAATACAAGAGACTGAGAAAGAAAGGGTGCTACATGCTTTTCGATTCTTGAAGAATTGGGAGTCGGGTTTCTTGGCAGCCCTCAAGAGGAATAATGTGCCTGAGGGTGCCATATCAATGACACTGCATGAGAAGTTGGCACAAAGGAGGAAACGGGTCAGCAAGAGTATGGGATGCAAAAACGCAAAGAATCAATGTGCCAAATAGTTAGACACAACATAACAGCCCAACTGAGTGGAAGAGACACCTCCTGTGAGTGAGGCAACTCAAGAATCGAGCATACAAAGACCCAAAGGCAACGAGGACATTGCTTGATTGGGTGGGGAAGAATGTCATGGGTCAAGTCTTTAGAGAGTTCTAGAACCAAGATTCTTCAGAATATGCTGAAACCCTCTAGAATATGCTAGAATATTCTAGAATGTTCTCAGACCTTCTGGAGCACTCTATAATCTTCTATACTATTCTAGAACTTTCTAAATTGTCTAAGACCTTCTCGAGTATTATAGAACCTATTAGAATCTTATATATTTGTATAGAGTATTCTATACATGTAATATTAGTCATTGTGTCAAATAGATCTCCACCATCCATTACGGAGGTGGATGTATGTATATACCGTCAGGCTCATTTGTACACCAAGCATTCTAAGTGTAATACATGGCATTTTCCTAAACATTTTTGTGTCTACTTTCTTGCTAAGTTCCTTGTGTGTGTGTGTGTGCGCGCACACACTTATATAGTTTCTTAAGTCTAAGTCAAGCATTACTAAGGCGTACTAGCAAACTAAAGAAGTGTTTCAAGTGAGTTTACTAGTGCTACATGGTTGTGAGTTTGAGTGAATTATCAATATGTGACATTAGGCTCTCTGTCCTATAATTGCTTTTAATCGGGTTATATGGAGTGGAACTCATTTGAGGAGTAACTAGTCAAGTCTGGCTATGCATGGTTGGCACTCAAAGCCTCTTCAAATTTGAAGGTCAAGATACTGGTCACCTATCAAAACTTACTGGCTCTCTTCATGTTCCAAATAATGGAAGACTCTATTTTGGAAAATTTATTACTGTTCTAGGGGGTTAAAATTCAGCCCTTTTTTTTGAAATATTTGTGTTTGGCATTAAAATTTGGAAAATTTGTGTTATCTTTAGAAAATTGGAACTGTCTAGGTACAATATGGGGAAAAAGGTAAAATTCAAAATCTTCTACATAACCAACACTATACAATTCAGGTTAGGGCTACTCAAAATTACCTAAACCAAAAACCCAAATTACAAACCCGTGAACTAACCCAAATTTTCGAAGATTTGAACCGAAACTTTTTTTTTTTTTGGTAGAGATATGATTCATGATTTTGGGAGTTTCGGGTATCCGATAACCAAATAGTTTTTTTTAACATAGAAGCATATGGAAGGAAAGAGGGAAGGTTTTGAAGTTCGAAAAAAGAAAAAAGGAAACCTCTACTCATTTAGTTTTGCTACAGTCACCCCAACTACATTTCACTATTTTTATTTCATTGCTCTAGTGGTGCTCTTCACCTATCTCACTTAAGCACAAATCAAACATAATGATACATTTACTAATCTCACATAGGGATGTGAGTAGTATTAGAGCTCGAAAAACCCGATTAAAACCTGCCTCATTTACCACCTGAATGGGTTATGAAAGTGGATTTTAGGTGCGTAGGGGCATGGGTATGGGCATTACGTTTGAAAATTGGTATGAGTATGGGCATGAATTCTTAAAATTAGTACTAGATCGTGTACCCAATTTGTTCATAAAAAACAAGAACAATATGCTAAAATTCAAAAATGAATCTTAGGTATGAAACTCTAGTTGTATAGTGTTTATTTGTGTAGAAATGAAAAATTAATTTTTTTTTTCAGAATTTTAACTTCTATGAGTCTAATTAGATATAAATTTTATTAGCATTGTTTGAAATTGCTAATAAAATATACCGTGTATGCAAATATGGATTGATTATGGGTGATACTTTCTATACACTATGTGCACCCGAATAAAAATTGAAAATCCGAAAGGGTATATAGCCGTCCAAAATCTGATGAATATGAATATGAATATGGGTAAGATTTTTGAAAACGGGTATGGGTGCGATGATGGCTCAACCTACCTTGAACTTGCCACACACATTCCTAATCTCATATGTATCAGCTTTTCCAAAGAGTATTCGTTAATGGAATGATTTCTAGGGAGAAAAACAAATGTAGGAACGACAACTTTTGCGTTACCTACCTTTCGTCCCCTTAGCTATGATCTTCTTCCCCCTCCCCCCACCCCCCATTTCACATTTGTTTGATTTTCATTGAGAAACACAAATTTGGCATAAAAACGTTTCATTTTTAATTTGAAATCCAACACATTTTAAATAACTTTAAGAAAACTACGGTCAAAAACCAATATAATACATAGAAGATATAAGAAAGTGAAAATTTCAAAAAAAAATGTAAAAAGGAAATCGGGTTAGCGGGTACCCTAAAAACCGAACCGAAATTTTCTAGTACTCAAACCAAAATGTATTTTGGTTAGGTACCCCAACCATGAACACCTCCAATTTCGCTTGTTATTTTTATGACCTGGAAGGTGACCGTGCAATTAGTTGCATGAAATGTCTTAAACTTATACAAAAGTTAGTAATTAGAAGCATTTTTTTTTTTTTTGGTGTTAAGTGACACTACACGGTGTAAATTAAGGAAATGGTAAAGCACAGTTGTAAGCTGCAGGAATCCATAAATTAAACACTCCTGAATATTGAAACATACAAACCCTATATAAATGAAGAATTTAAAATCGCACTATATATGAGGACGGTACACTGTTTACTATTAGTTCTACATAGTTTCCATGGTGAATTTGAATCAAATATTTTTCTTCCGCAAAATTTTTATTTTTTTATTTCTTTTACAACGGCAACTCTAGGAGCCTTACAGTTATAAGGTATCAGAGATCTTGATTTTACTTTTGTGCTATTAAATGTTATCAATTCCCAATCGTAACGTTTTTATTTTATTAATATTAATATGCAAGGAATGGGATGCAGTCGATTATACCAACACTAATGTACTAGATCTCATCAAACTCCGCAATTAACATGTTTGGCAAATATTGAAACATATAAACTGTATATAAATAAAGAATTTAACATTGTGCAATATATGAGGACAACATTCTATTTAGTATTAATTATATGTGCCTATGCGGTATTCATAGTGAATTTGAAGCAAATATTTTCCTTCCACAAAATAGAATTCTCCTATGATGGCAACCTTAGGAACTTTATAGTGCAAGCGAAGAGTTATTAGTTATCGAAGATAGTGAGTTAAGTTGGTGTTATTAAATGTTATCAATTCATAATCATAACTTTTTTATTTTGTTAATATTAATATGCATGGGACAACCCAAACATGATTCCCATTCTCCACCCTACCTCAAAACTTGAGACATGATTAGCATAGCAGAGGCACCCATTCATGATGTTGGTGAGTGGATCATAATGTACGTGTATACCATAACATATGGTCCACTGGAGTGGGATTAATCATCAACCTAACATTAATTAGCATTTGTGTCTGGGGAAAAATTATTGAGCCAACTCATGAAGATATATGTGACCACAGTTATGAAGTGAGGATGGGATAATGCTTGGACCATTATGGAGGTGTCCCACTAACCTTTTGCTAACCTCATTTCATACATTGTACCATTACAACCTCGTTTTTTCCTAACCTTCAGATAATTAGATCATTGTTAATTATTCCATCTCAACTATATCAAGGTTTGGCAATAAACATGTATTTTTATTTTTAATTATTTGTTAATATAAGGATTAAGGTTCCATTCATGATTTTAAGCATCATCTGTGGTTTCACGTTTAATTATTATTGAGCTTTCATTTATCCTCCAACCAAACCATCAATCCCAAATTCCCAATTAAGTTGTACTGAGCTCTTGCGACTGCACCAAAAGCCATGCCCTAAAATTATATATATATATATATATATATATA
>JACYFF010019584.1:15689936-15772550 GCA_017589665.1 Selenicereus undatus
GTGAAGTGGTTGAAATCTTAGCATGTTTTTCATGAGATTATGGGTTACACACTAATCAACCGCATTTTCTCCAACTGTCTTGGCTTTTAGTTTTTTTTTTCCCTTTGAACTGAACAACTTGGACCCAACAACCAATTTGACACCCGAAAGTGGACCCAAAACCCTAGTTAACTTGCACCAATATGAATCCAACTTGAAATCTCTTGGACCTAATAACAAATTCGATAGCTGAGAGTGGACTCAAAACCGTAGTTGACCCGAACCAATCTAAATTAAAGTTGAAATCTCTTATAAAGTTGCTTCTTTTTTCATGATAAGCTCATTAGATCAAGCATTAATTAACCAGAAGTATTCTCGAATCGAAAATCACTCAACTAGAACCAAATCGAACTGGACTAAAATGTCTTTTCACTTGAAGCATTATTACAAAACGAACAACCTTTTTGTCAGGTCCACAGTTCCTTTCTAGTTACCAAACGCACTCTTCTCGTAACTGCCTCTGAACTCCATAAAAAGCCCTTACATATCTGTTCCACGTTCTTGAAAACACCTTGAGAAAGCATAAAAAATGTGTGATTGAAATCAAATAATCCCCATGATCACTGAGCTATAAGGATAACTCATGATGCATAAGATAGGTTTCTATTCCTTTAGACAATAGTAGAAATGAGATGCCAAAAACTTGACAATCCATTACAGACAATCTAGCAGAGAAAATGGGAACAAACTAGGTACTCCAAAGAGGGGAGAACCACGTTCAAACCAGGGAATCTAATCAACTCATTCTTCCCTATCACCTGCAATGCCATCAACAATAATTGAAAAATATATGGGATGATGAGGAATTGTATTTTGTCTATTTTCATGAACGATACAATGAATATCTTGCAGTCAATTGTCTTGAAATAATACGTTCTCTTACACAATGATGGTCAATCTTGATATGCTTGGTTCTTTCATAAAAGACTTGATTCTTTGCAATGTGTAACGCTACCTTATTATCATAAGATAGCTGAACTGGGACTTTCATAAATATGCCTACAGAAGCTGGGAAGGATCTTAACCAAATCACTTCGCTAATTACTATAGCCATGCCTTTGTATTCTGCTTCAGCTGAGGATCGTGAGACCGTTGTTTGTTTTTTTTTTATCTTTTATGACATTGGTGATCTCCCAAGTGTGACAAAATATACTATTAGAGAACCTCTGGTGATGGGGCATGCCCCCCAATATGAGTCACACTATGTATATGACTATAGATAACAGTTACTTTCAAAAAATATTCCTTTTCCTGGGTAACCCTTAAGACATCTCAAAACTTGCTTTGCTGCATCCGTATGTTCTTGCCTAGGTGCTTGCATGAATTGTTTATGATTTGTTCATGTAATTATTTGGTAAATCAACTTTTCCACCAGTCTTCTTTATTGAGTTGGATCCTCCAAGGACTTTCCATTTACTAGTGAAAGTTTATGATTTGTTTCCCACGAAAATTAGCCGACTTAGATCCCAAGAACGCGCATTCATCTAATATTTCTAGAGCGTATTTCCTTTGATTTAGAAATATCCCTTGTGAATTTCTTGTAACTTAAAAGGCCTAGAAAATATTTAAGAGGTCCAAGGTCTATAATATCGAAACAATTATTGAGATATGCCTTGAATTTGCTGCAAGTTTCTACATTGTTGCCCATAAGCACCAGATCGTCCACGTAAACTAACAATGCCATTTACTCGTCACCTTTCTTGTATGTGAATAATGAGTAGTCCGCATAAGAACGAACAAAACCATACTCAATGAGTTTTGATGATAATTTTGCATACCACTAATGAGGAGCTTGGTTCAATCCATACAGAGATTACTATAATCTGCATACTTTATTAGGATGATTTATTTTAAATGCAGGTGGTATTGTCATATATACCTCTTCATCAAGTTCTCCATGTAGGAAAGCATACTTGACATCCATATGATGCAACTCCCACCTTTTTGCCGTTGTAACTACCAGGAAGCATCTCACACTTGTCATCTTGGCAACTGGGGTGAAAGTCTCTCCATAATCAAATCCTTCAATCTGCTGATCTCCTCGTATACCTAAGCATGGTTTGTATCATTCTATGTTGCCGTCTAAGTTGTACTTTACCTAGTAAACCCGCTTACAATTAATGGGTTTCTTTCTTGGCAGTAGATCTTCTATGGACCAAGTCTTATTTAATTCCAGTGCCTCAATTTCCTTTGCCATAGCTTCTCCCCATTTTGCTTCCTTTACTACTTCATGAAAATACCTAGGCTCCACAACTTTGGCAATGGCAGTAATATATCTTTTATAGGCATCAGAAAACTTATCACAAGTCACATAATTAGCTATAGGATATGGCTTACCTGAGGAGACTTTTTGAGGTTTGTGTTACAAAGAAGAGGGGTTTTGGGGTCGAGCCATGTAGCAGATCTAATCCATTAGATAATTAGGAATTTTCTTGTCCCGTTTTTCTCTTCCTGAGCTTATGATTTCTGGCTGTGGGTCATTTGGTCTAGCAGGCTCACTCCCTTTATTTGCTAAACTGGTATGGGTCGCCGCTTCTTCAAACACTGTACTGGGCCTTCTTAGACCATTTGCAGTTTACCTTGTTTCACAATTCGCCCCTCTCTGCAGTAGTGGACTCACTTCTTGTCTGTCATTCCCGATCTACTCTTGCTCACTACAGGCCCGCTTGCATTGGACCCTGTTTGGGCTTGTCATTGGCCCCTTCGTCTAAGCTGTGGGTCTATTCCTCTCACCATCTTCCTTATCTCCGTTAGGGCTTCTAACTAGCCCAGTGTTCTGGGCTTGTTGGATACCCCCAGCTTCTTGTATTTGAGATGAGTTCTGCTATAGAGCAGCCGAAGACCCCTTAATTTCTTCTTTAGTAACTAGTTGATTTTGCAAAAAATAACTCTCCTCTGGCTTCTCTACTTGCTTGCCTAAGGGAAATATGTCTTCATAGATGATCACATCCCTACTCACAAACACATCTCCATTCTCAAGGTCAAATAATATCTATCCCCTTTTCCCATACGGGTATCTAATAAAGATACAATTTCGACTCCTTGGTGCAAACCTGTCTTTTTGTCTTTGGAAATTATGTGCATAACAAAACACCTAAATGTCTCAATATGATCATAAGTAGGTTTTTCTTTGAATAAGATCTGATAGGGGTCTTTCCCATGGAGTATGATTATGGGTGTCCTATTAGTGAGGTAGGCTGCAATTAGAACACACTCTCCCTAAAATTTAATAGGAAGACTTGCTTGAAACCAGAAGGCTAGCTCTAGCAAAATTCATGATGTGTCTATGTTTTCTTTCAATTCTCTCTTTCTGCTGAGGTGTGTATATACAACTTGCTTAGTGAATAATTGCTTGTTCCACATAAAATTATTTCATAGGTCCTAAGGTGAACTCCTTTCCATTGTCACTCTTAATGGCTTTTATTCTTGTGTTGAATTGAGTTGTCACCATACGACAAAATTTTTTTAACAAGTTGAGAAGCCTCACTCTTATCCTTCATTAGATAAATGATGAACCTCTATTACCATATTTCAGCCCGTATTCGACTCGATCTCTTCAATACTTGCATGCTTTATCATGTCATAAAAAGATCAAATCGACCTCTTATGCATATATTTCTATCATATGACGTCTTTCTGTAATTTCAGGAACTGCGTTGAAGGAATTGAAAGATAGTTAATATTTGGTAGAAAAGAGCGTTAAAGAGGCGAGAAAAGCCGCGAAAAAGTGTCGCATGGAAGTCTCGGGGGATCGAACGCACGCGGCATCAGCTAGAAGATGGAGAACCGACCAAGCCAAGCCAATGTCAAGATGGCACGATGTGACCGTGCCACGTGGTGTGGCCGGTCCCACTTAGTCGACCTCCTTGATGTTTGCCAGAGTTTTGGCATGGTCATCCCATGCCTCTGGGCACGACCGTGCCGCCTCCATTTCTGCGTCGCGACTTAACTTTCCTTTTGGGGCTGTTTTTAGGGGCATTCAGTTTTCATTCAGTATTCTTTTCCCCAGACGTTTTCTTAGGCAATTTTAGGTTTAGTTTTAGAGTTTAATCTTTGCATTCTTGGATTGTAATTTTGGATTGGAGTTTGATTCTGCCTTCAATTTATACGATTAATTCCAGGTTCTATCTCAATTCGCTTTCCTCTTGTCCTTGATTATTTTAGGTTTTGGTTGCCATGGTTATTGGATTGAACATTGTGATTGTTGTGTTAAACATGATTGTAGGCTAAATCCTTCAACTTAGGTTGGGATTGACGCCGAGTATATATAGTTGAATCTTGTACTGGCCCAAACCCCTGCTCCCCCTTTGTTTTGCGATTATGAATTTTACTATGCACGCCACATGCTCGATGAAATGCTCAAAAGAACATTCATCCTTTTTATTGGGGTTTAGGGGAGCGTTGAGAGACGAAACCTTTACCTAGTGCGCCTTAGTAGACAATTAGCGTTTTAACATGAAAATAGTTAAGATTTTAATTGGGATTTGAGATTGTGAATCTTGTAATCCTTCGACCTTTTGTCCCATGAAAATAGGCGACTATGGTTCTAGGATTAGTCTTCGACCCTTGAGAGAGGGAGGAGATGAGCTTAATTGACAATTTATCCATTCGTGATGCATGCTTGGGAGATGTTTGGTAGGGCTAGTAATTGATTCGCTAGCATGTTTGTGCTGTTAAGTCCAACCTAGGTGTTTACTCTTCTGCTGTTTATTCCATCTTTTAGTTGTTATTGTCTCCCTTAGTTTAGTTCCAAAACCTTAATTGTGACGGCCTAGCTTGAGTAGTCTAATTAGTTATGGTAGTTGAAGCCAAGTTCCTTGTGGATTCGACCTGTACTTGCCGGTTGCTAGCTACAGCTGCGTCGTGCAGTTACGGTAAATTAAAACGATAACAAGTTTTTGACACCGTTGCCGGGGAGCTTGTGCCTTTCAATATTAGAATCGATTCGAATACTCTAGACTAGGCATTTCCTTTTCTTTTGCTTTAGTTCATCATTCTTCTTCTTCTTACTAGAAACTGTTTACGTCGGGGTATTGTTTGCTTGTGTATGCGTAGGAGGAGTCAGAGGGATCAAGATCTTGTCCCCATCGATCCTGAGATAGAGCAGTCGTACGCCGACGTAGCGGAAAAGCGAGAAGGAGGAAAAAAGAGGCAGCGGTGATGGCCCAGGAAGACCATAGAGTGTTGCGAGATTATGCCCTCCCCCAAGGATCGGGCATAACCTCCTCCATAGTTAGCCCTGTAGTCAAGGCTAACAACTGTGAGCTCAGCCTCGCACTGATCACTTTTATGGAGAGGGAGCAATTTAGCGGGCACCCCTCGAAAAACCCCAATGTGCACCTTCTCAGATTCCTTGCGAAGTGTGACACCATCAAGCTAAATGGGGTGTCCACTGATGCAATCCGCCTGCGGCTCTTTCCCTTCTCACTGCGGGATAGAGCTAGCAACTGGCTGCAAAACGCGGAGCCTAACTCGTTCACCACTTGGGAAGTACTCTCCAAGGCGTTCCTCAGCAAGTACTTTCCACCTGGCAAGACTGCCAAGCTGAGGACGGACATCACCTCCTTCGCCCAGCAGGATGGTGAGTCCCTTTACAAAGCATGAGAGAGATTCAAGGATCTCCGACGCCAGTGCCCCCATCACGGAGTTCCTGACTGGCTCCTAATCCAAACCTTCTACAATGGGTTGGAACGGTCAGTGAAGATCTCGGTTGATGCTGTAGCAGGGGGTGCTCTAATGGGCAAGTCGATTGAAGCGGCAAGGGCATTGTTGGAAGAAATGGCTTCCAACAACTGTCACTGGGAAAGTGAGCGCGCCACCCCCAAGAGAAGCGGTGGCAGACATGAGGTGGACGCTGTGACCCTTCTAGCCAGTCGGGTGGATGCGCTAGCACAGAGGCTAGACAAAGTGGGCACTTCTCCCACTCCAGGTGGATCTTCAAGGCCATCCATGAGGACCCATGCATACTGCGAGGCGTGTGGCATCCAGGGGCACACCTCCATTGAATGTTACAATGCTCCCTCCAGCATTGAACATGTCAATGCGTACCACACCTACACCACACCTCCTCAAAATAACCCCCATCCCACCACCTACAGCCAGGGTTGGAAAGGCCAAACGAACCATCTCTACAAAAATCCCAACCCTCACCCCCAGAATCCCATCCAGCCACCCGGTTTCCACAACCGAGCTCCTTACCCTCCACCCCCTCCACCTCCTGAACCTATATCTCACCTGGAGAGTCTCATGGAGCGCTTCATAGCGACCCAAACCACGACCAATGAGACTCTTAAGGAGTCAATCCATCTGCTGACCTCCAGGGTAGATGTCATGGCCGCCCATCAGAAAACGATGGACACGCAGATTGCTCAAATTGCCCAATAGGTGAACCTCCTGTCCCGACCTCAAGGGCAACTTCCAGGCCAGCTAGAAGTTAACCCTCGTCGTCACGTCAATGCCATCTCCACGATGGAAGAGGGGTTAGAGGAGAGCCCAGTGATGGTTCTCCAGAAGGTAGTTCCAGTTCCTAATTCTGTAGGAACTGAAGGAAAGAAGCGAGAAGAGAATCTGAGCCTTGCTGGGGAGCCAAGCCCGCCACCTCCTACCCGCACCTATTAGCCCCCGGTGCCTTACCCTCAGCGACTGGCATGGTTCAAGCTATGTCAGCTTGAACCTAGATTCGCGCGATTCTTGAAAACCATACGCCGAATCTATGCCAGTAGCCCCTTTCTGGAAGCTCTCAAGAATGCACCTAGACACTTTAAGTTTTTAAGAGAGCTCCTGTCCAAGAAAGGAGAGCCCGGGGTTACTCCAGTGACCCCCACTTTCGGATCCTACTGCACACTTCTACCGAGGCGATTACCATCAAAACTGCAGGATCCTGGCAGTTTCTCTATCCCATGCTGCATAGGGGATATGCAGATTGAGAGAGCCCTTTGTGATCTGGGCTCTAGTGTAAGCCTCATGCTGCTCTCTCTTTGCCAGAAGCTGCAACTACGGGACCTCACGCCCACCAGCATGACTATGCAGCTAGCAGACTGCTCCATCAGGCAGCCTGTCGGCATTCTGGAGGATGTCCCGATCCAGGTGGGCCAGTTCCTCATCCCCTGCGACTTCATCGTTCTTAACATGGATGAGGACTTTCCAGCCCCACTCATCTTAGGTCGCCCATTCCTTGCGACTGCCGGGGTGGTGATCGATGTACAGACAGGCACCATGTCATTCACTATATGTGAGGAGATGATGGATTTCAGCTTCCCTCCTCTCGCTCCACCTTCAGTGCCTGTTCTTCCCCCGCTCTTTGAGGAGCCTATCCCTATCTCACCCTTCGATGCGGTTCCCGGGGTGGACATATCTGATGGAAATGGGGGACTCCACCTGCTGTTTGAAGGCTCTTCCACTTTCTCTACGGCTGTCCCCACTCGTTCCGCAACCACTGCTACTTGTACTGGGGAGGTAGAGGATCCTACTTCGTACCATTGCCCCTCTCCCAGGCCACCTCCCGCAGCATTCCCGTCTGCTATTTGGAGGTAAGGGTCAAGTTAAGGATCTTAAACAAGTGCTTCTTGGGAGGCAACCCAGTGCATTTATCGCTTTCAAAAAAAAAAAATCGTGTCACTCCCACCTTTTCCCCTCCCCCTTTCCCCCTTCGTTCCTTTCCCTTCCCCCTTCCCTTGCCCTTTTTCTACGTCATTTTCATTGCGGACAATGAAAATCTCCAGCATGGGGGAGTGAGCTTATCGCTCTTTGGGTGGAATGGTGGATTTGGGGGTATTGGTTGAATGACATGTTGCATTTTGCATCATCTAGATAGGATGACATATAGTTTTCATAGGATATCTTTGCATTTCCTTCCTTTAATAGAGCATGTAGGTTAGAGCATATAAGATACATGTTACATTCCAAAAGGAGAAGTGATCCAGTTGGGCGTCCCTAAGCCTTCCAGGTACTACTTCTTACCCTTCTTCTCACTATCCTTTATATCTTTTATTGCTTTTCTTAGTTAGTTTTACTATTTTTCAATAAATGTGTGCAAAAACCCCTTTTATGAAGAGAACACAAGGGGTAATGATTGATTGATCTGGTTGAGTTGTGTGTTGAAGTGTGGCCTGTCATGGTGTGAACTTTTGCGAATTGCGCTCTAACATTGCCAACTGTGTTTCCCCTACCCTATGTTGTATGTCATGTTGCCTTTGAGATTCATGTGACTTAGCTTGATTGACCTTGATAAGTGGGATATACCTTGAAGTAAGTTGTTGGACTGTGGTACAATTACCTGTAAGACTTTGAGCCTAATGACTATCCATTGCATATAGTCTCATACTTTCCTTCATGTGTGACTCATCCATGATTGCATCTCTAGAACTTGGTCTTGTTCTCTTTGAAATCGCATTTAGCATGTGCATGTGTTGATATGACTGAGGCAATTTTTATTCTATTTAGCCACATGAGCCAAAAAGCCACCCATTGATATGCACTACCTTCTTTGCTAGCCCTTTGTGTCTTTCCCCTTGCCTTTGTTGTTGCCCCATACACACTACACACTTGGCCTATCGATATTCTCCATATCCTTGTCAAGGTCTAGTGGAGCGACACTTCCATGTTGAGTTGGGTTTGCTTTGAAGGTTCACCTTGGGTACGTTATCAGTGGTTTGTTTGAGGGAATTTACGATTCAAGTTTGTATTCCCCATGTCATTCACATACCTTTCTCCTTTCAAAGAAACGAAATAGAAATGAATGAAAAAGGAGGAACCAAAGAAAAGAAAAAAAAAGAGAGAAAGAGAAAAAGAAACAATAGAAAAGTTGTAAATAAAGTGTTTGGCATGGAAGTGTGACAATGAGATTGCTAAATCCCTCCCTTAAGGTTTTTGTGGGGTTGTCGCTCAAATTTTCAATTGTGGTGTGAAGTTGTTGTTCCGACATTAGTTATGGAAGTGTTTTTTTGCTCCCTAGTCTTTGACTTGTTAGCTCCACTCTTCCCAAACTTTTTCCACTTCTCACCCTTTACCTTTGACCCCATTACATCACTTTACAAGTCCTCATGATTTACACATTGCATTTTGCATTAGGCGGTGGAGAATTGAGAACTCTACCAAACTTATGGTAGTTGCTTGATTGGGTAGAGTATTGAGTGCACCCTTATTACATATTCTAAATACATTGAGGGAAGTGTTCCACTTTATCCTAAAGTAAGGTTCTACCAGTCCTTCTTACCCACCACTAACCAAGGAAAGGTCATGTCTTGTTGTGTACTTCGATATTAGGGCATTTGATGCATTGTATTTGCGTATAGGGACCCATGGAAGGAAGTGTGTGAGCTGTATTTGAATTGTTTCACATTTTTGACTTGGCTACCTTTAATGCATAATTTAACTTAGATTATTGGTTATTCATCCCTTGCCTAAGGAGGGTGTGTTAAGAGGTTTATTGTTCTTCCTGATCCTTCATAGCGTAGTCTTGCTTGAGGACAAGCAAGAGATAAGCATGGGGGCGTGATGAACCTCTATTTGTACCATATTTTAGCATGTATTTAACTCGATCTCTCCTATACTTGCATGCTTTATCACGTCAGAGAAAGGTCAAATCTACCTCTTATGCATATATTTCGCTCATATAGCGTCTTTCTGTAATTTCAGGAACTGTGTTGAAGGAATTGAAAGACAGTTAATATTTGGTAGAAAAGAGCATTAAAGAGGCGAGAAAAGCCGCTGAAAAGCGTCGCATGGAAGTCCCGGGGGATCGAACGCACGTGGCATCAGCCAGAAGACGGAGAACCGACCAAGCCAAGCCGGTGCCACATGGCACGGTGTGGTTGTGCCACTTGGTGTGGCCGGTCCCACTTAGTCGACCTCCTTGATGTTTGCCAGAGTTTTGGCACAGTCATCCCATGCCTCTGGGCACGACCGTGCTGCCCCCGTTTTCGCGTCGCGACTTAACTTTCCTTCGGGGGCTATTTTTAGGGGCATTTAGTTTTCATTCAGTTTTCTTTTCCCTAGACGTTTTCTTAGGCGATTTTAGGTTTAGTTTTAGAGTTTAATCTTCGCGTTCTTGGATTGTAATTTTGGATTGGAGTTTGATTTTGCTTTCAATTTATACGATTAATTCCAGGTTCTATCTCAATTCGCTTTCCTCTTGTCCTTGATTATTTTAGGTTTTGGTTGCCATGGTTATTGGATTGAACATTGTGATTGTTGTGTTAAACATGATTGTAGGCTAAATCCTTCAACTTAGGTTGGGATTGACGCCGAGTATGTATAGTTGAATCTTGTACTGGCCCAAACCCCTGCTCCCGCTTTGTTTTGCGCTTATGAATTTTACTATGCACACCACATGCTCGATGAAATGCTCGAAAGAACATTCATCCTTTTTATTGGGGTTTAGGGGAGCGTTGAGAGACGAAACCTTTACCTAGTGCGCCTTAGTAGACAATTAACGTTTTAACATGAAAATAGTTAAGATTTTAATTGGGATTTGAGATTGTAAATCTTGTAAATCTTCGACCTTTAGTCCCATGAAAATAGGTGACTATGGTTCTAGGATTAGTCTTCGACCCTTGAGAGAGGGATGAGATGGGCTTAATTGACAATTTATCCATTCGTGATGCATGCTTGGGAGATGTTTGGTAGGGCTAGTAATTGATTCGCTAGCATATTTGTGTTGTTAATTCCAACCTAGGTGTTTACTCTTCTGCTGTTTATTCCATCTTTTAATTGTTATTGTCTCCCTTAGTTTAGTTCCAAAACCTTAATTGTGACGGCCTAGCTTGAGTAGTCTATTTAGTTCTGATAGTTGAAACCAAGTTCCTTGTGGATTCAACCCGTACTTACCGATTGCTAGCTACAGCTGCACTGTGCACTTGCAGTAAACTAAAACGATAACAATAAACCCACACACCTCTATTAACATCATCAGCAATTGACAAAAAGTACTCAGCCCCACAGAATGCTTTAGCTCAATATGCTCCCCAAATATCGCAATCTATAAGACCAAAACTATTCAAAGCTTCAGTATCGCTAATTGAAAAAGACAAGCAGGTTTGTTTTTCACGTAAACACACATCATACAACTCATCTTTATGGTTACCATAATCTCCTTGAATAATACTAGATAATTTTGATAAAGCCTGACTAGCAGGGTGACCCAACCGTTCGTTCCAAAGGTCATGGGACGAGATCTTGTTGACTAGAATTCCTGCTGCCTGCTTGTCATTGAAGTATTATACCTCTCTTCTGGGTTCACTCAGTCCAATTGGGCTCCTCGTGAATGTGACGATGCAACATAAGTCTTTAATCAGTTGTCCAATAGATATGAGACAACGATTCAATTTAGGCACATAAAGTATATCTTTTAAGACAAGTTTAGAACTCAAGTATATCGTTCCTTGCCTAACTGCTAGAGTGCTCAAACCATTAGGAAGCTCAACTTGAATTGGAAGCATCTCATGGACATTACACAACATATTAATATTACAAGTCATATGGCATGAGGTTCCACTGTCTAAGAGCTACGTTTCCTTACGGAAAATTCGTTAGTGGGTTGACTTCGGAGTCTCTATTAGGCTTAGAATCTTTTACACCTGCTCCGGGGTAAATCCTCCCACGCTGCCACTGTTTTCTTCGAACGTCCTTGATTCTTGATGCATAACGTTGCTACTGCTTTTCCAGCCGAGTCGTCACGTCCTCTTCCCTCACTACTGCGTTTGCCACCTCCTCCTCTATGATCTCTGCCACATCGTAGTCTACCACGAGAACTCCATCCAGGTAGGTACCCAATTAGCTCGAAACACCCGACTTCTTCATGCCCATATTTGCCACATTGTTTGCACATGAGTTGTTCTCTATGTGGCGACTTACCATGAGCTCCAACAGCAAACGCAGCAGCAATGGCTTCGACCTTGTTTTCTCAACTAGTCATCACTTTCTTGTGGGCTTCTTCTTGTTGTATCATGTTCAAAATCTTATTTAAAGATGGGAATGAGTCAAGAGCAAGAATTTGGCTTCTAAAGGTGCCATAAACATCATAATCCAATCCTATTAAGAATTGGTGTATTTTATCGTCTTCTATCATCTTTTCGGTGGCTCCACACTTGCACGTTGGTACTTAGATACAATTCCTTAGTTCATTCCAAAGACTTATAAGCTTTGGTAAAAACTTGACTACTTCTGAGTGTCCTTGCTTGCATGAAGCGATCTCATATTTTAGCTTATGTATCCTTCGAATATTTGGTATAGAATACCTCTTTCTAATATTTTTCCACATTTCATGTGCAGATTCGACATATGCTACGCTCGTATGAAGCTTTGTTCAATAACATTCATAATCTAAGATGTGATCATAGAGTTGACCATATCCCATGCGTTAGCTTCAGCAGAAACTTCCCCTTCATTCACTTCAAGTTTGGTAATCTTTCCATCAATGAAGCTAAGTTTGTTTTTAGCTTTCAAAGCTATTCTCACAGCTTGTTCCCACATATCATAGTGCTTCCCATCAAACTTAACTATGATGATAATGGCTCTTGATGAATTAGAAGGTGAAAGGTAGTATAGTGATTGATTCATAATAACACAATCTTCAGTTTTGTTATTCTTTTCATCATTCTACCTGTAGGTCGGGCCCATTAGTTGAGGCCCGACAGCCACTAAAAGACCTCCCTAAACCCTAGTAACTACCCCCCAATACCTATATAAGGAGGTTTGGGAGGGTCAAGCAAAAAACACACGAACTGAAATATTATTTCTCTTTCTCCTCACAATTACTCTACCATCACTACGGAGTAATCGAGTTTAGGACGTGGACGTTATCAGGCGACTCTAGTAGCCACTGGGATTTATTATTACTGAAGAACTGGTATTCTTGTTGTGGGCTATTACCGACAGTTCAATTCCGCATCTAGGTTAGTCCTGAATTATTTCTTACAGATGGTATCAGAGCCATGGACCCGGACCGGTGTGCCAGCGAGGACGCTGGGCCCCCGGGAGGGGGGTGGATGAAGGTATCCCACATCGGTAGTTGAGGAGAACGAACCACGCCTTATAAGGGGTGGGGATACCTTAACCCATTGAGGCGCCTTTTGAGGACAAAACCGTGAGGGCAGGGATGGTGGTAGCGGCCCGCCTGCCCAAAGCGGACAATACCTCAATGGCGGGTGGTCGTGGGCTATTACAGATGGTATCAGAGCCTAAACTGTTCGGTTTAGTTCCCAGAAATTAGATTGATAAATCTGAAGAAACCAATTCGTGAAAAGCATGCTAATTTTTTTTATTTGCTTAATTTTTGTAATTATTCAACCCTAATATCATGCCTGCATGCTTTCATGACTAAAGTCCGAATTTTTAACCAGTTCAAAGCATGCTCGTTTATTCGTTCAATTTGCTTAATTTCTGTAATTATGCAACTCCAAAATCAAACCAGCATGCTTACATGATCAAAGTTTGAATTTTTTTTATTTGTTTAATACAAACTGTTAAAAGCATAGTAGTCTATTCAAAGTTTCTTTATTATCTTTCGAATTGTTCACAATTGATTGACAATCTGTTCCAGCATGCTTGTTTAGACGAACAGTTGCCTAATTATGCAAAGACATAGCATGATTCTGTGAACCTAGATTTTTTTTTTCATGGATGCTACGTACAGAATCCTATTATTTTCTTCTGATGATATGTTCATCAAATATCATGCATCTGCTAAACGAAAACATGCTTCCATGATTCTGATGTCTAAGGTTGACTAAAAGACTGAATTTTTCGATAACCGAAGTCCATGGATATCCAGTTAATATCACTGTGTATGTATGCCTTATGTTATGACAATGTTTAGACAAAATCATGCTTGAATCAAATGCTAAACACTAAAAGGCACAATTTTTTTTTGGGGATAAAAACCCATCCCACTCGGATTAACCGTAACCCTAAAATCCCTCGCCTAAAACAAAAAAAAGGGGGGGGGGGGAGGAAAGGGGGATGGAGGCGGACCCGAAACCCAAACCCTTACAGGGACCCGAAACCCTAACCTTAATCTGCCTCTGCCTAAGTCCTCGGCCTTGACTCAAATAACCACAAAAAAAGGGAAACGGAAGTGAGTCAGCCGAATCATACCCATCAGAAACCACCGAGGAGGGGTGGTGCGTGACCGTCACGAGCCACCAACGAAGGTCGTTTCACAATCTTCTTCCTCCCAGAGCCCCTTCCCATTGCCGATCTACGCAACCTTGACAAAAAGCAACCAAAAAATACCGATTCAGGAGGAGCGTGAGACCATGCGCCACCGCCTCAGTGGCGCGTTCGGCGCGTGGGCGTCTTCATTAGGCTTAGATTCGGCCGATCTACACCATAGTACCCTTGGTTCTCGCCGGTGTAGCGTAGATCGAGGCTCAACGGGGTCGGTGGTGGTGGGTTGCATCATATGGGTATTTTTTTTGGGGACAACTGAGAACGGTGGTGGTGGCTGTCGTGCTCGTGGTGACAAGGAAAGAGCTTAGTGATCAATTTCCATGGTCACGGCACTGGGAAAGCTAGAGAGCTAACCATGGGCAGAGAGGTCGAAGAGAGTGTCGAGGGAGAGTTCGAAGACATGCAGAGGTGCAGCAAGCAGAGAGAGAGAGAATGGCTAAGAACGGATTAGGGTTTGGATGGAGGGGGGCATTCACTCACTCTTTAATAAGGGGGGTAACTGGACCAGGCTCCCCCTTTTCGGTTTTATGAGTGGGCCGGTTTAAAGCCCAGAACTGGGGGGTTCATTTCTTGATATAAATTTGTTTTATATCTGCTTATTCATATAAATTTGTTTTATTTGTAATGGCCATTTATTTTTGCTTTAAGTTGAATTTTTGCCCCCTTGTTCTCATTGATTATATAATATTTGGAGATTGATTATATAACTTTGTGTTATATATATATATAATGAATTTGTGTTAAATGAATTAGTTTCATAAACATTAACTGGATACATATTTACGTAATTAAAAGTGAATATCTTCGTGATATTCATTGGATTAAAATGTTAATAAGTTTAACAAAACCTTTAGAAAATTCTATGAAATTAATAATTAAATTGAAGAAACTCCAAATTCACAACTGTGGGTGATGATTATGAGCTTAGCGAAATTTTCGAACGTACATAGTAAATTATGGAGCTTTCTAGGGAATTTAATTATTAAACAATATGTCTAACAGATAAAATATACTTTCAGATATGACAGCTAGAAACATGATAGGTTGCATGCAATCTGATGACAAGTTGGATGACACGAACTATGATGTTTGGCATCTAAAGGTCCAGTTTTATCTCAACAACAATGATATGCTGGACCAATTGACTGCCTCCATGGTTCCTCCGGCTAAAAAAGATGAACAAGGCAGGGATATTACTGCAACTGAGCAGTACAAAGAAAACCTGAAAACATACCAAGCATTGTTCAAACGCGATCGTTCCGCACGCTACACCATGCTGTCTTGCATGCGGGGCGATCTCCTGGGAGAGTTTGAACGTTTCCGCATTGCTAAGGACATGTGGATACAGCTTAAGGTTAGGTTCGGGCAGACGTCTGCTACAAGGTTGCGTACCTTGCAGCTGAAATGGATGCAATATACTATTGACTCCAATCGTAGTATCCCCGAACAACTTCGAACCATGAGTGCTATGGTTCGAGACCTTAAGGCTGCGGGGCAAGAGGTTTCTGAGTAAGAACAAGTCCTGAATGTGATCAGGGCTCTTCCCAATGATAATGAACATTGGAAGAGTTTTAAAACATTCATGGCACACAGTGATCATATCAACACTTTCGAGGCAATCTCCAAACACCTCGAAATGGAGGAAGAGCGTTTAAAGCAATATGCGCCTTCCAGTATGGCATTCATTGCCAGAGGATTGGGGCCCAAGGGCAGGAAATCTTACCGTGGTAAGAAACCTAAGAAAGGCCCCCGTCCTCCTCAGAACTCTCACTCTAATGCTGGTACTGCTAAGAAGCACAAGGCTAAGGGCAACGAAGCTAAAGATATGGCACGTGTGAAGTGCTATAACTGTGGGAAGAAGGGCCATTTCGCTCTGGATTGTCCTGAGCCAGCCAAGGTACCTACTTCCATCAAAACTCCTGAATTATATGTTTGTTCCCATGCATTCGTTGCTAACTCTCTTCTTCAATGGATTGTAGATATGGGGCCAACAAAGCACATAGTTCAGGATAGGGCTGGATTCGTGGAGTACCATCGCTACCCGGTGGGTTCACGGACTGTCGTACTGGGGAACGGTAGCGAAGAAAATGTCCTTGGAGTAGGAACATACCAGCTCAAACTCCGTGGAAGAAACAAGCTGCTTCTTCATGACGCCCTCTATGCACCTGGGGTGCGATGCTCCCTAGTTTCTTATGTTTCTTCAATAAGATTAGGTTTTGTTTTTGGTTTTCGTCCAGACGGTTTAGATTTGTTCTATAATGGCAATTTGTTTGGCCAGACAACTTTGAAAGGAGATTTCATTGTTTTGGATTTGGATGATAACTATAATAATATATCCTCTACTTATGTTTCTTATTTCGACTCCAATTCTGAATCTGTTAAGCGGCATGCTAGACTTGGCCATGTGGGTCAAGATGGAATAAATAGGCTAGCTAAAGAAGGTCTCCTAGACCGACTCACTAGGGTTAAGTTACCTAGGTGTGAGTCATGTTTAGCTGGAAAGGCAACTATGAAGCCTTTCGGTAAAGCCATGAGAGCATCTAGTCCCTTAGAATTAATCCACTCAGACATATGCGAACCCATGAACGTTAAAGCACGACATGGGGCTATCTATTTCATTACCCTCATAGATGATTATTCACGATATGGGTATGTGTACCTGTTATCTCACCGCTATGAGGCACTTAATATATTCAAACGCTTCGTAGCGGAAGTAGAGACTCAATTGGAACGTAGGGTTAAGATCCTTCGAACTGATCGAGGTCGTGAATACCTCTCTGATATGTTCAAGGAGTTCTGTGAGGAAAAGGGTATACAAAGATAGTTAACGATTCCACGCACTCCACAACAAAACGGTGTTACGGAACGTAGGAATTGTACATTGCTTGACATGGTCAGGTCAATGATGGCACATGTTAGTCTCCCTATCAGTTTCTGGGGAGATGCACTGCTTACGGCAGCCTACATACTCAATCGTGCGCCAAGCCAGAGTGTACCCGCCACACCATATGAGTTATGGCGGCTATGTGCATAACCCAAACCACAAATATGGAAAACTTGGTCCAAGGGCCACCAAAATGGTGTTCGTTAGGTACCCCGCACAATCAAAAGGATATGTGATGTGCGGGGAACATCCAAATGGTGGCATGACAGAAATAGACTCCCGCAACATCGATTTCCTCGAGGATGAGTTCCCGACCATTGGTGAAGTCAAAAAGGATGTCGAACTATTTGAGCTATAGCCAGACATCCAACCATCATTCGATGAGGGGGAGAATTTGGATCCTAACCAAGTCACCGAAGATGGTATGCCTCCCCTATCCAGAGGGGATGGGGGAGACCTGCCTGACCAGGAAATTGAGATTCGTCCTCAATCTCCTGTACATGAGGAAAGTCAACTTGCGAGTGAGGTCCGTCCTCAATCTCCAGTTGCCGAACATGTAGTAACTCCACATGTTCAGGATCCCACGCCCCAGAGGGATAGTGGGAGTAACTTTCCACATGTTCAGAGTCCCACACCCCTTAGAGATAGGGGGAGGGACACCTCAACCAGGCAGAGGAACAATGAATGCCCTAGGCTCCGAATGAGTAAGCGTGGAAGAATTCCTCGACGATATTTTCAAGTCGAAGGGGAAATATTCCTATGTACTCCCTTGGAAGTCGAGGAGCCTACCTCTTACCAAGAAGCAATTGACTCACCAAGCCACAAAGATTGGATGGATGCCATGAGGGACAAGATGGACTCGATGGCAAGAAACAAGGTTTGGGAACTTGTTGATCTCCCACCCCAGCATAAGTCTATTGAAAACAAGTGGGTTTTCAAGATAAAACGTCGGGCAGATGGATCGATCGACAAGTTCAAAGCCCGTTTAGTGGCGAAAGGGTTTACACAAATTGAGGGTGTAGATTTTGAAGAGACATTTTCTCCTGTGGTGAGATTTGCCTCTATTCGCCTACTCCTAGTCTTGGTTGCCCATGTGGACTTAGAGTTGTTTCAAATGGACGTAAAGACTGCTTTCCTCAATGGCAACCTTGAGGATGAGATCTACATGGACCAACCCTTTGGTTTTGCATCAAAGGGGCAAGAGGACAAAGTGTGTCCTCTTAAAAGGTCCATATATGGTCTTAAGCAGTCCTCCAGGTCTTGGTACTTAAGATTCCATGAAGCCATAACCTCTTTTGGCTTATCCATGGTTTCGGAGGACCATTGTGTGTATGTCAAAAGATCAACCGGAGGGATTATGTTCCTTACCCTATATGTTGATGACATACTATTGGCTGGGAATAATTTGGAGATGATCGAAGCTACTAAAAAGTGGCTATCCTCCGTCTTTGAGATAAAGGATATGGGTGAAACCAGGTATGTCCTAGGTGTGGAAATAGTAAGGAATCGTCCCAAGAAACTCTTATGTATAAGCCAAGAGGCATATATCAAAAAAGTCTTGGAACGGTTCCGCATGCATTATTCCAAACCCGTAGACACTCCAGTTGAGAAGGGCTTAACCTTAAGCCTTGACCAATGCCCAAAAACAGACAAAGAGAAAAATGCTATGAGTAATGTCCCCTACGCTAGTGCCGTAGGGAGCCTAATGTATGCCATGTTATGTACACGGCCGGACATTTGCTTTGCGGTTGGTCTGGTAAGTCGTTACCAAAGCAACCCTGGACAGGCTCATTGGCAAGCTGTTAAGAGAGTCATGCGTTACCTTCGTGGTACAACCGACTTGGTCCTATGCTTTCAGGGCGGGGACCTTAAGTTGAGAGGATACTCAGATGCTGATTGGGGTGGTGACCCGGACGAGTCCAGGTCAACCTCAGGATATGTGTACACCCTGGGTGGGGGGGCCATATCATGGTGCAGTAAGAAGCAAGACTGCATAGCTCTGTCGACCATGGAAGCAGAATATGTCGCATGCAGCCCTAACCACGCAGGAGGCAATATGGCTTAGGAGCTTCCTCCAGGATCTTAATCTCACTCCGAGAACTAATGATCCTGTAGAGATGTTATGTGACAATACAGCTGCCATCCAATTCGCCAAGGATCCGAAATTTCATCGGAAGACCAAGCACATCAAGAGGCGTTATCACTTCATGCGAGACGCCGTAAAGATGAAGGAAGTTGCCATAAGGTATATACCCACTAACAAGATGGTAGTCGATCCATTAACGAAGCCAATTCCTAGAGATGCTTTCAAAGCACATTCGTTGAGTCTAGGACTTCGCAGGGTTTAGTTTTGGATGGAATCTTGTTATGTATGATAGATACGTTCTTCATGTAAAAGGCATTTATGAAATAAAGATTAAGTGTTCTTTTTCTAAATGTTTTGTAATTTATCTGTTAGACATGTTGAAAAGTCACAGGCTTCTGATTGGCCTAGTCACACAGGCAATCGCCTTGACGCTTGAGTAGCGGGTAGAATGAGACGTAATCATATTGGAACTAGGTGTGCAATATCGATAACTCATACTGGAAGTGTATGAATGAGGAATAGTCGCCTTAGTAAGACTAAGATGAGACTCAAAGGAGTCGAGTATGAAATAAGTTTTCATATTGAAGCCCTAAAAGCCGAATCTTGAGTGTCAATGCCAACATTCAGTATGTTGATCTAGTGGCTCAGGTTAGATTTTTGATTAAAAATCTAGACTGACGATTTGCATGGCATAAAAAGTGACGAACCCAACTAAGTGGGAGCTATGCCGTGACACACATCTCATACTGTGTGTGCTTGTAAGACGACCCATATGTGGGGTGACGATTGAATTCCCTTTCACTTGTCACTATGTGACCCTATGGACGATGACCCTTTGACTTAAAGCTATGATATTAAGTCGAAATTTAATGATGCTACTTTAATGTGATTCTCAAGAGCCACAATGTATACGGTTCAGCGAGAACTTGTTAGGAAAACAATTAAGTTAAGATGAGATTTCATGAGCGTTTAAGGAAAATCTATCCACCATCACCATATCAAGCCCGAGCGATTATGTTGAGAACATAATCATATGATATATCAGGCAAAAGGGACTAAAGATGCCACTTGTGATGTCTTGGGATATTTTTGGGGTTTCGTATTTCGTGAAGGTGTTATGTTAGTTGGATGATGACTTAATATAACACTATTTGTTATATTCGGTCGCACGTCCTATTCCCAGTATGAAATGTGAGGAGATATGGTTCATGGGGAACATGTGTTGCAACGGCCTTTTGTGGCCGAGTGGGAGCTGTAAGCCGGCCCCATTAGTTGAGGCCCGACGGCCACTAAAAGACCTCCCTAAACCCTAGTAGCTACCCCCCCCCCCCCAATACCTATATAAGGAGGTTTGGGAGGGTCAAGCAAAAAACACACGAACTGAAATATTATTTCTCTCTCTCCTCACAATTACTCTACCATCACTACGGAGTAATCGGGTTTAGGACGTGGACGTTATAAGGCGACTCTAGTAGCCGCTGGGATTTATTATTACTGAAGAACTGGTATTCTTATTGTGGGCTATTACCGACAGTTCAATTCCGCATCCATGTTAGTTCTGAATTATTTCCTACACTACCACATGATCATAGTTTAGGGTTTAGTCGTCCTCTCCTCTCATGTGTTTCCCTCCTCACACTTTTCTTTATTTATTTAGGGATGCTCTAACACCATGAAAAAAATATGTTATGATGAGGAATTGTGTTTCTCTGACTTGTATATTCCCATGAAAGAGACAACGAATTTATATTGCAAGACTCCTTGCTATACCCTAGCTTGACAATCAAGAAACCTAGGTCTACTCCAATTTGTAAAGCAATTAGGATAATATACAAATAATACATGGTATAGGAAACTACTAAATATCAAGCGGACCAGAATATGATTTCCTAACAATAATATGTGGCTTATGGTCATCTATGGACGATCCAAAGATACTAGAGAACTCAACGATAGCATTCTCGATGCACAATAATTAAACCCCATGAAAATTAGGTTTGCAAAAAATAAAATCCTATAATGTACTCTCCGATGTAGTAATCATAGACTATTTTAAACATATTAATACTATTTACTAACAAAAGCTCCAAAAAAAATTTCTATGCATCATAAAAGATGGGGAAAAACTAATTCAAGTCAAGAATCAGTACGTATACATTAATAGATATTTTTTATAAGAAAAAAGAAAGATTCTGACATTTATAACAAATTGTTCCCCTAATAGTAATGAATCTAGAACATCAAAGCAAAATCATTATCCGCAAAAAGCTAGTGTATATACCGTCAATAGCCTCTAAACTTGTAGCATTACTATTGCAACCAGTTATGTTCTTCAACATCAATGTGTCTTTCCTAAACATTGGCTAGCTATATCTTTTCTAAACATCAGGAGTTATATAGTATTATGTTATGGAGCAATTACCCACTTAACATGATAGATTACTTTAGAAAGGAAGATTATCATAGTAGAACCAGATGAAATTCCCCCACAAGTAAGCCACTCTCCAAATTCCAAATCTATTAACTTCATAAATCCATTGAGCCAAACTCACACTAAAATGGAAAATAAACAACTATCTTACAGAAAATGAAGAGAAAATTTTATTTATTTATTGAAATTATGAGATATAAACTGCTAGTTGATTACTACCTCATTACTAAAGAAATTTTAAAAGTTGAAAAGTTAGGCTCCCATTAGCGATTTGACTTATGGTAGTCCTCATGGGATTGGACATAGGCTAGAGTTTTTTGTTGAGGGACTCCAGTTTTTTTACGGCGGAGACAGTTAGAGGAGCCTAGACTTAGCGGAAGCAGAACTCACATTAACAGTTGTTATTGTTATAGAGAATTAGAGGAGACACAACTATTAATATCCTATTTGATTAGTAGATAATTAAGCACACATCGTGATTCTTCTAATTATTACTTTTTTCTTTAGACACATACATGCGTATACAAACATTATATTTATGACCTTTTTGGGGGGGGGGGGTGTTTAACATGGTGGGAGTTGAATCGAGGTCTCATTTGGATCAAGCAAGAGGAGTAGTAGTGTCTAGTGAAAAAAACATATCATATTGTTCGTTTTTATTGTTCGTTTCCATCCTTTTTAGTTGCTAATGCCTGAAGTAACATCAAAATGTTCAGTTGGATCGAACAATAAATACTATTAAGATCAAAATTATAAGAAGCTCCTTTCGGAGAAACTTGATCCCTTTATGCTACTTGTTGGGAATGTCACACATGAATAAAGAAGTCCCATATCGGGAGTTTGAAAAGAAGGGTCATGGTATATAAGTCAAGTGGGCTACTCCTCCTATTGCCAATTGGTTTTAGGATGGAACCTCACTTGGGCTTGTTGCCATGGACCTTGGTTGAAGTGAACTTCTTCCTTGGTTCTCCCCAACAAGTGGTATCAGAGCTGATGGTGCGTTCGGCTAGGTGACAAAAGGTGTGGCATGGTGGACCCCATGGACGACCCTGGTGAAGTGACACACAGGTGTTGATCGAGTGGTAATACGTGTGCTGCAGCGTGGCTCGATGTTGGAATAAGCTCCTGATGGTGGCTTGACACCTTGGTACAGGCTTCTGCTCAAGGGGGAGCTTGTGCGTTGACATAGTGTGAAAGAGACTCATGTGTGAGGGAAAGATTGTTGGGAATGTCACACATGAGTAAAGAAGTCTCACATCGGGAGTTTGAAAAGAATGGTCATGGTATATAAGTCAAGTGGGGTACTCCTCCTATTATCAATTGGTTTAGGATGGAACCTCACTTGGGCTTGTTGCCATGGACCTTGGTTGAAGTAGACTCCTTCCTTATGTTGGCCTGTGTGGCCAGCACAACACCTGTCAGTCCCACCTCTCGGGTTCGATCCGGGGTGGGGGGGGGGGCGTAATTCTGCTTTGTACAATGAATTGTGTGTGGGTGAACTTATGTTCCTGGACTCTAGTCTAGGCTTTAACATCCCCTTCCTCATTTGTTAAGATCCGTTAGGTACCCTAATATAGGGGCCTAGTGAATTGGGTTTGCTTACCTCAAAAAAAAAAAAAAAGGAGTATAGTGGCACCCTTTGTGAGGTTAGATGTACGTATAGCAAGGTGCTCCTTATTTTTTGGTTTTGTGGTGATTAATGAGTTTCGACGCGAAGCAAAAATATGATACAATAGTTTGGCCCAATTAAGTACGATACGGGGAAAGGCACTTTATTAGAAGAATATTTTGGCAGTTCATTTGTCAGAAGGTTGTAGCTCATGGTGCTCTGGTTGTTTGTGTAGGCCTTGTTTGGTTATGAGAAAGTTAGACGGAAAGAAAATACATTTTGAAAATAGTTTCCTTTTCTACATTTGATTTAGGTAGTGTTTTGTTCGGGGATAAATGTGTGTGTTTTTTTTTTTTTGAAAATTACTTTCGATCAAAAATGTTTTTTCATGGAAAAGGATTTTTATGTCACGTTTTTGATTGTTTGGTGCAAAATAATTCATTTCTTGTAAAAAAAGAAGATGTCAATTGAATTATTTAAGTGTAGAAAAATATCGATTGAGTTATTGCTTCAGAAATAAATGTTGACTAAATGAAGGATTGTTGAGTTTAAAATTTAAATTTGAGCTTCTTTTAATATTTCATATTGGATAATTAACCTTTCATCCAAACTGTTGAAACAATTTTAGTGTCGAAAAATAAAGATTGAATTATTTAAGTGGTAAAAAAATATTGATTGAATTCTTCCGACAGAGAAAAATGTTGGCCAAAGGAAGAAATGTCAAGCTTAAAATCTAGATTTGAGCGTATTTTAATATTTCTATCTCATGATCAAGTTTTGATCTAAATCATTAAAATCGTTTTAATAACAAACAATATCGACTAAATTGTCATCACGGAGAAAAATGTTGACAAAATGAAGGAATGTCGAGCTCAAAATCCTTATTTAAACTTGTTTTAATATTTCATACCTGATTATCAAACTTCAATCCAAGCCATTGAAATTGTTTTAATGGTGAAAGTGTCGACTAAATTGTTTAAGTTGCAAAAAATGTCGACCAAATTGACGTGGCGAGGAAAAATATTGAGTAAGTAAAGGTATTATTTAGTTCAAGATTTGGATTTTAACTTCTTTTTATCTTTTCATCCGATAATCAAGTTTCGATTCAAGTCATTGAAATTATTTTAGTGGTAAAAAATGTTAATTGAATTGTTTAAGTCGTGAAAAATATCGATTAAATTGTAGTAGCGAAGATAAATATTGACCAAATAAAGGAAATTTGAACTGAAAATCTGAATTTACTCTTATTTTAATATTTCCCTTCGAATGGTTAAGTTTCAATCTAAACTGTTGAGTCTCCTTTTGAAAATAAATTTTAGCTAACTATAAGGTTAAAAGACTTGAGGGAACAACTCCCTTTTGTCAAAATAGAGAGGACAATGATTTTCCTCCATTTGGGGGGCCGGGGGGATGATTTTTCTTGGAAGATAGTTTTCTATCCTTTACTACCTCGAATAGTAGAAAGTTGAAAAATTATTTTTCCTTCAATCAAACACTATCATAAAGAAAATTCTGAAGAAAAAAGTGGAGGAGAAAATTTGATGGAAAAGCACTTAATTTAAGCCATAAAATTTTCCATCCAAAATCAAGGGGAAAATCATGAGAAAATGCAAAACTTATATCATACTCCTAAAAGTACATACTCGTATAAGCCACGTCAGTGCCACGTATTAAAAGTTATTTATATGACAAATACACGCTGGACAATTAGGAGTACACACTCTTAAGTGTATAATATACATTACCGAGAAAACGTGGTTTATCATTCTCAACACTCAGCCAAAGTAGAAAGAGATATTCTGACGTAGTATTTCCTAGTGTGTGCTATTTTCCTTCCTAGTTAATTTTTTTCCTTGTATTTTTTCCTATCCAACTAAAAGAAAAAAAATGAGTTTCTCCTGACCTTTTTTCCTTTTTTTTTCCTTTAAATTTTCTTTTTACCTAATTTTTCTAAGTCCAAATAGGATTTTAATATTTTTTAACTATGTGGTGCAATTCTTTCACTGTCTTGTTTAATTAGTAACTTTTCACTATGTAAGTTCATCCCCTAATTTCAAGAGCAGAAGTGAGACACACCAAAAGATTCTTTATCGGGAATAGCTCTGTTAAAACTGAACTGAGATCTGAAATATAAACTGAATGACCTAGACCCACATTCGATCCAACATCCGAAATACGCTCCTCCAAAAGTAGACTTGAAACTCGAATTGACCCGAACCGAATCATACCTGATCCACAATTTTTTACAAGATTGTTTGATTTTGCATGACAAGCATGTTGGACCAAAAATTAGTTGGCTCGAAATAGACCAGAATCGAAGTTCACCCAACCCAAACCGAACCGACCCGACATGTCGGTTAACCCGAAATATAACCGGATCCAAAATTAACCCGATCCGTACCCAAACCAAATAACTCATTTGCCAAATCTAATAGGGAAGAACCTTGATTGAAGAGCATTTCAAATAATCAAATAGTAGTAGCAGTAGTGTAGCGATAGTAATGTTGACTATCAAAGATTAGAAGCGTGGGTTTTGGATTTTTGATTCCTCATTAATTTGCTTTTGTAAGGGACAAATGTAGACCTAGTAAATACATCATTCGGTTCGAGTACAGATCGGATTATGTTTCCGGTTAAGTGATATTTCGGATCAGTTTGATTTGGATCAGGTGAACTTCAATTCGGTCAAACGATTTTTGGTCAAATAAGCTTATCATGCAAAAATAAATAACTTTGCGAAAAATTTCGAGTCAGGTGTGATTCGGTCCAGATTAATTTAGGTCTTGGGTTCACTTTTGAGTGATCCTGTTTTGGATATCGAGGCAGATATGAGTTCAGATTGTTCATTTCACATTTCAGATCTCAAGTCAGTTTTATCATGTCTGGACAAATGCCCTCTAGAATCTGTGGTGTGAAACATATGTCACTCGCGTGTGCATGCCTTTGGATCCAGCTGGTGCGTTTGCAGCTTGGACTTTTCCATTGGCTCTTTCTTATCATAGTTGGAGAAAAAAACAGAAGAAACAAAAAGCAAAGTCAAGAATCCATCATAAACACTACATTTCCCAACTGCCACTTTTTTATATAAATACTGACCACTTCAAACTTGCAGCATCAAGATTTGCCTAACCAAACATACACTACTTAAAACACTCTCATTAGCCAAAATGTTAATTGCTATGAATTCCCTCGGCAAATCATCTCAACTCTTTTCAATTTCATCATCCTTCCTCCTCTTCTTCATGATCATCATCTTCTCTACCACATGTTCGACGTTCGCGATGCCTAGACTTGGTAGGCTTGGGCGAAGAATCCACATAGAAAATGACTTGACGAAGCCTTCTTCTCTTTCCAATAACACCAACGTGACAATTTCACATTATTCTCAAACACTCGATCATTTTAATTATCGGCCAGAAAGTTATCTAACATTTAAACAAAAATATATCATCTATTCTAAGCATTGGGGAGGTGCAAAGGCTAACTCACCTATACTAGTTTATCTAGGGGATGAGGAACCGTTGTATGACGATGATATTGATTCAATGATCCTCTCTGATTATGCTGCTCGACTTAAAGCTCTTTTGGTTCTTATTGAGGTAATTAATTTAATTGGCAGATATTACTAATTTTTACATTCTCTCCTTATACATATGTTGCTTGGTTTGGAGACGAGGATTCCTGTTGTGACTATCCTGTGATCTGTATTATAGTTGCCTCATATATAACCAGCTAGTTGTGACTCTCTTAACAAGCTAATTAAATATACAAACTCAATCAAATTAAATCGATTCACTTATCTGAATTTAAAATGAAATAATATGAATTAACAAATTACATATACATCCTAATTAAGTCCTTTACTCCTAACAGTTAATTTGATATGCATATATATATATATATATATATATATATATATATATATATATATACACACACACACACACTTGGGTTTATGATATGCACTGCCATATTAAGTAATATTCTCTCTGGCTGACGTGCTATGACACCTCTTTCTCTTGGCACAATAATACATGACATAATAGTTTTCATTTGGTTGAGAACTTGAGATACAACGCTAGTTCGCGTTCCAAAATTGGGTTGAGGCCCGAATTTTGGATCTTAATCACTAATACACATGTATATTATGCACTAGACATGTATACTATGCACTAGAAATTAAGGCAATCATTTCCATTGAAAAAGAGAAATTAAATCGCCCAGCTCTTACGTTGTTCTCAGTTTGTTTTTGTGTGAGCATATAAATTGTATCTTTACTACTAAATAACAAAATTTATGTTGTTAAGCATCGATTTTATGGAGAATCAAAGCCATTTGGAATGACATCAATGGAGGAAGTATTGAGGAATGCGAGTGTCCGTGGGTACTTCAACTCTGCTCAAGCTATTGCTGATTATGCTGAGTTGATTTTGCATTTGAAGAAAAGCTTCAAAGCCCATTACTCTCCAGTTATTGTTTCCGGAGGTTCTTATGGTGGAAGTAAAAATCTATCCATGACCCCAATTTCTCTCTTATGTTTGTTTATTGCTAATTAAATTACTCCGTCCATCTCACTTGACATCTTCCATGGTATTCTTATATATCATTCATGCATAAATTATACTTAAATAATAATAACAATCACAATAATAAAAATAATAATTGAGTAATAATAATAGTGATAGCAACAATAATATGGATCAGATTTACTAGATTTATTCAGTACTTACTAATTAGTAAAAGACTAAGATATAGTGCATAGGCATGTACTTTGACATTACTTAACTTGATTTCTCTATAAACATCCACCATTACTTTTTTTTGATTAATTGTTTACTTGTTTTTTCCAAATTTAAGCAACGTTAATTAAACTTAAAGTTTATAGCTGACTATAACTTGGTATTACTTTTTATAGACAATCCTTTATAGTTCTTTACATCTTCTTATAATCGTTTACAACTTCTTATAACTTGTTACGACTCATTACAAATTCTGACAACTACAACAACTTATATCTGTAACTTCTCCCCACATAATGCAGTGCTAGCAACATGGTTTCGGCTGAAGTATCCACATATTGCTATTGGTGCCTTCGCCGCATCTGCTCCTGTGCTCTACTTCGATAACATTATTTCACCGAATCATGGATACTACTCTGTCGTCAGCAAGGATTTCAAAGTACCGATCTCAATTAAATTTTTCTATTGTTAGTGTTGTTTTTTGTTGTTTGTGCTTTTTTGCTTATACATTCTTCTTTAATCATTGTACTTTCTCTAGGAAACCAGCGAGAGTTGCTACAATACTATTAAAAAATCATGGGCAGTGATTGAAAAAATTGGATCAAAGCCAAATGGCCTCTCATGGCTAAGTAAAAAATTCAAAACTTGCAAGTAAGTAATCCAATTAATTAACACTAATAATGGGCATCATATACATACATAATTTATCAAATGATTATTATTACTTTCCTTGGGGTTGTAGACACTTGAGCAACACAATGGAACTCAAGGACTTTTTGGACTTGCGATATTGTGGTCTTGCTCAATACGGAAGCCCTTCATGGATTTGCGATGCAATGGACAAAGCAGGGAAGGGGGCGGACGTACTTACTCGTGTCCATGCTGGTGTGGCTGCTGTCTATCCTGATATGAGCTATTGCCTTAATATTTCATATTCGGAATGGGATAGTGAGACTAATTTGGGTTATGCATGGCAGGTAATTGTTAGATTCTAAGTATTTAATCATTTTAAGATAGTCTTGTTTTTTAGGGTCTTAGGCTTATGTTTTACCAAAGTCGAGCTACTATTGACCCATAAAGGGATAGAGATATTCCATCACAGATTTCTTCACTTACAAGACTCGAATCCGAGACCTTACTGCTGTCAAATCACCTGAACCAATCTGTGTTAGTTCAGATAGTTCGTCTCTATGTCAGATCGCTTCACATAAGATATATCATAAGACCCAAATTTTTATGGTGACTTTTGATGATAATTGTAGTGATTAATAGTTCATTAATTAGGAATGAGTATGATAAGTCACCAGCCCTAAAGGAAAGAATCACTCTAAAACATATTGTTATTTGTTATCTCAAAACTTTTTAAAAGTCACCGTTAGATGCTGAGAGTCTATCCCACAATAATTCTAATGTAAAATGGTCATAGTAGAGGATTTGTGATTCTAAGACTAGTTTATCTAGCACTAATTTTTGGCTGGTTAAGTTAAAATACTAAATACTACTTCTATTGTGAATACATCCCAAGGTTTTTTTGTTTTTGTTTTTTAAAGAAAGCAGATATCTTCCAAAATGTTCTCATATATTTTGCATGCAGACTTGCAGTGAAATGGTGATGCCTACAGTTCATGGTACCAGTCATGACTCCATGTTTCCTCCTGGAAATTTTGATTTAGACAGTTTTATCCAAGACTGTAAACACAAGTACAATGTTTTACCTCGACCACACTGGATCACTACCTATTACGGTGGACATGTAAGACGTAGTTAGTGTTCAAATTTTTTATGCATAGTGATACTACTGAAATAAAAACTAAAACACGCCGAAAAAATTTCTTACTTTGTACAGGATATAAAGTTAATTCTGCAAAAATTTGGAAGCAATATTATTTTCTCCAACGGATTAAAAGACCCTTATAGTAGTGCCGGGTACGTACGTTGATCTCTTGTTATGAAATCATAAAATTTCTACAAGGTCACAGTGCATTTTATGTTTCTTGTACATTATGGATACTAATGAAGTGCCTTGCTTGGTTTATGGTCACAGGGTGTTGGAAAACTTGTCTGATAGCATTGTTGCTCTCTACACAAAAAACGGTAATCACTGCCTGTAAACATATTTTCCTTTAGAATTTTTGACTTCTAGGACATGCAAACACACAAAACTATTACGAATTTTAGAACTTGCGGTTATTAAGATCCTAATTCCTAGTATTTATAAAAATTTAAAGTACATAATTGATTCAGAAAATATAATATTATGATGCTATTAAGGGCCTGTTCTATTTCGTGTTTTAGATAGATAGATAGATGTAAGGAGATGTAAGGAGCTGTAAGGATAGATACAAGGAGTTGTTGAATTGTAGAAGAGTTGCATAGTATACTTTGTTTTACAATGAACGTTTTGGATGAAAAATAATAACATTAAAATAATATACTTATTGAAAATAAATAATTAATTAAGTTAATTACATAACAATAAAATATATTAATCCCCATAAATTTGGTGAATAAAATTTCGTCCACTTGAGGTTATTTTTTATATGAACATTACTTTGATCGAATATGTAAAGTTTAACGAAAAAAACAAATTTTTTTTGACAAAATTGAATACAACTCTTCAAATAAATTCCTATTTTAAATAAATAATGTTTACTATAAATAAATGCATGGTCATCTATAATAATATATATTTTATGTCGAAACTCGAATATAATTTACGTCGTTATATTATGTTTTTATGTTTATGTAAATGTTGTGTTCATTAGATATTTATAAATTTTGTATATTGGTAGTATCATTTAAAAATATACATATTTCTGTAACTAAAATAAATGAATGTTATAAAAAATCTATGAGATGTAAGAAGATGTATGAAGGTGTAAGAAGATGTAAGAAGATGTAAGGAGATGTAAGGAGATGTAAGCTCTTAACTAAATCCTAAAAAACGCGAAATAGAACAGGGGCTAAGAACACGCAATATAGGAGTAATAATTAATACAAGGAGACCTTGTTAACTTCTGCTTCCCATAATTTTCTTTTCCCCCCTTCATAGATGTCTATGAAAAAGTTTAATCCATAATTACAGGAAGTTTACGCCATCATTGCATTGTAGGTACTCACTGTCAAGATTTATCAGGGCCTGAAGAAGATGATCCAGAATGGTTGGTCGATCAAAGAAGAAGAGAAGTCGACATTATGAAAGCATGGATTAAGCAATACTATGTAGATCTTCACAGTTATTTGAAATAGTATGTCGTCCTCGTTATATGATGATGTAATATGTAGACTTGTAAGAAGGTCCAATAAGGAGGCTCTAAGCATCCATCATACATGCAAGAAGGTCCAATGATTTGGAGATCTTTCTCACGAGGGATCTACTCTGTATTTCAGCACATAAGATAGATGCAAGTTCAGAATGTACTCTACTCTTGAATTGTGGTAGCCACATAAACGTAGGAGCCAACCTAGTGCATGGTTGTCTTCATATTAAAATGTGGTTGGTTATGTATGCTTATCTTGTAACATTGCTATGGAAAAATGCTCTAAATAAGAAGTTGAATTTGCCAGCTCCCTGTCAAAGTTTCAGTTACAATATGACTATTGCTATTGATAAAAATATCTCGAAATCCTTCTTGTACGGCTGCTTTAATACCATTCCAAAGCACTTTGACACAATTCTACTTTTAGGGTTGATGCCACTTCGACATAAGTTGTACCTGCGTAAACAATTCACCTATGTGATTCCTTTGTACAAATCTTCTAGCTGCCTTACTTTATAGCAACCCAAGTTGATCTTAACAATAGGGTTCCTCTCCCCACACCCCCCTCCCCCACAAAAAAAAAACTGACTGCAGAGTTTTCTGTGTTTATTTCTCATTTGAGAATAATAATGCATAATTAAAGTTCTTTCGGGTCTCTTTGCATACCATATCTTGTACGGCATATTAGATATACACTGCACCATATATATTTTTCTAGAGGAGCAAATCATCAAAAATTAGAGAATCAAAAACTAATTCGAAAAAAAGGTTAACTGCCATGTTTATCTTCATTCAATTTTATTCCTCTAGTGATTTTTGCTACAATAGATAATAGGTGTATATTAATACAAGTTGGTTTAAGTGGTTTAGTATTTATTTTCCCCTAGATCAGATCTCAAAATACAATGTATGTCCTTTATAAACTAGCTAGCAATATAACAACTAGACTTTATAAAACAATCACGCAAAGTTTTTTTTTTTTTTTTAAAGAATGTAAATGTGTTTGTGGAATCATTGTGAACTACTCATGATGAGCATCTACATATGTGTATTTTTAAATTTTTTTTTTACAAAGGTAAGTCGGTCCAACCCACTGGACCCCTATTGCAGGGGTACCCAGTGGGCCTTGAACGGACCAGGGGTAAGGGGATGTCAAAGCTAAGACCAAGGCTTAGGACCACCATCCATCCACACACAACTCGCAAGGCACAAAGCCAAAGTTGTGCCCCCCAGACTCGAACTCAAGTGGGAGGGGTGGAAAGTGTGTGTGGCCAACCTACCACACACAACTTCGACATATATATATGTGTATTGGCACTAAACAATCATGAACATTTGACTACACTTTTTGAAGTGGGAACTAAAGTAGCATAATGGTTTGGACCACTATTCCATAATTTCCATTAGCCTTTTCCTGATCTCATTTATGTCATGGTGGCATCAACACAAGCACACTCTTTTTGTCATAACATGTGAATTTTTCTTTTTTTTCTTCGTAAAAACTTTTGATAACCCTTCTTAATTACATCATTTTTAACTACATTATCCAATCATCTAGGAAAAACTGAACTTTGATCTTGCCTTTCCCACACTAGTAGGGGACGCATCATCATCATGTGGTGAATAAGGAAATAAATTCCAGGGTTAACCCACCAAGAATGAAGGCATAAGGCCCAATTCAGACTGGGCTCAAAAATGTACAAATATTCTAAACTTACTATTATGCCCTTGCAACAGTCTCCTATAAATGGTTACCTACTCCATCCAAAATGTTATTGAATATACACGCAACTCTAGGCTCTTGTTAAGGAAATAAAATAGATTGTAAATATTTTGTTGATATATTTTCCAAATATTTCCTTTTCTTGGCTGCTAAGCTAGGTTTAGGGTTTGCCAAACCTATGCTTCTAATATCCTGTATTTAATGGCCTACTTTGGTTGTTAGAAAGTGTGCGAAGTACAGAAATCTTATTGCCTCAAACCTTGTTCATTTCATGGTATCAGAGTAGTTGTAGACGTCCCCCCCCTCCCCCCGAAAAAAACCCTCTTTCTTCTTTCACCATGACCAAGGATGAGAAGCCCAAATAGTTCAACATACAACAAATCCCCATATTCACTTCATCCTTCTGATTTACCTGAAGCAGTGATAGCATCGATCAAGTTTAATGGAAAAAAATACGATCTTTTGGGAGAACGCTGTTGTAACTGCCTTAAAAGCTAAAAATAAACTTGGATTCATTGATGGATCCACGACAAAACCGAAGGCGAAGGCAAGCATGCAAGCGGATGAACTCATTGCCTAGGAGATTTTCAATTCCATGATGACATCATGGATCATGAGCATGATTGACCTGAAGCATCACACAAGCATTGCTTATGTCGACTTAGTTAAGAAATAGGGGATACTATCCAAAAGCGGTATGATGTTCCTAAAATACCGAGAATCTATTAGCTAAAAGCACTGATTGCATCCTGTAACATGACAAATAGGAAGTGGTGTATTTCTTTTCAAGGCTTATGGGACTATGTAATGAGCTCAACAACTATGTCGAGATACCAGATTGCAAGTGTGGACCCATGGATAAGGTAGCTAAGATGCAAGAAGAAGAGATGGTTCATCAATTTTTAATGGGCCTTGATGATGATGATTATTCAGTAGTCCGTAGCTAGATACATACTTGTCCTAGATCCACTTCCATCGATTGCTAACATTTTTAATATTCTATAGGAGGAAAACCATAAAAAGGTGATGGTGAACCAAGACTAAAAGCATGAGATCATGACAACCTTTTTTATGTCTCATATTGCTTGATCAAATGCTATGCAGGTGGGAAAACCAGTTGCAAACACTGTGTGAAAATTGAGTATAAACAAGCCAAAAGTTTTGAACGTATTGGTTAACCATCCGGATGGAACATCTATGGAGGCAGAAGAGGAGCAAGATGAAGTCGTGGTGAAGTCTGAACAGGACGGGCAGAGGATGAGGAAGAAAGATACCAAATGCTGCACAGACATATGGTGAGCAAGCAACTAGTGTTGAGGACGTGCATGGCACGGCAGCAATAGTTGAGTTCAACCCCGAGCAGGTACAGAGACTTTCGAGTCCCATATGAGACTCCGAAGTTTGGAGATGAGAAATTATTGGGTAAGAAAATTTGGCTACTTGATTTTGGAGCGTCATGTCATATGACGAGATTTCTGGGATTACTTCAAAACATTCATGATTTAGAGCCAATACGGTTGAGTTACCCAATGTGACTAAGACCCGAGCTACAAAAGACGGTCAATCTCTTGAATTCAAAGTTAAAATTGAATCATCTTCTGTTCGCTCCCTGTTTGAATTGCAGCTTAATATTTATAGCGTAGTTAGTTGATGAAAGTTTTTGCAAGGTAACATTCAGTAAAAAGTTATGACACATGGCATTGCATATTAGAACATCCTTCAAGTCAAGCTCTATCCAACTTATATGATATTAGTATTAGTAGAAGGGAAAACAATTTACTTGATGTATATTTACGTGTCAAACAAACTTGTATGTCTTTTCCTATTAGTGAAAATAAAGTGATGAATTGTTTTGAACTTATTCACTGTGACATATGGGTTGCATATCATGTTGAATCGCTTTCGGGTGCTCAATACTTTCTTACTATACTTGATGGTGGTAGCCAAGGTGTTTGGGTTTATTTAATGAAAGAAAAACATGAGGCCTTATAAATTTCGATGGATTTTTGTTTTATACCTGACACATAATTTGGAATCAAAGTGAAAATTGTTAGGAGTGATAATGGATATGAATTTGCTTCTAAACCTATGAAAACGTTTTATGGAGAAAAGGGAATTATCCATTAAACACGTTGTACTACCGCTCCTCAAACAAAAGAGTACAGTTCAAAGAAAACATCGTCATATGATGGACATTGCGAGGGTCCTAAGGTTTCAAACTCCTCTTCCCATAGAGTTTTATTAAAATTACTGTCACTATTTGATTAATAGAACACTCATTGTCATACTTCAAGGGGAAACTCCCTATGAGTTTTTATTTAAAGTCAAGCCTTCCTATGACCATTTGCATATTTTTTGGGCCTTTATGTTATCCTCATGACCTTCAAAGGCCAAAGGATGAATTTGGTGCTAGAAGTAGGACATGCATTTACATGGGATATCCATTTGGAAAGAAGGGGTAGAATGTTTACGACTTAGATACTGGAGATATGTTTGTGAGTCGTGATGTGATTTTTCATGAGGAGATTTTTCCTTTAGAAATTGGAGATATGTTTGTGAGTCATGATGTGATTGTCCATAAGGAGATTTCCTTCAGCAAAAGAACAAGTTAAAGAAGGCAGTGATGTGCTAAATTTAGGGCAACAAGATTTTTTCATTGAGAATGATTTTGGAAAGTTTTTGACGATAAATTAGCCCAGTTTGGCTGAAACTGTAGTCAACTAACCGTAGTTCCTAAGCTCATACCCAAATTCTTTAGGTGACAGTGTTGGGCGAAGTGCAATCATAAGGCCAGAAGCTAAGGCAGCGATGGAAATTGGACCCGAAAATTCGGGAAACAGGGGGAGCATCCCTTCAGCAAAAAGGGATGTTCCTCCAGTAGCATTGTGCGTGAACAGAGGACTCACAAGGCCCTAGGTCATTTGCAAGGTTATGTTTGTTATTTGACATGTATCAGTATAAGCGACCCTTCTTTTTCAACAAAGGATACACTATCACTTCCTAAGGTCTCCTCTAGTAAACCTTATCCCATAGGTAAAGTTATGGAACCTAGAATTCTCTATAAGATAGTAAAAGACCCAAAATTGAGGGAAACAATGACAAAAGAAACTAAAGGTCTTGAGGAAAATAACACATGGAGTGTTGAGAAGCTGCCATCAGGGGGAAAAAACCCATTAACTGCAAGTTAAGTATATGTCCGACAGAAGCATAAAGAGCTGCAAAGCTTGTTTGGCGATTACAGTGGATAGGCAAATAGAAGGATTCGATTATACTGAAACATTTGTCCCATAAGCCAAGATGATTAGTGTGATAATATTTATTGTAGTAGCAACAGCTACAGGATGGAATTACATGAGAAAGATGTAAAAAAAGCCTTCCAACATGGGCAGCGTGATGAGGAAATCTATATGACTATGCCACTAGGTTTTGCTACATATAATCGGTGAATGTCATATTTGTATAGGATTTTACAAGTGTTTGGGAGTCATTTTATGGGGTTAGTGCGCTCATTTGTACGATTTATGCCCTTATTTCTACTATTATACTTGGTTTCATTTGTTTTGATAGTGTTTGCAGATCTTTGACTTTTTGAGCCAAGTTATGTGAGTAGAATAAAGATTTTGAGGCTTTGTAAATCGAATAAGGTTGCAAAAATGGCCCAAAGACATCCAACACGAACATACCATGGCCAGTACCATGACCCAAAAGGATCCAGGGGAAGCAGCGAGACAAAACTTGATTGAGCATCAAAACCAGAGGCTACCACGGTCTGACTGCGGTGGTGCACACAGTCCGTGGTGGCCCCTTTCCCCTAAGTCACCTTGTTTTCTTTGGGGCAATTTGACTTTTAGGCAATTTTTACGATATGTTTCAACATTTTTGTAATAAAAGGGTTTTTTTCAACCTCATTTCTTCATCTATCCCCATTTCATTCCACTATAATCTACCATCTAGTTAGGATTTATATTTAGATTAGAGAAAAAGAGAGCAAATTGAAATGGAGATTTTGTAAGGATTCCATGCCGGGTTTACAATCGATGGATTCAAGCGTGTTCTTTGGTTGAGTATTTCGCTTCTCTTCTCTTCTCTTCTCTGTTCTCATTTAAGGATTTATATTTTGTTGTTTTGATCTTAGATTTGTGCAAACACATGTTAAATTTTCCAATCATGTGTTGATCTCTTTGAGTATTTTAGAATTGTTGGATTGTTCTATCGAATCTTAGATGTTTGATATCTTATGAGAAATCTGATCACTTTCTTGAATGTTTTGGGTATTGAGTGAAGAACTAAAAGGTGAAACTCAATACTAGAATCCTTGGATTTGAGTTGATGGTGTGGAGTCTTGAGAAAGTCGCACCAATTGAGAAACCACGAATTTGACAATCTCAATCTTAATTAGACCTGACAAACGGGTCATTCGGTTCGGGTACGGGTCGCGTCAAGTTCGGGTCGGGTCATGTTCGGGTTAAGTGACATTTCGGGTCGTTTCGGTTTGGGTCGGGTATGGTTCGGGTCGGGTCGATTTCGGGTCAATCAATTTTTTGTGAAATAAGCTCGTCATGCCAAAACAAGCAACTTTGCTGAAAATTTCGGGTCGGGTATGGTTCAGGTCGGGTCAATTCGGGTTTCGGGTCCACTTTCGGGTGATCATATTTCGGGTGTCGGTTCGGATATGGGTCCGGGTCATTCGGTTCGGGTTTTGGGTCTCGGGTCAGTTTTGCCAAGTCTAATCTTAATGAACCTAAATAAATCAAAGGCCCTTAAGAAATGGTTATTCGTTAGATTTAGGTATTTCACTTCATCTTGAAAGAGGGTTGTAAGACTTCGATTATCGGTTTCAAAATAAACAATTGAGGAAGAAGTGCTTGATTGATACATGGATTGAGAGATTGCGTGTTTGTTTAATTCCTTTATTATTTATCCATTAGATTAGTTATTTATCCATTAGATTAGATAGTAGAGTAATTTAATTTCGATCTCAAATCTTGATCCGCTTAGCTCATCTTGAGGGAATATAACCTGGTAGCTTGACCTAGTCTCTATGAGATCCACCTTGATTTGCTACAATGCCATCGTGCACTTGCAGTCCTATCAAGTTTTTGGCGCCATTGCTAGGGACCAACATTGAATATTAGGTTTTTCCCTGTAGGTTTGACTAAGCTTTTTGTTTTTATTTGGAAAGAAACCAAAAAATCGATTGAAAATTTAAAAAATAAAAATTTGAGAAAAAAACAATGGCTATTTTCCTTTTCCCCAATTTGAGCATGAATTATTTTAGAGGTATTTTAAACAATTAATTGTTTTCCTTGCTCAAAGTGGTTATTGTTTGGGTAAATGGAAAATTTTGGACATTGTTGATGAGGGTGTGACCAATGAAACCCGTACTCTTTTAGAGTATTAGGGTTTTCTTAGTAAAATTCTTGATGAGGCATATTAAGTGGATTGCTTGGGATTCATTTGAACTTGAGATGGCTAGGTGTGTTTTTGTATATTCATTCCCTGATCCTTGTGCGTTCTATGCTAGATCTTATTATGCCCTTTTTTAGTGTAAATTGTGTAATTCTTCTAATCATGCTATAAATTTGTGTTCTTATTATGCATGCTATGCTCAACCTAATTCTGCATCACCCATGGATAATACGAATATTGTCATGTCCTTATCTGATTCTTCCTTTTCTTTAGCTTAGTGCACTGCGGTCGGGGCGGGTGGACCTTTTGGGGTAGTTGCTAGGTTTAGTGTTATTGATGCATATTTTGAGTTGGAAGACACTTTAGATGAAATGCATGATCTAGCTAGGGGTTACGTGATGTGTTTGTACATGAGAACTCTCCTAACCTTGGTTTTGATGATAATGTTATCCCAAATCCCCTTGTTCATTCACATGCATCACCTCTTTGTTCACTAGCCTCGTCTTCCGTAAGTATTATCTTGATGAGCCCATTGATAATCCTATGATTTGTGGTGCTAATGTTGATCTAGGCTATGAGGACAACGTGTTTGATGTGCTTGGTTGGAATGTTCATAATTTCATGCCCCTAGGTTACTTTAGTGGGTATAATGCCTGCCTTGACCCATATTGCATATACCTAGTGGATGCGCATAGAAAAATCATGCAGAATACTTTCTTGGATTTCTCTCGTGATTTTTCTATGGTATTTGGTTTGCTGAAGAGAGCACTGACTTTCTTTGCTATGAGCCTATGATTATCTTGATGTTCTCTTACTGTCATTCTTACAAATCCCATGATGTGGCATTTGACAAGCTTCTGTGTGCTTTGATGATGTCTAATGTGATTTGCCGGGTCTTGAAGCTATGATAGAATGACTGATGCTCCATATGCCCCATTTGATAGGAGGCCTTAGGTTAGGTGCATCCAGCATCTAACCTAGTGATATTAATCTCTTTTGTTTCCCCTTTCCATTCCGCCCTTTTATTTCCTTCAAATAATGCTTTGTCTAAGCATGGAGGGAGGTTAGTTTCATGTTTTTTATTTTCTTTTTTTTTAAGTTTGCATAATAGTTAGAGCATGTAGTTTAGGATTCCTTTTGTTTTCACTAGAGTGTTGCACTTAGTTGCATTTTAGGCTTGCTCATAGGATTGCATGTTGGAATGGAGTGGATTGGTTTGAGATGTGTAATCCTTTTTGGGTGCTAAATTTTCTAAGGTTTTGTAAATACTTCTTGTTTTGGCCCTGTCCTGATTGAGAACTTTGTTACGCCTTGGACTCTTTAGCAATAACATTTGTACATGATAGTCATTTTATGAGCTAATTGAGACTTTGGTAGATATTCTGTGAGACTTTGAGTCTTCCTTGGACTAATTCATCATATTTAGTCTCATGTCACTACGATAAAAATGTCAAATAAAGACGGAATCAGCGACGAAATATGGGTAATCAGTGGCGAAATTTTAATATCAGTGACGAAATCGGTGACGGAATTAGGCTGTCGGATTTTCGCTCGTCGCTGAGTACCCAGCGACGGAATTTCAAAATTCCGTCGGCATTGGCGACAGATTCAGCGACAGAAATTGCAACATACTTTTTTTGGCGGGGAAAAGTGGCAGGGCGGGGGTGGCGAGTGGCGACGGAATTCAGAATTCGTCGCCACCCCCTTAAAAAAAATTCCTCGTAATCCGTCGTCATTCCGTCGCTAGGTTTGTCTTTTTTTAAAAAATAAAATGGCTTGTTTTTTATCAAATCCGTACATACAAATCAGTCCCTGCAAGAAATTTACAAGATCTTCGCACTGAATCAACATCCAATGGCTTCGAATAGAGGTTCATTCGAAGCGTTCTCAACGATTTCAAGCCACACAAAGGTAGAATTTCACATCCAACACAACACTTCTAACCAAGGGTTTTCAATTCAGAAATCACAAGTTCCAAACAAACTCCATACATATCACAAACTACAAGTTCCAAACAAAGTATGTACATATCACAAACCACAAATCCAAACGAATTAACCAGAAGGTACTAGTAATTGAGAATGAAGTTATATATATGTTTGCAGAAGAGGGTGCAGCAAGCGCCAAATGGGAGGGGAGTGAAATAAGCACCAGGGGGAGGGGAGTGAAATTAGTAGAAAGGGGAGGGGAAGCAAGCAGCAAGAGATGTACTTTGTGAACAATGAAACAAAAAAGCCAACAGCTGAAGAAAAACTGCAACCAACTCAATCACCAAGGTCTTCCTCTTCCTCTTCGCCTTCCTCTTCGTCTTCCTCTTCCTCTTCCTCTGCCTCACCATCTTCCTCATTATGTTGCAAGTGATGAGTAAATGGTGGCTGAGATACCGAGCCTGACGCCTGTTGCATTTGAAAGAAAGCTTGGAGGCGCTGATCGATGCTCATCATTTATTGGCTTAGTTGTTGGTTGCTTTGTGTGAGCAATCTGTTGGATTCCTCTAGTTCCTTACATTTCTCCATAACCGACCGGTAGCTTTCAGCTTGTGAAGATAGCTCACCCCCCAAGTTGGTTACTACATCCCTTAACTCATTGAGCTCTTGTTGTGATGGTGTAGAACCAGTACCTGCTGACAGGCATTTCAGTGAAGTAATATACTAGCTTTGCAATTAAGTAAATTCAATGTATAACCATGGTTGTTGGAACTTTAATATGAAAACAATACCGGATCTTTGAGTGGGACTGCAGTAACCAGATTCCCTCATGTTGCCAGCCTCGTCACCAATGCCGTAAATACGACCCTTCTTGTTCTTGAACGTCCTCACCCACAACTCATTTGGGTTTGGAAATGGCAGGTTTGGATCTTAAGAAGATCCATCCCCAGTCCCTTGAGAGTTGATAACATTTTAAAAATCACGTTCAAAGGTTTCCTACAATACCGCAACATGCACACGAAATCATGCATAGTACAATAACTTAAAATAAAGTATACGAGTTCATGTTGAACTAGCAATGAAGATTGAGAATAGCTAATTACTTACATATGTTTGTTGTGATTTCTTGTCAACCCAATGGGCATCTTCTTTGCCCTGGAGTTTGTGAGTGCGACTGAATAATTCAATAATAGTGGGCTCCGTCCCAAGTTGTTCCCTCTATGTACGTGCCAAGAAGAATGATGTCAAGCACAACACAAAATACATTATTAAACTTAAATAAATATGTAGCAAACATTAATTCATTTACCAGACGCTGCCTATACTCATGCATAGGGATCGAGCCACAGGTGTGGAGAGATGAACCACCACTTTCTGGAGTTCCAGTCAGTTCTTCTGGGCTGTTTCACGTAATTTCTTGTAATGTTTATTCGCCCAGTGTTGTTGGAGTCCCTCCCATTGAGCATCACCGAGCCAAATAAGCTTCTTCTTATGCTTCCTTGCTTTGCCAAAGAAGTCTCTCAAGTGTGCATTGCCTCAGTTTTCAAAATTCCTTCTTATACGGTCCTCATGGACCGGATCCCACGTAAACCACTTCTCCAATTATGAAAACAAATAACACATCAAATAATTCAATAGTAATTTATCACCTATTTCTGAATCTGTTAATACGAAGTCACTGTAGTTACTTTGAACTCTCCAAACCACAAATCTCGTACTGGTTTGGGCATTTTGCTCCAAGTAGGCCAAGCTCCATCAAATTTGCTTTGAAATATGAGCAAAATCCTACTAACAGCACCATCATTGAGGAGAAACCTAATTGGACATAACACATAAAACTCATTACTTGTTATGCAAAATTCATATAGTACTTCATAAGATATAACAAATGAAAACTTACCTGTTACCATCTGGCTCAATCCAAGTCATAGCTCGAGTACTCCCATGACTAGATTGTGCCTCACTTTCACCACTTCCAATGTTCTCTTGGGACTGGTTTGTGTTAAGGTGAGTGGGTTGGGGAGTAGGTTGCACAGTGTGAACAACATGGGGATTTGGAGGAATGTTGTAGGCAAATTGGTCGTACACGGTGCTTTGGTTGGGAATGTATGAGGTCTGATGATGAAAAACCCCAAATGGGAGAGGCAGTGGCCCTGAAATACCTAGTATGTACGCAGCCATTGTCGCTCCTGGCTGAACTGGTATATGAGGTACCTGGGGGAAGATGGATCAATGTCCATTGCAGTCAGATATACAGTAGAGCTCCTACGCCTTCGTCCTCTACCTCGAGGGGAGGACTTTGCTTGATGAGAACTTGAATCCATACCTAAAATAGGTGACAATAAAGCCAAGTACAAATATATAATGAATGCACATATAAACCGTTTTCCTCATGCATCATAATAGGTACGTAGGTTACACATATTTTGCAATGCTCATTCATACAATATAAGTAAAGTCACAACCAATTGTTTGACATGCAAAGTACTCAAGTACATAAGAATTCATAACCACTCAATCGTCTGCATCCTCAGCTGCATTCTCATCCTCATCAATGTCATCGTCATTATCATCATAGAAATGCAAATTTTCTTCAGCTTCATCTGTTTCATTACCGTCATTCCACTCCCCCTCTTCATCACCCTCGTCATTCTCTACTTCATCTATCTCGTCATTACCCTGAATGAATGAAAACCCTATTTCATCATTAACCTCTTTCAGTGGTGCACTTTCATCCACTAATGATGCAAGGATGGCGTCATTTACAGGTTCGACAATAGGCGTCATGTCCGTTTGTTGGTATGCAGTAGGTAGAGTGTACTGCTGATCCACTCTTGCCCTTGGTTTGGTTGGTATGACAACAAGCCAATTGGTCTTATTCCTTGAGTGATCTGCATGTGGCATGAAGTATACTTGTGATACGGTGTTTGGGAAGATAAATGGGTCGTACTTTTGGTACCTTCTTGTACGGTGGACCTCAATAAGATTGCTTAGTTTATGAGATCGTGTCCCACGATTCAATGTGAGGTCGAACCACTCACAACTGAAGAGCACGCACCGTTTAAGTGGTTTGCCTACGTACTCAATTTGGACAACATCTTTTAGTACACCGTAATAATCATTCTCAATATCGCCTTCCCCAGTACCACAAACACCAACACCACAATCATATGTTCTCTTCCCGATGCTTGAAACTTCTGTGTGGAATTTGAATCCATTTACTCTATATGTCGTCCACGTCGACACATATCGCTTTGGCTTCACAACCAATTGGCTCAAGTAGCAATGTTTGTCGGTCTCGAACAGTTGAATATAATGCACCTAAGGTGACATAACATGTGGTTTTAATTAATACAATGCAACTAATTAACTATTATGTTCAAATTATGAATAAATGAGTTACAATACTTACATTCTCACTAAACCAATCTGCGAAATGAGTTTCAATCATGGTGTCGACATCTGCGTCACAGACATTGGGACGTGCTACTTGTTCTGTGAAAATTCTATCATATTTTATAAAGCCTATTAGTATACTTGCGCTCTGAATGATAAACTCAAATGGAAGTGAAAATACCACTCACCCTATATAACGTTTAACTTCATCACAATTTAACAGTACGTGAAGATGGGCAGCAACATATTCGGTATTTGTGAGGTACCTTGATCTTTCCTTACCAATAGCGGTCCCTTGCGGTGCAAACACGAACAGAGTTGGAAGATGATTAACATTGGAGCCGAAGTAATAGGAGGCGAAGAATGTCCTCTCTGCCTCTAGGTATGCTTCTGTGATTGAACCTTCAGGACATGCTTGTTGCTTTATCCTTTTCTTCAATCGGCCAAAGAACCTACCAAAATCACAATTGCATTCACTTCTCAGTGATTTCACATATAACAATTGAGATAAGGTTTCATTAGTTATAGTATAATTTACCTCTCAAATGGATACATCCATCAGTATTGTACTGGACCACCTAGTTGAGCATCTTCTGCCAAATGCACTGGCAGGTGCTCCATTACATTGAAAAAGCCAGGAGGGAAAATGGTCTCTAACTTACACAAAGTGATGACAATGTTGCGATGCGGTTCCTCAAGCATATCGTCTCGCAATGTTGTTGAGCATAAGTTCTTGAAAAACTGGCTTATCTCAATAAGTGGTTTCAACAAATCATCTGGGAGCGCACCAAATGCAATTGGTAAAAGAGTCTCCATGAAGACATGACAATCATGACTTTTCATATTGTTGAACTTAGCCTCATTAGGGTCCACGATATTCCTCAAATTAGAGTAATATCTATCAGGCATTTGAAGGTCCTTCACCTATTCACACAACTCTCTTCGTTTATCCACAGAAAGTACGAACTTCGCTTTTAGTTTAACCAGCCTACCACTAGGGCCTGAATGTAAATGTAATTCTAGCATATCACATATTTCGGCAGCATCCATTCTTGATTTGGCATTGTCCTTTGTTTTCCCATTAACATCCATCACAGTGTTGATAATGTTCTGGAATAAGTTCTTCCCAATGTGCATCACATCTCAATTATGGTGGAGCAGTTGGTGTTGCCAATAAGGCAACTCCCATAATATGCTCTTCTTCGTCCAGTTGTGCTCATTCTCCTTAAATCCTGGTATGACAAAGTCACCATTTGTGGTTACCATTGGATAATCTTCCACCTCGACATAAAGTTCTTCCCCGAGCAATCGGCGAGGAGGACCCCCTGTAACAGTTCTCCCTTTCCTAAATGCGGTTCTATTTCTTCTGAACGCATGATTTCTTGGCAAAAAACACCGATGACAGTCAAACCATGAGAACTTACCTCCATTTTGCAATCTCAAAACCTTTTGTTGTTTCATGCATACGGGGCATGCCAATTGGCCATTAGTACTCCACCCAGATAACATTCCGTATGCGGGAAAATCATTAATCGTCCACATAAGTGCAGCCTTCATCTAAAATGTATGCCTCGTAGAAATATCATAAGTCTCAACTCCAACATCCCACAACTCTTTCAACTCATCGACAAGAGGTTGTAAATATATATCTATCTTGTTCTTGGGATTTTTGGGCCCAGGGATTACACAAGTCAAGAATATAAACGGTGTGGTCATACACATTTCAGGGGGAAGGTTATAAGGTGTAACGACCATCGGCCAAATGGAGTATGATCTTGAAGACAATGTGTGAGGATTAAATCCATCAGCACATAAGCAAAGCCTCACATTCCGAGGCTCTGCAGCAAATTCAAGGTATTTGGAATCGAAATATTTCCATGCTACCCCATCTGATGGATGACATAAAACACCATCCTCACGTCGATATTCGTAATGCCATCTCATGTGCTCTGCACTACTTCTTGATGCGTACATCCTCTGCAGTCGAGGTTTTAACGGCAAGTAATGCATCCTTGAGTATGACAATGGATTCTGATTCCTTTGCTGTGACATTTGCCTCTTCCATCTTGAATGCTCACAAAACTTGCACGCATCCAAATTTGCGTCCTCCTTATAAAATAGCATGCAACCTTTCCAGCAATAATAAATTTGGACCACATCGTTGCCGAGATCGTTAACAACCTTTTTTGTTTGCCCGTAGTTGTTAGACACGCGGTTATTAGGGGGGCACATCTCTTTCATTAATTCAACAACTTCATTGAAACAGTTTTGAGGCATACTATAATCAGATTTAATACTCAACAGTCTCACCATCGCAGATAGCTCACTGTGGGAAGACCAACCATCATATAAAGGTTGTTGAGCAGCTTGAACCACATTATAAAATGGTTCTCCGCAAGTGCTTGACCCCTCTTCCCTTACATTTTGATTTGCTATTATAGCATCATCAACCATGTCCCCCATCCGATCTATGTAGGATTCAGAATAGTCATTAGTAACATGACTTGAACCTCCAATTGCCGGAATTTCACTATTTGGATATCCAAAACCATATTCCTAAGGTTCTATTTCCCCATGACTTATCCAAAACTAATACCCCCTTGCACAAAACCCTTATACATAAGGTGCATCTTAACCTCATCAGGTGTCAAGTACACCCTATTTTTGCATTTCGCACAAGGACATCTATACTTTCCCCCATTCAGAAACTCTGTATGTGTACGTGCAAATTGATCGAATTCGTTTACTCCATCTAGAAATTCTTGCGTATAACCACTACGATCAGGCAGTAATCTATTATACATCCACCTACGAAGTGGATGACCATTCATATTCTGCTCAAATAACAATAACCACATAAGGTATTTGATAAGAATTAATTTTAACAAAATTATAATAAGTACATAAATTACGCAATTATATATTATGTATGCTTACTTTAAAATTTCCACATGCACCAAAAAAAAAACTTACAACTAGGTGATAAACATACTTACATTCTCACGAACATCACAAAATTAATAATTCATACATAGTTGACCGCTTTATTCCACCAACATATCAAATTTAAACTTAAAATTATCATATCTAAGTGTAAATTGCGTTGGGTGAAAACTTTAAACAAATATGAGTTACAACTTCATACAAACATCACATTTGAACAAAATAATAAATTAAAGCATCTCAATCCACCAATATATCAACTTTCAAGTTCACATCACCAAACCTAAACCCTAAATTGCATTGAGCAAAATCTTCAACCAAATTTCGAGAACATTATCAATTAAAACATTTCATTCCACCAACATATGAAATTTCATCTTCAAACTACCAAACCTCAACCCTAAATCGCATTTACCGAATCCTTGTAACGAATTAGAGCAATAACCCCACACACATTGCACATTTCAACAACATTATCAATGAAACCATTTCATTCCACCAATATATCAAACTTTAACTTCAAATTACCAAACCTAAACCCTAAATCGCATTTACCCCAATCTTGAACCAAATTAAACCAATAACCTCACACAAAAACCACATTTCAACATAAATATGAACTAATTATGAAATTCTAACAATGTAATACAAAAATTTGTAGAAATTTCAAATTGTTTAGTTGAGAAAAATACCTCAACTAATTTCAAACAACCGGTGGTGGTGGCGGCAGACAACGGCCGACTGAGGGGGAAGGTCACCGGCGGCAGCGGCAGGGGCGGACAACCGGCGGCGGTGGGTGGGCACGGCGGGGAAGTGGCCGGTGGCTGGGCAAGCGTGCGGTTGACTCGTCGCCCCTCTCTCTCTGCTCGATGCCTCGCGAAATAGCAGAATGAAACCAGACAAATCTGGTTTCATTTTAAAGGGGCGGCGACGGAAATTCTGTCGCCACCCCCTGTTTTTTTTTTTTAAAAAAAATTATTTTTTTTAGGCGACAGAAATTCCGTCGCCATATTTTTTTTCAAAAAAAATTTAATGGCGACGGAATATCCGTCGCCATATCTGTCTTATAATCTGACTTCTTTCTGAAACTATTTTTCCGTCGCCATTTCCGTCGCCAAATCTGTCGCCATTTTTTTCCGTCGCTGAATTCCATTATTATTATGAACTTTTTTAGTAGTGTGTTCTTTCATTTATGTGACTCTTCCAAATTGCATTTATAAAAATTACCTATACTTTTGTTCAAAACCATATTCAAATTGCATAGTTGATGATATGATAGTGTCATTTCTTTGTTTTTGGACATTTAGCCACATGGCTAAATAGTCTACTCTTGTATTACATGTTTATCCACTTTGCTAGCCCCTTTGAGCTTATATCCATTTTTTGTGTGAACATAACCCTTGCCCATATACGTACATATATTTCTAACCTTTAAGTCAAGTCTATGCACATATATCCCACCATTGCGGCCACCATCTCGCTTATGGTCACCGTCATGATGACAATCATGAATTGCAATTATCGTCGTGCTAAAGTTTGTGATAATTGTTGCCGATTAGGCCCAAATCCACCTTCTCCTTCATGTGGTGTCCCTTTGATCTCATAACCACATTTCCGTTGGTTGAATTGTTAACCACAACCTAAAATTTTGAATGTGAGGGTTACGATTTCTTTGTGCTACTAGATTTAAGATCTATCTCTCCCCCCCCCCGGGGGGAAATTGGGCAGATGATGGCTGGTGTGTTCTTGCTTTGATTGAAGTGGTGATGGGATTATGGACTTATCGGCTTTGATTTTAAAGACTAATGTTGGAAAAAAGATTAACTTTTGGAAAAGGAATTAAATTAGGATGAATTGTGGAATTTGATTATGCAAATTTATGTCCTAATTTAGATAAGATTCTATAAAAATGAAGATAACCATTAAATAAGAGGTATTTATCACTTCTTAAACATCACCCTAAGGGCGAAAATTCATTAATAATTTACTAGGCTTGTCGTAAAAATATATATATCTTGACATTGAGTTCTGACAAAAGGATATGGGGCATTGAATTATCAATATGGTGTCTTACAAATAATGGCCTTGGACATATTAGTTTTAATGTTATGAAATGGTCAAGCCTAAATCATAGTAGTTTGTAATTTTGGAGATTGAAAAATATAATAGAAAGTTCTCTAGATAGCAATAATAAAAATAAGGTGGCAGAAAGGTTGTGGAATCAACTGGTAACTACCTTATGAATAAGATGAACTCTGCAGGTTCAACTCTGGCATCCAGTAGCAGCATCTCTTTATTAAATCTTACTCCTTTTTTGGGGGGGGGGGGGGGGTTAAAACTGGTGTATTTGTTGAACCTGGTATTTGACTGGTTCTTGATCAGGTCACTTGTAGGCCAAGTCAACAGCAGTTTCTAGACTAGACCATGATACAATTTCTGGTTGAACCGGCCGATCTGGTTGTGCTTTTGATAACCTTGCCTACAGCCACACCCACACCCAGACTGCATTCATGACAACATTGACAAGATCCCCTAAAAGCATTTTAGCTCTTTGCTTTTAGCTCACTAGAATTGGAGCCAAAAAAATTCCCCAAAATTAGCTCCTTCAGGTGTGTAGACAGTGCACATTCATCTATCTTAAATTTTGAGCACTGCAAGTTCGCATCTCTTGTACACTTGGATAATGGCTGATGCTGTTGGATTCAAGTTTGCCTTTTACTCTGGGTGGGCAAGTTCTCCCCCCCCCCCCCTTCCCGGTTCATTCCCACATGGTTCTGCCTTGGGATATGACTTGAGCCAGCTCAGAACGTTTAAGTGATGTGCTGGATGTTCTCCTAAAATTGTGATTGTCCAGGTATTCATATCAAAGAATGCTGGCAGACAAGTAGCTCACATTTTTGGTGTGCTGATGGACGATGTAGAGTCACTGGAGGCAGAAAGGCATTATTACAGCATTGACTACAAATCACTCGGTAAGGGCGACATCGTGGAGACCAGGTTTGTTCTTGGAAAAGTTATTATGGAGACAATGAAGGACGGTGTCTCCTACCATCAACCTAAGCTTGCCTTGGAGAAGAAACAAGACCAAGCACCTAAACTGGTAGCTGAGCAGGTGGAGGTAGAGAGGTCAACTTCAATGGTTTCTGAGCTTGAAACATCAAAATCCAAGCATAGTGTAGAACGAGGATCAGGGGAACCTGACGAACCAAGCCAGCAAGGACCCAAGAAACAGAAGAAGAATGAGAAGACATGCAATGCTTTGCAGCAGAAACTTGTGGAGAAAATAGGAGAAATTATTAGCATGCAGAATATAGCACCGAAGAATCAACAGCGAAAGCAAGAAATGGAGGACGTTGAAGAGCTTCTTTCATTGCAGAAGACATTGACACAGAAGTATGCGAAGCTTGAGACAGGAAAAAATGGTGAAGCTGTGGCACCCATGGACCTACTGAACGTGTTAAGAAAGGCACCCAAAGTGTTGAACGAGCACAAGGCCGAGCTAACTCCAATGGTTTTGAATCTTGAACCAGCTAAATCCAAGGACAGGGTAAAACGAGGATCTGGCAAGCCTGACAATGAACAACACCAGCAAAGGCCCAAGAAACAGAAGCAGAACAAGAAGACACGCAGTGATTAACGGCAGACGCTTGTGACGCAGAAGCCTGGTAAAGCTAAAGCTCCCGGGGACAGAATTAGTGTGCTACAAAAGGCACCCAAGATGACAAAAGAGCACATATCCAAGACAATTCTAATGGTTTCTGAGCTTGAAACGCCGGAAACCGAGGACACTGGAGAACAGCATCAGGCAAGCCTGACGATGAACTATGCCGACAAAAACCTAAGAAACCGAAGCAGAACAAGACGCTACCCAGTCCTTTGGAGCAGAAGCGTGTGAAGGAGAAGATTGGACAGATTCTCAGCACTCAGAAAAATGAACAGCAAACGAATTCAGTGAAAGATGCTGAGCAGCTTCTTTCATTGCTGAAGAAAATGACCCAGAACGATGATAAGCTAGAGAAGGGAAGACGTGGAGCAATTGAGGCTCCAAAGGGCATACTGAGTGCGCTAGAGAAGGCACCTCAAATGATGAAAAAACGCAAATCTGAGGATCCTAAGGGTATGCTGAATGTGCTAAGACACTCTAATCTCTTTGAACGAGAGGTTATTGTGAAAGATGCAAAACCAGCAAAGGAGCAGAAAGTGGGAGAGCAACCTCCGAAGAGGATACCAAATCTATCTAGCATTTTCAAATGAGTTTCTGCATATTCTTCGTCACTCATTTACTTGGGTAAGAGGTTACTGCAAATATTCAGGTACTTCTACCATTGCATTTATTATGCTTAGAAGAGAGTATGTCCGCATTTGATCCTGTTGTGACTTTAGAGGTCAATTTTGAATTTCAGAAAGAGCCTGCTGACACGAAGTGAAATCAAGGATGTGTGTGTTTGCATTTGCTGCCCCTCTTTGAAATCCTTCTTGCTGGGGATGGAGAGCCTATTGGTGGTGAGGAGCTGCACTAAGGTTAGCTCGGTTCAGTGCACATGATGAACCAGGGGTGTTCCAAGCAAGGTTTGGCTAGCTCAGTCTGCGACCAGCATGAGCTGAGATATCATAGAAATCAGGAAGCTGGTGACGGACCACTCTAGAATGCCTTGGATTTCTCTAGTGTATGTTCTAGAGTGTTTCATAATGTTCTACACAAGTGTAGAGCTGTGTAGTATGGTAGAGAAGTGTATAGAATATTTTAGATATATGATCTTAGCCGTAGGATCAAATAGATCTTCACCGTTCATTGAGGAGGTGGGTCTGTATATATACCCTAAGGGGGAGCTCCGCTGGACACCAAGTATTCGCAAGTGCAATATACAAGCATTCTCCTAAATTCTCTACTTTCTCGCTCTAGCTTTGTCGTTCAGAATGTATGGGCTTACTTAGCCATTCAAGCCTAAGTTAACTCTCACTTAAGGGTTACTAGCAAACAAAGCAAGAGTTCTAAGCAAAGTTTGATAAGCCACACGGACTTGAGTTTGAGTGAAATTATCAACCCGTGACACTGGGCAGGTGGTTTTATTTCTTTTAGAAAATAGGACAAGTCTCAATGTGACTGAGCCAAAAGTCCAAGCTGGCTTAGGTTCGTGCCAGGCAGCTGGCTCAACCGGAAGCCATGTGTGTCAATTTGCCTTGTGTTCTTCTTACCAACCCCCCCCTCCCCCCCCCCCAAAAAAAGAAAACAGAAAAGAGAAGCCCCCTCTTGTACTTGCTGTTTTTCCCGTGCGGGTGGTGGCTTTAACGGAGGCTTACTTCTGCTTGGCTACTTGTTAGTGGTTGAAGCATATGGTGCAAGGTGGGATACTCAGAGCTGTATTGTTTAGATTCTCTTTCAAAGGAAATTACTTCAATATTTTTTACACAAGTCTTTCTAAGAGGACCACAATATTAGCATATTAAGTATTAACCATTAGATTTCCTTATAAGCTTTGGTCTTAGCCTTCCAATTTTCCCCCCCTTTGGTGGTGTAGAAGGTGGTGGATTTATAAAGGTTAATTTTACAGTTAATATGCTAAGAAAATATGACGATTAATATGCTAAGACCATAGCTCATACATAAGAAAATATAGGTGGAATTTTGAAATCAAATCTTTCATCTCATATTGAGCATATATTCAAGGGCATGTTCTTTTGTGTCAGGTAAGGGTCTGAATGATCAATGATGAATGATATTGTATTGGTGGATTGGATACTCAAAAAGAATCAAATGTCACCTATCAAATGTTGAATAATGTCAAATGGTATTTGATTTGGGAAAAACACAGATATCGCCTCTTGGGCCTGGCCCAGGGATATGCTTAATCAATTAGGCCCCTATGTGGGCTAAGAGTCTTTAGGAATGCCAGCCTATATTCACCCACAAGGTCACACCCCAAGGGGCCCGAAACGCAACCCTTGGGGCTTTCCTCTAGGCCCAATGGCTACGGGACCGGAGACTCAAGCAAACAGTTAAGGTAAGATTACTATTCTACCCTTTTTCCAAACAGGTTATAAATAGTGACCTGTTTTCCTCGGGAAATGGGGCTTACCACTAAAAACTTACTTTCTATAGCATTCGCACCTTTTTGAACACCTAATTGATTTGACCGTCGGAAAGGCGTTCCCCGGACCACATCCTGGGGTTGGCCTTTTTTGTAGGTCGAAGGACAAAGAGACGAGGACGACGTCGTGTTGATCGCCAGCTGTCAGCTAAACCCGTTCTTTCGCCCCACGTCATCAACACAACCACGAAACAGATTCCCGACGGAATTAGATTGGCGCCATCTGTGGGGAAAGAGCGGTAGCGATGGTAGTCAGCGTTGCGACACGAGCGAGGATGCGCAGAGAAAACGCACCAGCCGTGGGTCCTTCTGCGCCGCCCGCGGTTGAGGATGCCAGCGAGAGTTTTAGGGCAGGCCCTCGGCCAGTGGTGGCCTTGCAGCAAGAACCTCCAGCTTACGTCACAGTGGACGCGCTCAAAGGTCTCATGTCCACCATGGCAGGCGCCATCACGAAACAGGTCACCAAGCAGGTCCAAAAGGCTCTGGAGATGAACGGCGCAAGAAACCCTTCCAACCCTCCTGGGCACCTCAAGCCACGGGCCGAGTCCCCCCGGGAGGAGCTAGGATCCCTACGTTCACGAGGCCACGCCCATGAGGGGAGGTCGTTCCAAATACCCCGTCTCCAAGACGAACGGCAGAAATACCGTACTACACTTGATGTCGCCTGTCGATCCGAGCGCGGACGCACCGTAGCTTCCGCTACCGCCTCAATTGCTTACGCCACTCACTCGCGACAATCCGGTTGGCTTTAGGAGCAGGAAAAGACCTCCCGGCTCACACGGGATCAGTCGCACGGTCGTCGCCGCAGCCCGGAGCGTCGCAGTAACCGAGACCGGGCGCGGAGTCCCCCGGTGAGGGAAGCAGGCGGTTATGAGTTTCGCATGAGGGATCGCTCCTCGCATCGCGGGTTACACCCCATCAGGGACACGAGAAGTCCTTCTGTGGTGGAGATCGAACGACGCCTCGGTACTCCCATAAAAGTATCGGGAACGACTGCCATCTTAGCCGCCCCCTCTTTCTCAACCCCTTTCTGCCCAGAGATCGTGAACGCCCCAAGATGCGGAAAAGTGAAAATGCCAATGGTTGATCTATATGATGGAACCGGGGACCCAGAGGAGCACCTGGGGGTCTACAAAGCTCAAATGTATGTCCAAGATGTGGATGATGTCTCTTATTGCCGTTACTTCCCCGCCACCCTAAAGGGGGTAGCGCAGTCTTGGTTCAATGGTCTGCCCCAGGGGAGCGTAACCTGTTTTCAGGACCTGGCCGACAAATTCGTTGGTCAGTTTATTGCGAGTCGTAAAGAACGGCGAACTAGCATCCACCTATCAAAAATCAAGCAGGGGCCGCAGGAGTCCCTTGCCAAGTTCGTCAGACGGTTCCATCAGGAAGCGGTCCTAATCCCGGAATTGGAAGATGGTGTAGCATACACCTCTTTTCTGAATGGTCTCAAGAGCGGACGTTTTAAGTTCTCTTTGGCGGAACAGAAATAAACCATCTTAGCTGAAGCATTGAGCAAGGCCGCGGACTTCATCCGAGCCACTGAAATCTACGCCGAGGGTTCGGATGCCCCCAAGAAGGCGAAGGCTCCAGGGGATAGGGGTTTCACTCGCAGTGAAAGGAACCCCGCTCCCCGGGACAGAAGGCGGCCAGTGGAAACTCTAGATGCCCAATTCACCACTGATGCGAGGAATATCCTCATGGAGGTACGAGGGCATCCAATGCTGCGTCGGTCGCCCTTGATGACCATGGCCCCCCGGCCGCAGAATGCACGGAAATATTGTGAGTTCCACGAGCAGAGCGGCCACACCACAACCGAATGTAGAGAGCTAAAGAAAGCTCTCCATGAGCTCGCAGACAAAAGACAAATCGATCGCTTTCTAAGAAAGGGACCGCGCTTGCTGCGGAAAGAACAAAACCCCGAGCCATCCCAGCCACGGGATGATGAGTGCTCGACAGAAATTGTGGCAACCATTGCGGGCGGCCACATGACGGATCTGACATGGTCGGCATGGAAGGCACAGCTAAGGAGCGCACAACAGGTGCTCACCATGGAACAGAAGTCTGGCCTTACGGCGCCCACCATGGTCCTTGGAGGCAAGGATGCCCCACGGTTAGCTACCCCCCATAACGACCCACTGGTGGTTGAAATGAAAATTGCAAACGCGGTGGTACGCCGTATCCTCGTAGACACCGGCAGCTCCGTGGACATCATAACGAGGGAATGCCTCCAAAACCTTTCCCACCCACGGCGCGCGGTTGATCCCGTTACAACTTCTGTTTTGGGGTTTGGAGGACAAGAGGTGAAGCCTGCTGGGACCGTTCGCCTACCGGTGCGCTTCGGGGACAGGACTCGTTTCCGAAGTTTGGAAGTTGATTTTCTTGTGGTCGATTTACCCACGGCATACAATGTGATTCTCGAACGACCTACGCTCCATAAGGTTAAGGCCGTAGTTGCAACCTATTTGCTCCAGCTCCAGTTCGAGACCGACGACGGAGCCATCGGCGAGCTCCGGGGGGATTAGCGGACAACACGGGAGTGTTACATAGTCAGCATAAATCCCCTCATCGAACGACCCCGGGAGCGGGAAGTCGCAGGACCACTCGCAACAGCAAAGAGGGCGAAGGGAAATCCCGAGACCTTGGTAATTCACTCCGTCGCCGTTGAACTTTTGCGACGTCGGCCAGAGGTTGAAGACGAAGTCGAGCATATACAATTGGAGGAGGGGCAGCCAAAGCGCACGGTACAGCTTGGGTGCGGTATGGCCGACCCAGAGCGTCAACCCCTCGTCTGCCTTCTGCAAGAATACAAGGACATCTTCGCTTTTGGCCCCAGTGAGATGCCCGACATAGCTGCCATAGTAATGGAGCACCACTTGAATGCCGATCCGAGGCACAAACCGGTCGTCCAGAAGAAGCGCCACATGGGCCCTGAGCGCGCGGCCGCGGCGAGCCAGGAACTCCAGAAGCTGCTAGAGGCCGGCTTTATCAGAGAAAGCCAGTACCCAGAATGGGTTTCAAATGTGGTATTGGTAAAAAAGCCCAACGGCGCATGGAGGATGTGTGTGGATTTTACGGACCTGAACAAGGCCTGCCCGAAGGATAGTTACCTCCTGCCAAAAATCGACAAACTGGTGGACGCCACGGCCGGCCATGCCTTGCTTAGCTGCATGGATGCCTTCTCAGGGTATCACCAGATAGCCCTTTGTCCCGAAGACCAGGAAAGGACGGCGTTCATAACCGACCGCGGCCTCCACTGCTATAAAGTCATGCCTTTCGGCCTAAAGAATGCAGGGGCCACATACCAACGTCTCGTCAACAAACTGTTCGAGCGGCTAATCGGGCGGACCATGGAAGTGTATGTGGACGATATGATCGTCAAGAGCAAGCTCCAGAGCGACCACCCCGCCGATTTGCGGAAAACATTCGAGATTCTCCGAGTGTTCAACATGAAGCTCAACCCAAAAAAGTGCGTCTTCGGGGTGCGGTCAGGAAAGTTTCTTAGCTTCATGATGAGTCATCGCGGCATAGAAGCAAATCCAGACAAGGTTCAGGCCGTCCTGGACATGCAACCCCCCAAAACTATACGGGAAGTTCAGCGCTTAACAGGCTGCGTAGCTGCCCTCGGCCGTTTCATGTCTCGCTCAGCCGACCGGTGTCAGCCTTTCTTCCGTGTTCTACGTCGGCGGGGTAATTTCCAATGGGATGAAATGGCAGACGAGGCCTTTCAAGCGCTAAAGTCGTACTTAGCTCGACTACCACAGATTGCTAGTCCAACAGAGGGGGAAGTGTTGACTGTGTATTTGGTCGTTTCAGAACTTGCGGTCAGTGCGGTCTTGGTGGCCGAGCGAGCACGGGAGCAAGTACCGATGTATTACGTAAGTCATGCCCTAGCAGGCGCAGAAGTGAACTACCCCCTCATTGATAAGTTTGCCTACGCGTTGGTGATGGCCAGTCGAAAGCTGCGGCCTTACTTCGAGGCTCATAAAATCTTGGTCTTAACCGACCAACCCCTCAGAAGCGTCCTTCATAAGTTGGATGCGTCAGGCCGCCTCCTAAAATGGGTTGTGGAGCTCTCGCGCTACGATCTGGCCTTCGAGCCCCGGCGAGCCATCAAAGCACAGGCGTTGACTGACTTCTTCGCCGAATGTAAGGCACCTGTGGGACAACACTCCCAACCGCGCCCTTGGAACTTGTACGTCGACGACTCCTCCACCAAGGAGGGTAGTGGGGTCGGTCTCATTGTGGAAAGCCCATCTGGAGCACGTTACGAGCACGCCCTCAAGTTCATGTTCAAGGCATCCAACAACGAGGCAGAATATGAAGCCCTCATTGCGAGAATAGAGCTTTGTCACACTGCAGGGGACGATCACGTCCAGGCGTTTTCTGACTCGCAACTCGTCGTTAGTCAGCTCAACGGAGACTATGAAGCAAAGGACGAGGTTATGGCCGCATACGTCAGGAGGGTTCGCGAAGCCACCAAGCTGCTCAAGCACTTTGCCATCACGCACATCCCTCGCTCAGAGAACCGGCAGGCAGATGCCCTATCCAAACTCGCAAGCTCCTCTGATGACGGCCGGCCAAAGAACATTCAGTGGGAAACCTTGATGGGTAGGAGTATCGACTTGCATGAGGTCGCATGGCTGGACCGGAGTTCCACGTGGATGGAACCTATCCGTGCATATCTCGCTGATGCCACGTTGCCCACAGACACCAAAGAAGCAGAGAAGATCAAGAAGCGGTCAAATTGGTTCGTGTTGTACGAAGGAATTCTCTACAAGCGTTCCTTTGCCCGACCCCTTCTGAGGTGCATACCCCCAGCGGAGGGAAAGCAGGTTCTGGAGGAGTTGCACCAGGGCATCTGTAGCTCGCACCTCGGCGAGCAGGCGTTCGCTGTAACGGCTCTCCGCACTGGCTACTACTGGCCCAGTCTACGGGAAGATGCAATGACGCTAGTCCAGACTTGTGACAAATGCCAACGGTTCGGGCCCGTTCAACACGTTCCCTCTACCCTCATGACACCGATTGTTATCCCCCCACCATTCGCCACATGGGGCATGGACATCCTTGGACCCTTTCACAGGGCCACGGGCCAGCACAAATACCTATTTGTGGCTGTAGACTACTTCACCAACTGGATCGAAGCTGAGGTCGTCGCCTCCATTACCACCGCAGAAGTGCGCAAATTTATCTGGCGAAACATTGTCACCAGATTCGACGTCCCCCACACCATGATCTTCGACAATGGCCGGCAATTCGATACCAGCAAACTCACCGATTACCTGAGTAGCTTGGGATGTCGGGCTCGCTTCACGGCTGGGGCGCATCCCCAGACTAATGGACAGGCCGAGGCAGCCAACAAATCCATCCTCCATGGTATTCAGAAAAAACTTGATGACGCCAAGGGTAACTGGGCAGACGAGCTGCACGACGTCCTGTGGAACCTCCGCACCACTGAAAAGACTGCCACCGGAGAGACACCGTTTATGCTCACCTACGGCTCTGAAGCCATTCTTCCTGTAGAGGTGGCCCTTCATACTCATCATCTAACTACATTTCAGGAAGCAGCAAACAACGCAGCTCTACTAGAGGCCCTGGATCTCCTCCCTTCGATCTGCGGCGATTCCATGCTCCGATAGGCCCTCTATAAACTCCGAATCGCACGAATACACAATCGAACAGTCCGGATGTCACCCATCCGAGTCGCTGATTTAGTGCTCAGACGCACGGAGAGCGTTGCCTGCGCAACGGAGCATGGCAAATTAACAGCCAATTGGGAAGGGCCTTACAAGGTGGCCTCGCAAATTTATCCCGGCACATTTCGGCTAGAAACTCTTAACGGCACCCCTGTTCCCCGGGCATGGCACAGCAGCAATCTGAGGAAATATCACGTTTAAGCTGTAATGTACTCCTTAGTGCTTGGGAATGACTACTCTTGCCGTTTTCTTTGTATTCAGTGCCAGAAGCACGGCCGCATGGCCGGTCGCTACGCTCTTAGCCCCTCCATGGGCTAAGGGCCCTCGAGCATGGCCTCATGGCCGGTCGCTATGCTCTTAGCCCCTCCAGGGGCTAAGGCCCTCGAGCACGGCCTTGACACCTCGGGCTAGGGGTCAAGGGCTCTTGGGCACGGTCCTACAGCCGGTCGCCGCACTCCGGGTCCCTTTGAAGGCTAAGGGCCTTTCGCGCGTCTTGCCCTTCTGTTTCAGGGCCACCCTCATATGAGTAAGAGATACTAGACACACAAATAGAAGGCCAAGATAAGCATACCCTTTTCATTAAAACAAACATTGTCTACATGCCGGAATAAAAGGCAAAATTAAAAATTACAAGGACAGGACAAAATAGACAAAACAGCGTTGGCTATGCATCAGGCTCATTGTCATCAGCTGGCTCCTCTTTCAAAAGACCGGCAACCTCCACAGGGTGTGTGGTCTCATCAGCAGTGGCCTCACCCTCAGATGGAGCGACGAACTCCACTTCGTCTGGGTCGCGGCCCTCAGCAACGGCCCGCTTACGCTCATCAACATACTTCAGATATGCCTCGAAGTACCAGTCGTCATCAAATTCCCCTGCAAGAGTTAGCAGGACCTTGCGGAGATATGCTAAGGTATCGGAATGGCCCTACTGGTAACCATGCTCTTGGGCTTTTGCCGTGTCAGCTACAGCCTATTCCAGCTTCTGCTGCACCTCCTTTTTGGGGGCCTCGCAGGCCGCGAGGTCCGATTGAAGCCGTTCGCACGACACTGATACATAGTTACCATCCCCTCTAGGCGTCGGCACTCGGCCACGGCCTTGACACCTCGGGTAAAAGCCTCCGCCATGCCAATCTCTTCCACGGATACGGGCGGTGGATCCGAGACACCGGTGGTTGATAAATCCCACGATTTAACTATGTCTTGGACAAGGGCAAGGCGAATGGTGAGGTCGGCCTTAATGAAGCTCCCTGAGGGACGAAAGGAATGGGCGACACCAGTCGGAGCCGCGGGGGAAGTGCCAGTACCTCGGGGGGGTGTACGGCATCTCTGCTCGGCAGCCGCCCGCTCTCTAGAAGACCGGCTCGCGGTGTGAGCATTAACTTCGTTACCAGTTTCCCCGGTCACCTCGTCGGTTCTCAGCTTCTTGCGGGGCGGAGGCAGACTCACGGTAGGTCTCTTACCGCGAGGTCCAAGGGAAGGCGCCTGCAAAAGGTTAAATTAATCACTTGTGAACGTGAGGGCAACCAACTAAAGGGGTCATATCGTACCTTCCTAGCCTGCTGGACGACAGCAAGTTGCCTCTCCTCCTCCCTCATGCGGTCGGCGGCAGCAGCCACTTGTTCGGGCGTCGTATCCTCGGTTTCAAAGATCGTCAGTCTCGCCCTCGCTTGATCTGCACAAAGATGAACAGGTCAGGTCAGCACAAAATGCGAAACTAAAAACACGCCTGGACAACTGAGTACCCTTTGTAAAATTTTTAAGGATCAGAAGACCGGCCGCGCGCGAGAAAGAAGTCATTAGCAAAAAATTTCAGTTTTGGCAGCCAGTTCAACGGCTCCCGGTCACTAGACTTGGTCCTTCTCTTCTCTGGACCTCTCACGGCCTCAATGGCCCGACTCATGAATCTGGGGATGGGCCGAGGGCGATCGTCTTCACGGATATAGAACATAAAGTACCGGGCGGTTCGCCGTCCCTCGGCCGTGGGCTCCCCAAAAGGATTCCGGACCGGTTTTCCCTCGTTCCCGTCAGGGACGTCGCCCCAACCCGACGCCTGGCGCAGGAACAAGAAGTCGTATTTCTAGTATCTATCTTTGGATTTCTTTTTGATTGCTGTCATATAGCCCGCTCGGTTATTGAAACAGTACCATCCCAGGTCCCCGGTCTCTTTAGAGGCCCTTTGGACCGTATGTACCAGGCTGAACGCGCGCGCCCAGCAGACCAAACCCCGCAGTTCACATGTGGCCACAAACGAGCAGATGTTGTGCCAAGACGTCGGCACAATTTGAGCGAACGCCAACTCATACCTATTGAGAATATCCTTGATTACTGGATGTAAAGGAAACCTAAGGCCATAATCTAGGGCCGCTCTGTACACGGCAATACAATTGGCAGGCGGCTCGTTCACTGTGTCATTCGGCTCGGGCATTACAAAGCCGTACCCGGCCAGCAGTAGGTACTGCTTGTCGAGCGCCAACCTCTTAAGTTTGGAAATTACTCACGGGTCAGGAAGTGACTTCCCGGTCCGTTCTGAAGGTCCGAACGGGTTGGAGCCTTGGGGAATTCCAACCCCTCGGCTACAATCTCTGTTACGGGTGCCGCACGGTGACGACGGGACCGCCCCGAATTGCCTGGACCTGAAGATTCGGATGAGGGGCTTGTTGACGCCTCCTCGGATGAAGAGTTGCGCCCTGAGGCCCCACTGGATGAACCAGGTCGAGAGGACGTACTAGAATTGGAGCAGGCAACTCGGGCCTCCGTATTAGACTGAGGAAGAGCTGAACAAACATTACCTATCGAGCCCTCGGCCAATAGCTCGTCCGGAGTCCAGATGCGGGGGTTGACTTCGTCTTCGCCATGCCGCGGACCTGGAAGTCGGGCACAAAATTAGCAATAGTAACCTCCCACGGATACGTCACAGTCACCTCGGGACTTAAAATACTAAGGGTGGAAGAATGCTCGCAGCTGGACCACGAGGGAGTGCCAGGTTCAAAAATGAGTACGACGTAAGGGACCTTTTTCGGCTCCCTTGGCTTATTCTTTCGGGGGAGTCCAGCCACCACACGGACATCAATTAGGGCCGGGAGGTGTGGGAGTTGCGGATGCCGACCCTCCATGAGAGGACCGAGCTGCTCCTCGGAGACACCCCCACTAGATGTACAAGATGACATAACATACAAAGAATGCGGTGAAAGGGGCGAGCGTGTACCTGTGGATGTTGAAGAAATAGAGATTTGGTTCGAAGCAGCCAGGCAATCTGGGGGGAAGGAGGAAGGAGGATGTCAGAGCCTCTCTCTCTAGAACCTTTTTCTTTCTCTCTCTAAATTGGTAAAAGTATGGCGTAAATGGTGAAGGTGGAAAGAACCTCATCCTTATATAGAGCCAAGAGACGGTTCACATACCCCAACGCTCCTTGACAACCACGCTTCCTCAAAATGCATGCCACGTGGTCCCTACGGACTAACCACGTCACCAATAGGTAGAAATTAAGCTGGCTTGACTCCAGTCTTCAATGAGTCCCTCAAAGGCCAGGCACTATCGCTACGGCTTAAGGGCTCTCCACAGCACGGCCTAGGCCCTGAGCGTCACGACAGCAGTCCCTCCAGTGGGTTTGGGGCCAAGGAGCACAGTCAAGTGCCGGTCGCTACGCCCTTAGCTTCCCTCGGGACTAAAGACCCATGAGCACGACCAAGTGCCGGTCGCTTCGCCCTTGGGCCTAAAAGCTCTCGAGCACGGCCAAGTGCCGGTCGCCAAGCCCTTGGCTCCCCTTGGGGCCAACAGCCCATGAGCACGGCCAAGTGTCGTTCGCTACTCCCTTGGCTCCCCTTGGGGCTAAAAGACCATGAGCACGGCCAAGTGTCGGTCGCGGCACCCTTGGCTGCCCTTGGGGCTAGAGGCCCAGGAGCACGGCCAAGTGTCGTTCGCTACGCCCTTGGCTCCCCTTGGGTCTAAAGGCCCATGAGCACGGCCAAGTGCCGGTCGCTACACCCTTGGCTTCCCTTAGGGCTAGAAGCCCAGGAGCACGGCCAAGTGCCGTTTGCCACGCCCTTAGCTCCCCTTGGGTCTAAAAACCCGTCGAGCAAGGTGTCAGGGCCGGTCGATACGCTCTTAGCCCCTCCCGGGGCTAAGGGCCTTTAAGTACAGCCTCACGGTCGGTCGCTATGCTCTTAGCCCTTTCAGGGACTTAGGGCCATCAAGCACGGCCTCACAGTCGGTCGCTATGCTCTTAGCCCTTCCAGGGGCTAAGGGCCCTTAAGCACGGCCTTATGGACGGTCGCTACGCTCTTAGCCCCTCCAGGAGGTAAGGGCCCTTAAGCATGGCCTTATGGTCGTTCGCTACGCTCTTAGCCCCTTCAGGGGCTAAGGGCCCTCGAGCACGGCCCCACGGCCGGTCGCTACGCTCTTAGCCCGTCCAGGGGCTAAGGCCCTTGAGCACGGCCTCATAGTCGGTCGCTACGCTCTTAGCCCCTTCAGGGGCTAGGGCCCTCGGGCACGACCTTACGGCGGGTCCTACGCTCTTAGCTCCTCCAGGGGCCGAGGGCCATCAAGCGCGGCCTGAGGGCCCGACAGACGGACTATCAAGTACAGATGCGAGAAAGAAAACAAGGTTTCATTACATAAAGGCCCCTGGCAAACGCCCTGAGGGGTGTACATCGATACAAAAGGCCGTTAGGCTTCATCACTAGAAGGGGAAGGGGGGCCGCCTAAATCAGAAACTCCTCCCTGTACGTCATCAACGTCCGAGATATTTATCTCGTCAGCCGGACGATTCTGTTGAGCAGCTCTCAAAAAATCGTCCATACAGTATATCCTCCTCTCGAACGATGACCACTTCAGATCCATGAGTACAGACTTCATCTCGTCCCCTGTAAATTCATGGGCCGCACCCAGCTCGACAGCATCGTTCAGCAGCAGTGCGTAGAAGGTCGCTTGAACCATTTCAGGGAGTCCAAGCTCCGCCGCGACTAGCTCAGCTTCAGGTAAGGAAAAGCCCGAGCATAGCCCCGAAAAGTCCTCGGGGAGAGGGCGAGGGGGACGCAATGCATTCCTTCGGTGTCATCCGAGCGTCTCCCTCAGGTAAAGTGTCATTTCCCTGGTGTTGCGAATGAGAGGGAAAGCCATGACTCAAATCGATAGTTGTTTTGCTCCTCAACAATTGCAATCGCATCCATCTCCAACAAAAACCACGGGGTATTTATAGGCAAGCAAGATAGACATGAAGATCTACAGGTTGTGGGCCACTACGTTCCTTCAATCGCCTTTATGTCAGATCATAATTACCTTGTGCATGCACAACTCTCACCCTGACACTCCGTGCATTTATGTTTGACAGCTGTAGCAACCGTCCAACCCAGGGTGCAAATCCCCGTAATCCCTTGCTGCGTGGCAGGTGGCCATAATGCGCCTATCTCACTCCACTGTAGACCGGTGAGTAGAGTTATTGGGACGAAGGACAAAGAGACGAGGACGACATCGTGTTGATCGCCAGCTGTCAGCTAAACCCGTTCTTTCGCCCCACGTCATCAACACAACCACGAAACAGATTCCCGGCAGAATCAGTATTGAATAATATTGAATGACTAACTGTTGTTGAAACATACAGAAGGTCTTGTTGTTTTCAACTTACCTTATGCACACCTTGGTATACATGACTTGATGTTGTTGAACAATATTGCATGTTACAAATGTTGCAAATGGCAATGACTTGTTTTGTATATAATTGATAACACCCCAATTTTATTTGTATTTAATGTGTATAATTAGAAATTTTTTAAAAATGTGTGGAAACCAAAAAGATAATTATAAAAGTAGCAATTGTGAAATATATACTATTATTAAATACATATGTATAACAAGTACTTTTTTCGGGGGGGGGGGGATTTCTTTCAATGTGTTGTTTCAACTTTCAAGTAGCAGTCAAAAGTATTTATCATCTTTGTGTAGTTTCTCAAGTCGTTGATGTTAAATTTTTCCTTTATGCTTTGGTGTAACCAAAGTGATAATTTTTTTCAAGCATAAAATATTTACAAATAGCATCACCAAAAAATAAGAAGTGGAAATATACACAACATAAAATTTTAACAAGTACACACGAGAGCAAAAACTAATTTTGACATAAGATTACATCAAAGTAACATCGTCTATTTGGGCTTCATTTCAACCTATTATGGATTGTCAATTGTCGTCTATTTAATTGGTGGTAATTCACACTATTAACTTTTATGGTGAATATTGATATTTAAAAAAAATTATTAATTCAATTAGATCATTTAAATTTTCTTTATTTTTTATGAAATAACTAACATTATATATCTTATAATGGTAAAGTAATATAGTTTTCAAATTATTATTGAAAAATAAATAAACTTTGGTTTTTGTTAAATATTTTATTTGTATAACATATTTCAATGTTGAATAACTCATATGAAGAAAAGTGCTTAGAGCATTCCCAACCCACATTTCACATTTTGGAGCTCTATACTGTCATGTCAGCAAAAGTTCTAACTTTTTGGAACTCATGGTCTTTCACTTCTCCAACCCATGAAACTCCAACTTAAATTAATTAATAAAATATTTTTAATGGACTTAATTAATAACATACAATCTTGTTTTTTAACAACCCAAATAATATTTTTTTAGAAGGAAAAAAAAATTAAAAAATGCACAAAATGACAAAAAAAGAGGAACGGGAGGCAAAACCCCTACCCATTCCTCCACTCGTGAGACTTGGCAAGGAAGCAGATCTTATTGGTTGCCTTTACGTTGGGACCCACCAGCAAGGAACGCGTGTTCCTAACTGAGAATGCTCTTATTATAAGTGTTTAAGTAGTGTTAAATGGTGATCAGTAAATCTTTATGATAAATTGAAAAATATATGGTCTAAATTGTGCTAAATTAAATAAACTTGAACACTGTTGGAAAAATACACAGTTAAGTATTGACAATGAGAAAGTACTGATGGTATAAAAAAAAAGCCGCCCAACGTCACCAACGCCTCTCCATCAAGGGTCATTACTCATTAGACATTTTTTAATGGAGAATAAAAATGTTGTGTCATAACTCTCTTAGCTCATAAGACAAACTTGGGGATATATAGGCTTGTCTAAGGTAATAAATTTAATCAAATAATTAAATTGGTGACTTCTTGTTGGCTCACGCAGATGCTCCGAATCTCCGTCAAACTGCAAAAATATATATATATATATATATATATATATATATATATATATATATATTTAAAAACTTCTCTCTCCTGGCCCCTTTTCTCATGGTCGGAAATATGTTTTTGTTTATCTTAATTTTTTTATTAATTAATTCGAGCTTTTAACTGTCCCTCGGGCTATAAAGTTCTGAAAAACGGGTGGATGCGCACATTAATGTCGGGAACGTACTGTTTTTGCAGTGCCGAGTAAAAACGATCCCCTCCTTTTTTGTAATTATTTTCCATTTAAAAAATATTTTCAATTTATTCATTTTTGGACTTGGAAAAATCCAGTATTATTTCGAGTTGTTGAATTCGTGTGCCACTAAATTTTTTATGGATTTTTTAACGATCTGTTGCAAATGATTTGTACATACTAAACACGCAGGAGTGAAGGGGAGCCTTGGAGCAACAGTAAGTTTGTCTCCGTGTGACCAAAAGGTCGCGAGTTCGAGCCGTGGAATCAGTCATTGACAAAAGTCAGGTTAGGTTGTCTACAATTCACCCCTTGGGGGTGCGGCCCTTTCCCGGACCCTACGTGAACGCGGAATGCTTGTATACCGGACTGTTTTTTTTTATACTAAATACACAGGAGTGAGCATTACTTTGCAAATATTTAATTTTGTACACCTCCACCGAGTTCAGGTGACTTAAACTCGCTGGTGAGATGATGTGGTAGCGGACTTGGTTGAGGTGGTGAGAGCTTTGTTCACAAGTTTTGACCAAAGACACACTTCATGGGTCACATCGTTAGCTTACTTTCTCTCTCTATGAACCACCCATTAACTCCCTCCAGCCTTCAACTTAAATTCCCTAAAAAAAAGTTAATTCCTCGCAGAGAATCTCACTTCTTACTTGCCCCCCTCATTGACCCAATTCTCAAATCTTTCACTCTGGTTTATCTGTGTAAAGAATATCAAAGCAAATCCTAGATTGTTACCACAAAAAACATTGTCTTTGAAGAAATTCGAAGGAAGAATTTGGTTGCTGCACTTGTTGAGGAGAAGGTATATTTGGGAAGTGGAAGTTGAAGATTTTGATCTTTGTTGTTCCTTCCTATAGAAGGTAAGTTATTATTTGTGTAGTAGATTATAATTGTTTGGGTTATAGGTCTGTTCTTTTCATTGATCTTTTTCAATTTACCAACTTAACTTACTTCAACTTATTTCAACCCATTTCAACCAACTTCAACACACTTTAATAAAAAAAATACCAACTTCAATATATTTCAACCAATTTCAACCTACTTCAATCCACATCCTTCAAAATTATCTTCTCACTATTTTACCCATCATATAAAAATATACAAATTTCGACCAATTTCGACCTACTTCAACCCGTTCCAACAAAAAATACCAACTTCAACCTATTTCAACCAATTTCACCTTTTTACCAAACCCCAATTTTCCAACGAATAGAACAGACCCTATATACATGGAATTTGAGGCGTAATTGGGGCGGGGTGTACTTCGCTAGTTGTTAATTTGTTGAATGTATGGTGGGTTTGTGTTAGGGTTGATGGGCTTTACTAAATCGTTTGTGTTGCTTGCATGACTAGGTAGCGATTTTTTTTTTTTTGGCCTATTAGTGTGACTATTATGACTGAATTGCTTTGAGGAAATAGTTAAAGATTTAGTTGACCTAGAAATCTAGTTTTAGGGGAAATTCATGACTGAACATGAGTTTATATATGAAGGAGGTGATGTTATGAATAAAAGTAATTCTGATGTTGACAAATTGTCCTTCTTTGAGTTAAAAGGGTATGTTGAAGTGGTTGGGTTTGATAATGTGGTTGACTTGTATTATGCAACACCGGCGTTGGGATTGAAATTTGGTTTGACGAAGGGCAAGAGTGATTTAGAATCAATTAACATGGCTGCTTGTGCAAGAGCACACAAAGCCTTGATTGTGTTCATAATTCATGGGATAGATGAACCTAGTTTGATTCCTCCTCCTCTCCCTGCCCTAAAGATGCTTATGCCCAATAGCCCAAAAAGCATGGCCTCTGGTTCAATCCATTCAGTTAGCTCAAAATCCTTTGGCCCTAGGGTGAAGCATACTCCTGCTAATCCACATTGTCAAAAGTAAAAAAGGAAAAAAAAAGGCCATAAAAATGTTTGTTTTTGTGGCCCAAAAACCAACCAGCCAGGAGCTCAAAAAACATCAATGCCAGAGGCCCAAACAACAAAAATGTTAGAGGCCAAATTAAAAAAAAAAAAACAATCCAAGGTGCTGAAAACCCACCAATCCTAAAGGCCCAAAAATACTGATGCAAAAGGCCCAAAACCCACCAATGCTAGAGGCCCAAACTTCATCAATGTTACCTAATGAGACAGAGGATGTCCGATACACACAAAACTCCAGAGCACTAAGTCTTGAGAAATGCAATGACAAAGACAAGGGACGTGTAGTTGGGTATGATTGGGAGGACCCTCGCTATAATTCACCTATTTCATGGCATGAACTTGCTGGAGGGGATGAAGATATCCTCTCATTAGGGGATGACAGTGAATATGAACCTGAGGGAGAAGACCGAGATGAACCTGCATCAAAGAAAATATCTTCAAGCAAACACAAAGGAGAAAATAGTGTTGATGACACTAGGGTGGAAGACATGGAGAGGAGTGATGCTGATGATGAAATGGACACTGATATAGATGATATAGAGACTAGTCATAAAGAGTGAAAAACAATAAATGAGCATGTTGAAAGCTTCAAAAACCAAAGGGTAGTTGAACATGAGTAGGAAAGAGTTGGAGTTAGTGATATTTCCCAAATGTTTAGGGAATGCCATAGTGAATATGAAGATTCCGAAGATGAACTAGACACAGGGGTGAGATTGAAGATAACATGCCCAAGTTATTGAGAAAGAAGGACAACCCCATGAATGTTGATAAGAACACTAATTTCAAAACATTAAAGTGGCAGATTGGTATGACTTTTGGGGCAGCAGTAAAATTCAAAGATGTTATTACTATGTTTGCTATTTTTCAAGGGCAACTTATGTTGTGAGAATAGTGAACAACCATCACAACTGGACAAGAAATATGCTGAGAAATAGGCAATCGAAAGCTCCATCGGTTGCAAGATACTATCTTCTAAGGTTCAAACACACCATCTAAGGAGTTACAGGCAGAACTTAAGAGGGACTTTGGAGTTGTGATCAGTAGTTGGTTTGCATGTAATGTGACGAGGAGAGCACACAAACTATTGCATGGATCTCTAGCTGGTTTGCATGTACTGTGAAGAGGAGAGTACACAAACTATTGCATGGATCTCTGAAAGAGCACTACTGCAAAGTAGGGAGGTACATTAAGGAATTGAAAACATCAAACAATGGAAGCACTTTCTTACTTGCAATAGACCCCACAATTACCAAAGAGCTCTCAGTTTTTCAAAGGCTTTTTGTATGCTTTAACGGTCTGAAGCAGGGCTTACTATCAGCGGTAGATCTGTTCTATGTATAGATGCTGCATTTTTTAAGACTTTTTTCTAGGTGGTTGCTTATTGATAGCTATTAGGATGGATGAGACCAATAAGATGTTCCTAGTTGCTGGGGCAATTGCTAAAGAAGAGAACAGTGATAGTTGGGAATGTTTTTTTCATAATTTACAAGCTAGTTTAGGAGGCACACATGGATTTGGGTGGACAGTAATTTTATATGAACACAGGGTAAGAAACATACCAAACTTTACAGTCAATTCTTCATGATTTGAATGTTTGAAGTCGGATCTTATTTTTGACCACTTGAATGCCTTCTATTACAGTCAATTCTTCATGCTATCTCCATAGTCCTGCCCAACTATGAGCATAGGCATTGTGTAAGAAACATTTATGTCAGCTGGAAGAAACAAAATAAAGGTGAAGAATTGAAGATCTTATTCTGAAATACAACAAAGGCTTATAATCAAGCTAATTTCAAGGATGCTTTAAAGGCCTTGAAGCTTGAATCCAACCAAGCACATGGGGATTTTCTGAAAGAGAATCCAACATTGTTTTGCAGGGCATTCAGAGAGTTGACTCCAAATGTGATATTGTAGTTAACAACATCGCTGAGACATTCAATGCTTATATTGTACATGCCAGAGCCAAGCATTGCATAGATATGTTGGAAGACATCAGAGCTTCATTGATGGAGAGGATGTATGTTAAAAAGAAAATAATGAAGGTTGCTGAAGATGAAATATGTCCAAGACTTATATTAAAACTTGAGAAAGAAAAGGAAGAAGCCAGAAATTGTCATCGAATTCCTTCAGAAAATAAGGTTTTCCAAGTCATGCATAGACTTGATAATCTCATAGTAGACATTGGCATTACAAGCTGCACTTACAGGAAATGGCACTTGATAGGGATCCCATGTTGTCATGCCATAGCATGTGTGTTGCTCGGTTTAAACAAGATGTTGAGGCATGTGTCCACTTATACTTCAAGAAGGAAAAGTATTTGTAAGCATATGAAGCAAGGTTGCCCCTTGTGCTGGTGAAAGGCACTGGCCTGAGATGGATCTACCACTTAACCCTCTAGTGGTCAAGATTGGACCAGGGAAGCCCAGTAGGAACAGAAAGAAGGCACCTCATGAAGATCCTAAGAAGCTAGGAAAATCGAGTAGGCATGGCAGATAAATGGAAAGTAAAACTTGCCATGAGCTTGGACACAATAAAAGAACCTACCTACAAAAGAATAACCCATATCTGTAGCAAGCTCCTTTAAAAAGGCAAAGAGAGAGACCTATAAAGCATCAAATAGAGGTTTCCATTGAACAAATGCAGCAAGATGCAGGAGGTACTAAGGGCAGAGGAGCAAACAAAGGGCCAAGGAGGGGGATTGCTAGAGGAGTTGGAAGAAGACCTGGGGAAGGCAGAGGCAGAGCTACAGAAGTGGGAACAAACCATAGGGTAACTTTCACTCTTTAAAATACTACTTTCTAGGATGCTTTAGGAGTAATTTTTAATTGGCCATTTTTACTTTTCTCGGGATGCTGATGTAGCTGGCTGTGGACCACGGCTAGTGATAGATTGAGGGAAACCTACATTGTTCTCTCAAGCATCAATAGCAAGCAGTAGCTCATAGCCACAACCAATGACTTCCAATTGAATATTGAATGCATCTACAACAAACACAAGAACTAGTTGGCTGTCCTTTTGTTATTTCTTTATTCTTGTGCATTTTAGTTAGTGATATGAACACCAATGTAATTGTTTAAGCTTATTTTGGTGGGGGGGGGGGGGACTTCATAGTAGTGCTTTTGTTTAAGCAGTAACCACCACGCGCAGTGTTTCTTTTAGTAATTTGAAGACCAATGTAATTGTTTGTTTATACCATGTGTGTTTGCTAATATTTGCTTAATCAGACAATGTCATTTGCAAACCAATGAATCCAAATTTATTTTTTCATTCAATAAGGACAAAGGTACATTGCCACCGCCCTTAGATAATCCTAGTTACAAAAGCAACTACCCACATAAGTACAAAGGAAAACACAAACTTCTCCACAACTGAATTCTGTGCAGCCTTCAATTTCAAAGCAAGAACTTCATCCATTAACTCCTTTACTTCATTCTCTGCTTTTGCCCTCTTTAAATTCTTTTTGGAGATGTTTATCTTCAAGATTTCATTCTCTTCCTTCAGGTTGTCTCTTTTCTCAAATTCAGTAATGAATTCATCTTCCCTTTGTGCTAGAATCATGTTGTTCTCAAATAAGCTCATTTTCTCTTCTTCATCCCATTTGGAGAATCCACAATCTTCTTTCGCTTGTTCAATTACAACTTCAAATTTAGAGACTTACAACAATTCCAATCCCAAATGAAACCTTAATTTCAAAAAATCAAACTTTTCTTCAATTACCTTCCATAATGGGAAGCCATAAAATTTCTTATCTTTATTTAAAGGCCTCTTGCAAATCTAAAGTATAACTGGTAAGTCGTGGTGCCATTTCGCAAACATATGCTCCTTATTCGATGCAGTTAACATTGCTCTTCCACCTGAGTTCATTGACTAAACAATAGCTCTCCCACTTCCCCTCATTTTATGAGCTAAATTATAGTTGCACACGATGGAGAGTTATTGAAACGAAGGATATAACGAGAGAAGGAAACAAGCACTCATGACAATGGCAGGGGGGACAAAAATAGGAGTTGCAAATTGTAATTTATGGTAGAGTTAGAGGCAGAATGGGGGCTTGGTTAAGGGGGTGGTTGACTGAGGGAGAAAGTAATCGTGTGACAGAGAAAGTAAGCTGACAATGTGTCCCATGAAGTGTGTCTTCGATTAAAACTTGTGAACAAAGCTATCGCCACGTCAACCAAGTCCACTGCAGAAAACCAACACCTTACCCCTTCCCCATTCCAGTTCAATTTGTCTCTCTCTCATTCATCCCTCTCTCTCTCTCTTGAACTCACAACACCATGCGCCACCATCTTCGCCACTTGCACTACCAGCACAACACCCACCTTCATCCTCATCTACACCGGCTTTCACGTATCAACCGCTAGATTGCCTCATCTTCACCGTCCACAAATCACCTAGATGGACGACCCAGATTGCAGAAGCTCAAGTATAAAAGCAAAGATTGCAGCGCCAAATTGAGTTTTTTGGGGAGTCTTTCTTTGGGCTTTAAGTTATAATTCGAGTAAATTTTAGCATGATTTTAAGTCAGTTGTTCAAGGTTTTTTTTCAATTTCTCGTTGTTCCAATTTCAGATTTTAGAGTCGATTTGCAATTCAAAACTTCAAAGGATTAGTGTAGCTTGTTAATTTCTGAACCCTTTTGGATGATTTGTGGTTTGAATTCGATATGTTCTGGGCTTAGAATTGCTCGATTAATCACCATATTTCTTCCCCTTTTTGTTCTAATTTTCCAGTTTTCATTTTAGGTTTAGGAGTTTAATTTGAGTCTTAGCAAATTTAGGGTTGTAGTTTGTTGATTTTGCTATCCGAATTTGAAGTCTTAGATCTATTTGGGTTTGAATTTGTTCCAACACTGTCACTGCTCTGTGTTCTTGGCTATTTTGGGTGTTGAAACTCCATAAATGGAGTTGGTGATGTTGGGATGAGCTCAGGATGGAGTTGGGATTCCCTTCTTACTTCCCCTGTTTGTATTTTCGCCCCTCCCCTGAATTTTCCCCTGTTCGAGTGCTAGGCAAGGAATCAGATGTTGCTCCCCACCTTCCCCTATGAATCAGTGATGATGATGGTTGAATTGGCAGCATGTTCAATGGTAGACTCGTCCCTCTTGCCTTCGCTTTCTCTGTTTCAGGTTTTGATTTATTGCTCTGGTTTTCTGTTTTTGTTCTGAGTCCCTGACCTGTAGCTCAGTTGTTTTCTTTTTAGTAGTTTGGCTTATGCGATTGTATTATGATTTTAGTTGAGGTAATTTGGTTGATTTTAGTTTAGTTTGGTTGATTATGCTCTGATTCGATTATGCTTAATTTTAAAAGTTTAGCTGCTCAGTTGCTCATTTCTCTATCTTCTTGTCCCTATTTCTTCCTTTAAATGCTAGATTATTACTGTGTTCTTTACTTATTTCTAGTATGAATTCTAGTATTATGTCCATCCCTTGTTTCCATAACTCTTTCTATTTTGGGGTTGATTTGGGTTAGTTTATTTACTAACATATTATGGTGGTTTCATTTTGGTTGATTATGGTTTCATTTAGGTTAAGCAAGTTCAATGGATTTATATGCATTAGTTGATTTTAGTGAGTTTTGTTTGGTTGATAATCTTAGACATCATGGGCATAAGATAAAATTACCTCATCTTAACTTGATTATTTTAGCCCTTATATGTTTGATTCTTGATTAGTTTAGGTCATTATAGTTTGACCTTATTTAATGACCTTAATCTCATCATCGTCCTTGAGGAGATGACTCTCAAGTACTACGACGATAATCGTATATTTGCGGCATTTTATTTTTCACTCGAAATTATCATACAAATTATCAACCTAAACACCAGTCGTAAATACATCTAATTAAGCTATAAAGGACTGAATTCGATCCCTTAAGTTCATATTAGATCATTACACGCAAAATGAGTAATATTCGAAGTACATAAAACATCAAAAGAACTTAGGGCATTAAACAAGCAAAAACCAATTGAAATAAACAGGCAGCAACCTAGACCATGAACAAATTAGGAGTTGCAACAGCAAAGCATGACTTACCAGAAAGAGTCTAAACAGAGATAGTAAGAAGAAAGGAAAGAAGAGCACGGCAGGACTTCCAGGGTTTCCTGGCACACTAAGCTCAACCCAATAAAACCCCATCCTAAAGCAGATCCTAACCCGGATGCCACAAACACAACCCTAAACCTACTACTTTCATGGAGGCCCGAAACAGAGCAACCAACTCAGACTAGAACCGTGGAGCGAAAAACAAGATTTTAGCCATCAATTGCCCCAGAAAATTAGAAACGAGCTTCAAAACACATTAAAATGGCAAAATTTCCATTACCTAGCTCTAACAGAACGAAAACAGGGGAAGGAAAATACATCGAAATCAATCAAACCTGAGTCTAAAACACTACATTTGCAAGCTAAAATCATGAATGTCTACTCCAGATTATCAAAATAAAGTTCAATTACATGAAATTAAAGCCCAAAAAAACGCATCTAAAATCGAGTTCAAGACAGAAGAAACGAGAATCAAACCCTAAATTACTAATACTTAAATTAAAACGAAAATACCATAAAATTAAACCTAAAACTTGAAACTAAAACCTAGATTATTCCTAATTACCTAGTTTTGATTACCATTGCCTCCACTTTATAGCCGAACCCAACTCAATCGTAACCCTTCATTCACGTGGTATCGTGGACGATCGAGATGTGGATGACGACGTAGGCGTGCTGGCAGCGCGTGGAGGGTCGATGGTGGATGAGGATGGAGGTGACGCAGTGGCTGGAGTTTGATCGAGATAGAGAGAAAGAGATGGGATGAAGAAGACAGATGAGGGTGTGAGGTTCAGGGGGTATCGGGTTCCTCTTGGGTTTTCGGGGGTCTGAAAGCCGAGAGAGAGGAGAGAGAAAATAAGAGTTAAAGGGGGGAAATGAGTCACGTGTTGTGCGCGTGATGTTTGGGCTTCCCATTATTAGGGTTTTCCTTTCTTTTTCTGGGTTATAAAAGAAAACGGGGTAAGGATTTTAGGTCGGGTTGGAGTCAATCTGGCCCAATGCTTCATTTCCGGCATTTTTGCATCATTTTCCTACATCTTTCCCTAATTATCAAATACCTACAAAACAAAACAAAACAAAATCAAATAAAAAATCTAAATATAACCATGATTTTGAGTAGAGCTGGGAAACGGGTTGAGTCGGGTCGACCCATTTGATAAATGGGTCAATTTCATGTCGGCCTTGAAAATAGCTTAGAGTTGCTCAAAACTGAAAAATAACAAGTTTTGACACTAAATGGTCTAATCGGGTTGACTTCGAGTCGAAATCGGTTTGGTTCGGGTTGGATTCATTTTTCTCTCTGTAACTTTGGGTTGGATTCTTGTCGTGTTATCGTGTCGAGTCAGACTTTCCAAACTCTAATTTTGAGCATAAATCAGGTATAAAGGTATCGTAAAAATAACATATTTTTAGCATGAACAAACACCCCCACACTAAGATATTGCTCGTCCTCGAGTAAAATAACTAAACTACCTGAAAAGAAATAGAGAATAAGAAAAAGAAAATCCTAACTCACTGCCGTAAGAATCACGGTTGTATTTAGTGTATAAAACAAGCCTTTTAAACCCCTCGGTCTCCCCAGTGGACGAGTAAGGTCTTATGAGGGTTTTCAAGTGAAATACCATAAAAAATTATTTCAAAAACAAAAGAAAAATATTTTTGGGTTTTTCAAAATATGAACGTATATACAAGTAATGGGAAAATCTTGTACACAATCTGGGCAATAGCAACGCCCTAGTAACCAAGTCACAAAAGTATATACAAATAGAATATACAATCAGAAAACATCCAAGTCAAAAGAAGCATCCTGACTCTCATTTGTCACCCCACACTCCATATGCAATGATATGTATACTTTGGTGCATGTGCTAATGTGTATCAACTCTTACGAATCAGGTCTCTAAGATTGACATGATTCCCATTTCCTTGCCTAATTGCCTCATTTGCCCCCATTTTTCCATTTTTTTCTTTTTGTAAGATTGATAACGCACACACACTAAACCCGCTCGACTTACAAATATTTGGGCCTTTCCTAAAAAGGGGTTTTTATTAGATTGTGTAAAGCACTTATTTCATTGCCCAAACAGATGTGAAATCAAGTAAACTAGAACATATTCAAGCCAATTAAAGATATGAAATAAAGATAGTGGCTACGAACATTGGTACCCGGGTTTTTATTCACTTTTTTATTTTTCAGTTTTTTTCTTTATTTTACAAGAGCTCAAAAGACAATTTAGACAAACAAATGGTTCACATGCCAACTTAACAACAAGAGCCTAAGAATTGAGGATAACGTGAGCAAGGTAGCACAAAAACATACATACAGGATGTGGTTATTATGAAAAATCAGATTTGTATCCTCAACTAGACATCTCATCATGCAAATTCTATTTACATATAACTCAATAACCTAGCATGGGATCACAACTACATAAGAAAGCACATAAATCCCCAAAGAAAGACAAAATTTTTTTGAAATTTTTTGAAAATATATACAAATGGACACTCCACCCCCACACCAAAACTTCACAATATCCTTATTGTGGGAACTAAAGTGCAAAAAGCAATCACATAAGCTATACAACCAAGAAATCAACACAAAACTGCAAGTATCTATAACTAGGACACCAATAAAAATCACAAACAAAACCACAAACAAACAAAAATCAAAACCAAAATCACTGAAGAAAGGAAATCAAAATCCAAAACCAAACAAAACTAGACCAAAATACAACTAATCACCAAATCAATCCAAACCACCACTAAAACCAAAACAAAACCAAATACACATAATCACAAAAACCAAAAACCAAATCACAAAATAAAGCGAAACAAAAACCAAAACCTAACAAAAGAAAACAAACCTGTTCAAGACCAAGACGAACATAATCACCAAAATAAAACAAGACAAGACCAAAGACCTACTAAATACCCACCTAAATCCAAAAGAACCCTAACACAAAACAAAATACAAAAGAAAAGAAAAACAAAATGGAAGACCAAAACAAAGCCACTAAAACACCAAAAAGGGAACAAAAAGAAACTATTAAACAAAAACAAAACCAAAGAAAAACTAAAACTTGCTAAACTAAAAAAAAAACAAAACACACAACCAAGGAAACAAAACAAAGGAACTAAAACATACACAAAAACAATCCTAGATATCCACAACTAACAAATATTCACAAAATCATAATACAACAAAAGGTGATCATAGCCAACACGGCTCAACAAATCCCAAATTGCTCCTTAAGATCGATCACCCATACAATCACAATCCTAAATATCCACAACTAAGTACGAAAAGAAAGAAAACAATTCTAAATATCCACAATTAAGTATGAAAAGAATAAGAGGGAAAAGTTAGAACGATCATATCAAGTCAGGTGCAAAAGTACACCTAAGTTATACATCTAGAAATCTGCTTAGTTAGAGGTCTATGGAGCATCAGTCACTCCATATTAAGCTGAAAAGTGCTACTCAAATCAAAACTCGTTAAAGCACGTAGCAGCTTATCAAACAAAGAAGTCCAACTCTCAATCACATAGAAACAGTGAAAAACAGTGAGTTAGAGCTAGAAAAAGTACATCCACCTAGCCAATAAAGCACCAGTAAGGGCTCGCTTCAACTTATCAAATAGTTGAGCCCAATCAGAAAGGAAATAAACATACTCAAAATGAGCCAGTATTGAGGTCATTGGCCTAGAAATTATATCGATATGAATGAGTAGTCTAGGTAAAATAGTGGGTGCACAGTTCACAAGTCTTGTAATATCAAAAAGTATGAGATTCTGGTTTAAATCAAAATTCTTAGTGACAACATTATTAAACTTAACAATTTTAGACTTGCAATATTAAAAAAAAAAAGGTCAGCTTGGACATAATCAAAAGAAAATGATTCATATTCAGTACAGAGATCCACATCCAAACTTACATTGTCATCAAACCCACATGAAAAAGATTCACATTCAATAGAAAGAATATCATCGTCAAAGTCCAAAATAGTGCGTTCAGTTACCTCATCGCATAACTCCTGTGAAATATCTTCCAAATCATCTAAGTCATAAGGCTTAATTTCAGGCGCAATGCTCATATCTAACCCACCAGGGATCTCAAGGTCGTCACCCACCTCAAATTCATGAGATTGAGTAAAAGGGGCAGATGGGTCAGCATAAGCTAGGACAATTTCAGTGACATCCTTGGGAGAACTAGTGAAGGATGCAAAGTTTGGTGATAGAGACGTAGGGAAGGCACTTTCTTGTTCTAGATTAGGCAAAGGCAAGTTTTCATTCAAGCGGGGTCTAGATTGATAAGAGGGATCAAAATCATCATCAACACTAACTGCAGGTTCAGGAGATCCTAACCTAGAGTCCGGCTCACTACAATTCCCCCTACTTTGGTTAAAACATTGAGAATATTCAGCAATTCTCTTTTGCATCGTCTCTACCATTTGATCAGTCAATTCATTAATCTTCCTTTCAATACTTGCACATGTAGCATCCACATAAGCATGATAAGGGCAATGACAAGTAGCATGATCAGAAGACTTACAATAATTGCACAAAACAGAAGGCAAATAAGAGTGAGATGGGTCATGTGAATCTATAAAGAGATCCTGTGGGCAAGGACTAATAGGAAAAACAGACTCACTATGAGTTGGGTAACCAAAACTATTCCTAACTTGTTCAAACTCGTAAGTGTCCCAAGCTAGTTTTTCAAAGAAATCCCAAACCTCATCTTGAGTTTTAGATAATAAACAATCCAAACCCTAGGGTACATAGTCTCAACATAATCCCTATATTCATCATTAAGACCTTCAAAGATCACTTAGAAAATTTCCCATTTCTCAAAACAATAATCAACACATTGAGCACGAAATTCATTCAATCTACTTAAATATCGCCAAAAGATCTTATGCTCAAACTGAGGGAAATAGAAACTTGCCAGTTTGTTTTTGAAGTTTTTAAAGTTTTCAATTTTTAGCGGTTTTCAACTTTTTCTAATTGTTTTTCAGTTTTAGGCTTTTCTAATTTTTTTTTATTATGGGAATTTTTCAAGAAATGAACTAAGTTAAGCAACACTAAATAACGAAAGCAAGAAAGCAAGATAAACCATGCACAACTAATAGGAAAGCAACAAAAAAAAAAGAAAAATATAACACAAATCTCAAGCTGTCGTCCCTGGCAACGACGCCAAAAACTTATACGATAATTTCGAGTTTAAAATAAAATACCGCAAGTACACAACTATTGTCATAGTACTTGACGGTCGTCTCCACATGGACGAGGATGCGAATGAGGTCACAATCAATTAAATTAAAATACCCTAAAATAGGCAGAATTATCAACCTAAACACCAGCCGTAAATACATCTAATTAAGCTATAAAGGGCTGAATTCCCTAAAGTTCATATTAGATCATTACACGCGAAATGAGTAATATTTGAAGTACATAAAACATCAAAAGAACTAAGGGCATTAAACAAGCAAAAACCAATTGAAATAAACATGCAGCAACCTAGACCATGAACAAATTAGGAGTTGCAACAGCAAAGCACAACTTACCAGAAAGAGTCTAAATAGAGATAGGAAGAAGAAAGGAAAGAAGAGCAGGGTAGGACTTCCTGGGTTTCTTGGCTCACTGAACTCGACCCAATAAAACCCCATCCTGAAGCAAAGCCTGACCCGGATGCCACAAACACAACTCTAAACCTACTGCTTTCATGGAGGCCCAAAAACTGAGCAACCAACTCAGATTAGAACCGTGGAGCAGAAACAAGATTTCAGCCATCCATTGACCCAGAAAATCAGAAACGAGCTTCAAAACCCATTAAAAATGGTGGAATCGCCATTACCTAGCTCTAACAGAACGAAAGCAAGGGAAGAAAAATACATTGAAATCAATCAAACCTGAGCCTAAAACATTACGTTTGCAAGCTAAAATCATGAACGTCTACTCCGGATTATCAAAATAAAGTTCAATTACATGAAATTAAAGCAAAAAAAAAGGCGTCTAAAATCGAGTTCAAGATAGAAGAAATGAGAATCAAACCCTAAATTACTAATATTGAAATCAAAACGAAAATACCGTAAAATTAAACCTAAAACTTGAAACTAAAACCTAGATTATACCAAATTACCTAGCTTCAGTTGCCACTGCCACCACTTTATAGCCGAACCCAACTCAATTGCAACTCTTCATTAGCGTGGTATCGTGGATGGTCGAGATGGGGATGATGATGTAGGTGTGTTGGCAGCGCATGGAGCGTCAATAGTGGATGAGGATGAAGGTGGTGTGGTGGCTGGAGCTCAATCAAGAAAGAGAGAGAGAGAGAGAGAAAGAAAGAAAGAGATGTGATGAAGAAGACAGATGAGGGTGAGGTTCAGGGGGGTATCGGGTTCCTCTTGGGTTTTCGAGGGTCTGAAAGCTGAGAGAGATGAGAGAGAAAATAAGGGTTAAGGGGGGGAATGAGTCACGTGCTGTGCGTGTGACGTTTGGGCTTCCTTTTATTGGGGTTTTTCTTCTTTTCTTTTTCTTGGTTATAAAAGAAAACAGGCTAAGGATTTCGGGTCGGGTTTGAGTCAATCTGGCCCTGTGCTTCATTTCCTGTATTTTTTCATCATTTTTTTGCATCATTTCCAAATTATTAAATACCTACATAACAAAATAAAATCAAATAAAAAATCTATATATAACAATTATTTTGAGCATAGATCAGGTATAAAGGTGTCGTAAAAATAGCATATTTTCAGCATGAACAGCTGCCACATCATTCCACTACTAAGTTTAAGTGACCTAACTCAGTGGTGGTATACAAAAATTAAATATTTGCAAAGCAAAGCTCTCTCCTGGGTATTTTGCAAGTACATATTATCTTTAACAGATCGTCAAAAGTAAGGATTATTTAAATTACAAAATCTATTTTTTATTCTGGTCAATAATACCACTATATTTTTATTTTGATCAATACTGCCACTATGAAATGCACTTTGCTCAAAAATGCCATCAAGCCCTCCAAGTAATCGACTTAGCAGTTAAAAGCACTTTTTCTTTTTTCTTTTTAAAATATTTTAACTGGAAACGCAAGTGAAGGGGGAAAAAGGAAAAAATAATTAGAAGAAGATTAAACCTACTCAAACATCTAATTCTTCCCTCCAAAAGAGACAGCAATGCTTCTGATTCTACCGCAATGACTACACCTATTGATATTGTTACTTCCTCTTCTATCTACGCTTCTACTGTTGTTGTTTCTTCTTCTGTTTGTCAAGTTGTTAGCGTTGCTTCTTTTGTCTGTCCACCTAGAAATTCTGCCCCTATCTATGCTAGCTCTCTCTACAACTGTATCTGTTGGTTTTTTCTATCCCTCCAACAATGCTTCTTGTGCTACTTCTGCGCATTTCACTAGCGCTAATGCTTTTTCTCCGCTACAATAACCGTTACTGTTTCATCCAGCTGCTACATTTTTGGCTAAAGCACCAACTAAGCTCCAAGTGTGGAGAACCATGAGTAAGGGTGACGAGGTGTTCTCGACCCAAGAGAGCCCAACTTTTGCCATATGGATAGAATGAAACCATATGCACATAATAAAACAATCAGGATGAAGTTTTTGGTTGTGTATGCTAGTGAATATTGGTACATAAGTTTGTTTTATTTGCTATATGACAACACCTTTTTGTAGGCAACACTCAAAACTGAGCATTTATTTTGGTAGCCACTTGATCAAATTGATGATATTGCATAGTTTTTGGGACCATTTGAGGATACAATCAGGTTTACCTATAACATTAATCTAATTTAGTTTTCTTTTTGGTCAAATTGATGATATAATCCTTGAAACTATCTAAATCATCCCTTCTAATACTTTTGTAAACTTGATGGCCACAATTCTTCAAGTATATTCAGCCACAACCCCACTTTGCTTCTTGCCATAGATTTCGTGAATTGATGGGATGGAATCAAGGTCTAATTGCAACTTGGAACTTAATTTATTTGAATCAACGAAGTAAACAAAGAATTTTGGTGTTAGGGTTTTCCAATCAAGGCACACCTAGGGTCTGTACTTTGAAGAAAAAACTTGCAACATTTCAGGCATGTGGGGGTTCGAATGTCATTGTGAAACTCAAATTCGGCTTCAATTTTGCCAATTGAGGTAAAAATGATTGATTCCATAGCTAGGGTTTCTAAGGGAGGAAGAGTTTTTGTTTGGGGAGATGATATAGTAGTCATGTGCAGAAGACAGGGAATAGAACAAGGGGAATAAAATGGGTTTATTTTCTTAAGTTTCCCCCTTTTACATCAATAGCACCATTAAAAAAAAAGTCTTTTGCCTACTATAGCCATTCATGTGGGTGCCCCAATGGTATTTTTGAGCAAATTTATTTTACAATCGTATTATTGGCCAAAATAAAAGTTCAATGACATTATTGATCAAAATACAAAGTTTAGTGGCATATCAATCTAAAACTCATATTATTTGGTACTTGAAGGCACAAATGTTTGCTTGGTAGCCCAATGGTAGGACCTTTGGCTCTCATAGGCTTATTGATTGGCATGTATTATACAAATGAAGAACCCCAGCCTCCCCCCGTCCCACCCCCAAAAAACACAAAAAGAGAAAATCAGTTTAAGATACCATCATCCTATCGAGTTGAGTGAAGTTGAGAATTAATGTTCTTTTACATAGTTAATAAACTATAATTTTAATTATATGAAGTTGAGTCACACACTTTCGTAAATACACCCAAAATGTGAGGTGAACTTCTTACTGATTAATTTTTTGTATTTTTCAAATTGCAAATATACATATACACACACACACACACACACACACACACACACACACACACACA
>JACYFF010019584.1:15777550-15858987 GCA_017589665.1 Selenicereus undatus
TCTCTCTCTCTCTCTCTCTCTCTCTCTCTCTCTCTCTCTCTCTCTCTTCAAATTCTGCAAATTCTGGGTTTTAAGTTATTGACAACTTGTATTATTATTGATTTTTTGTTCATCCAATTTGCAGAAAGTGTGTCATATATAGTGAGAACATTGCCAACCCAGTTCAAAGACCAATTACAAGGTTCAAAATCTTTAATCTTCATATACAAAGTTTTCATCTTTCTTTTTCTTGATGTGAATTGTTTTTTCATATGAACAAAAAAAAACTTGAACTATCCTGATTGTGTTTGATCTGCATTTCAGAAAGTTTGCTGCTCAGATTGCCCCCTCTCAGAACCAGCAACCTTGTCCTTCGGTACTTCCTCTCTCTCATTCTTTCTTTCTCTCTCTAGTTTTTCTCTCTAAAATGAACCATTGGAGATGTGAGTAATGGGATTTGATTGAATTGATAAATGAATAGGAAACAAAGAAAGTAGACTCATCAATTCAAAACTCAAGAGAAGATGATGTCAAAATCATAGATGAAGAGTGCAAAACAGTTGCAGATCTTCCTGTGCCAATGTCTTTAGAAAAGCCTAAAGCAGAACCAAATCAGACAATTCAAACAGTAATATATGCCCTCCTTTTTCTGTCTGGTGCCCTTAAATTTCAAATTATAGAGCAGTTGAACTAGTAAGTACAATGTATTTAGGTCAAGCCTATATTGACTTTTCTGCTTAAAAACCAAAAATCACAGACAGAAATTGAGATGGAGGACATATTTGAAGAAGCCATCTTGGATATCGATGGCCGTGATGCAAAAAACCCTCTTGCTGTCACCGAATATGTCGATGATCTCTACTCTTATTACAGAAGAATGGAGGTATGTTGTCCTCCTACTCCCAAATGTATTTGCTTCTTCTGAGAATGCGGGCATTGTTTTATGAAACATGTTGGGTTAAGCTTTTAGATGCCCATTTCAATTCCTGATGTGGGTAATGAAAAAATTTGCAGGCTAGCAGTTGTGTCTCACCAGATTACATGTCACAACAGTTTGACATTAATGAGAAGATGAGGGCCATATTAATTGACTGGCTAGTTGAGGTAAATTTCTAACTTAATTTTCAGGTTGGAGGTGCCCTATAAATTTAATGAAATTTAAAGTCGAATAGCTTATAACTAGTAAGGTTGTTAAAAACAATATCAGAATTCAGAGACATAACTTGGTATGCCAAAACCTCGATGTACATGGTTGCTGATCCAGCTCTTATTGGAATAACTCAACAGGTGCACTACAAATTTGAACTAAGGGATGAAACCTTGTTTCTCACTGTAAATCTGATAGACAGATTTCTAGCTAGATACACAGTGGTGAGAAAGAAGCTTCAACTGGTTGGTTTAATTGCAATGCTTCTGGCTTGCAAGTATGAGGAAGTTTCTGTCCCAGTTGTGGATGACTTGATCTTCATTTCTGACAAAGCTTACGCTAGACAAGATCTGCTTGAGATGGTAACTTTTTCAAAGGACCTAAAGTCTAGTTAAAAGTCACGATTTTGAAACTTGATGGGAGTATAATGAAATAAATACTTTTATCGCTGTTTGCAGGAAAGAGTTATGCTGAATGCATTGCAATTCAACATGTCTTTTCCTACTCCTTATGTTTTCCTTAGAAGGTTCCTCAAGGCCGCTGAATCCGATAAGAAGGTTCGTATTTTCGTTCATGTTAAACCAATTCTTTCCAATTAAGTTTAATCTGTCACCTCTAAAGGTTCTAGTGCCGTCAATTTTGATAAAAAAATTCGTATAAGTTACACTAATGGAAAGACGTGTGGGTCTTGTTGCAACTATTAGTACTCAAATTCAATTCTTCAATTCTCCTGCTCATTACCTATCTTATTAAACCCTCCCCTCCCTCCAAAAAAAGAAAAAAATGCGGGTCCCAGTGTGTACAAGGTCAACATTGCAGTAAAAGTTCACCAATTTAAAGACACAACAGACTGGATTCCATAAAGAAATAAGTGTACCACATGTCAACATGATGAGAACTAACACCTCTGAAATTTGAACTTCTTGTTGTGGCAACAGCTAGAGCTACTGTCCTTTTACCTGATTGAGCTATCTTTGGTGGAATATGAGATGCTCAAATTCCCACCATCACTCTTAGCAGCAGCTGCAGTTTACACAGCTCAATCCACTCTTTATGGCTTCAACCAATGGAACAAGACCTGTGAATTCTACACCCACTACTCAGAATCTCACCTCCTGTAAGACATTGTCTTGCCTGATTTTTCGAAAATTTGGTGTCCATTTACTTATCGAAAATGATTTTTTTTTTAAAAATTTCTTGGCAGTGAATGCTCGAGGCTAATGGCAACATTTCACCAGAAGGCAGGGACAGGGAAGCTAACAGGGGTACATAGGAAGTACTCAACATCTAAGTTTGGGTATACTGCAAAGATTGCTCCAGCTGATTTTCTCAGTAAGAGTAGTAGTCAACTGTAGTTTAGAGAAGAGGGGGAAATACTGTATAGTTCACTGACTATACAACAATTTGGTCATTTTAAATTGAAATGACCCAAAAAGAGGGAAAATATTGGAGGGTTAGGAACATATTGATATGGATTATGAGCTAATAATTCTAGCTTTGTTTTTTCATCATCTGCTGTGACTTTTTTTTCTTCCTCCTTGTATTTTTCTGGTTCATTAAATGAATAATATACAATTATTCAAACATTTTCTTGTCCCTAGTTTGTCTTCTTTATTGCAAGATCTAGACTTTTGTAAAAAGGTAATTTGTTTTCTTGGGCATTATTATATTGTGAATGGCTCCCCATACAAGTTACTCAAGAGAATGGCTGTTAAGTGTTAACATGTAACACTGAAAACTTTGGTATACCAGAAGTTTCTGAAGAAGAATCTCAACATCTCTTAAAATAAAAAGAGGAAAAAAAGAACTACTAAAGCTCATTTTCAATCCTTTCAAAAATGCACACCTTTTTTGAGGTTAGTTTAATTTTGTTTGTTTTTTTTCAAAAACCTCATGACAAGAGATGGGGGAGTAGTAGACCTGGAATGTGACATGATTTTGTGAAGTGTGGTGGTGAAGCAGGAGCTAAGTAGTAGACCTGGAATGTGACATTAAATATGTCTTACCTTAACAATATAAAATTCTAGTTAGATTCACTTTAAATCAGGTTTGATTTAGGTTATTGACTCTTCCACTTTTCATTTATAATCTTACCCACTAGACTCATATCTATTGTAGTCTGATCATGGGATTCATGGGCAAATAAATAGATGGGCTGAAGGAGGGTGGGAGATGCCAAGTTCCAGCAATCTGGATGTATTTTTATTTATTTATTTTTGGTACCTATGAGGGCGCAAAAGTCTTTGGCAACAACTTCCAAAGACTTTACTGACTATGCTAGTTGGCACGCACAGTTCTCTTTGCTAATTGCATATAGGTTACATTATCTTTGTTGGTCAATGCTAGTTGGCACGCACAATTATGGTCCTTCTCCACCTATGATGATTTTGGATCAAATTTTAGAAAGGAAAGGCAGATTGGGGTGATGTCTCGTCCCATGCATCAAGTGATTGTAGACTGGTTCTTCCTAAAATTTTCTTTTCAAACAAAAAAAAAAGAAAAAAAAAACGTATTGGACACTTACTGGGCCCCTATCGTACATGAACCGAATGGGCTAACGGCCCAAGGGTAGAGGGAAGAAGCTCAGGCAACCCTCTCAGTCGTGGTAACCTCACGGCTGAGAATTTGGGACGGCGAGGACTTAAATCCCGAATGCACTGAACAAGAAGTAGAAGGAATAACAATTACCAACTCAAGTATTTACTTTTTCAGTTGGTGGCCTTATTTTGTCAATTCCAGCTATGACTGAAAAAAGCAAAGACTGTTGTCCACGATAGAGCTCATTCAGCCGTGTGTTTCAACCATACTGAGGATCAAATAATAAATTCAATTGGTTTGATGATGATAAAAGTGTCATAATAAGCTATTTAGGAAGTGTCTTACTTTAGCCCAAATTAATATACTGTATGCCTCAAAATCACAAATTTTTAATAGCTTTAATCAAGTTTTATTATTCGTTGGCTACATTGATGGGTACAAAATATCACGCTATTTGGATAAGCTATGTCAGTAAAGAAGTATGATACTTGTAACTTTATAGTTGTAAAAATCATAAATAAAAAGGTAGCAAAGAAAAGTAACACATGAAATTAAAAGAAAAGTGACACATGACATTAAAACAAACCAAAAAGAAAAAAGAAAGAGACATGTATTGCTGTATTGGGAGCCCAGTTGATTTTTTAGGAACCATAATCGGACCCGGTTGGAATTAGGTTCTAGAATTTGGACCGATTTCGGACCGAGTCTAATAGAGATAGCCGGTTCCTAAGTAATGTTTTTTTTTTTTTCTTCTCATTTTTCCCCCTAAGAAAATAGGGAGAGAGAGGTATTGAAGTAATTAAGTTGAGAACTCATATTTGAACCAAATTCCTAAAAACCAAAGTTATAAGGTTAAATCAAATACGCAATAAATAATAAAGAAGACTCATGTACTCTAAATAAACCCAGAGAATTAGAGACAATGTTAATTAGAAACCCACAAATCAAGATCACAAAACGAATAAGAAATCTACAAATTATTTTAATTCATTTGAAATAGAGAGAGAAAGAGAGGAAAACTATCAAAATAATATAAAAAACAAATACGTAGTAAGCAATAAGGCTTATGAGGAGAAGAACCAAACCTTGAGGGAAGAAACCAATGGTAGTCGATACATAAAGAGTAAGTTGAGAACAAATTGAAAGTAAAAAGTAAGGTAGTTGGGAGTTAGGTCTCGGTACAAAAGATACGTCACTTGAAGAATAAGGGTTTACTTTTTATATTTTTCATAAAAATTCTTTAAATTTTGACTGAGTATCGGGTACTGAATTCGAGTCCGGTTCCAAAATTCATAACCCGGTAAATTGGGTCCTTAATTTTGAAATCGGTCCCAAAATTGGCCTAACCGAGTCTGGATCTATATCCACTGGATCCAAACTACTTATGGGTCCGGAACCGAGTATCCGATTTTTTTACTCACCCCTTCTTGCAACATTTCCCGTCAGCACCTAAATTGAAACAAGATACAGACTTACTAAAAATAAAAACCATTTCGCTATCTTCGCTAAACAGTCTCCTAGCATCTTAAGGATAAGATAACCCTCCCCTTTGCTATCTTCCCTTGACATTCCCATACTATGTGATCTGGTTTCCGCCTTGTTGCTTGAGTGTCAAATACGTAACATTTTTTTTTTGGTTTGTTTGTTCACTTTGTTGTGTCCGATCATGTAATGAGCCCTTGCGTATTTTACTTGTTCATGATCTTTTCTGCGCTAATAAAAAGAGTTAGCAATACTTGATTGAGAGTCATTGTTCATTCTTTCTCTTGAATACTCAATATCCCAAGATCTTTTTCTGGGAAGTGGTTCTTATTTCTCAAGATCGCCTTCTTTGCAGTCTTGTTTCCCCTCCATATGTGCGCATAAGCTTGAAGTTTGAGCCGAGAGGGTTGGAAGTACTAATAAGCTCCTCTTCTTTCCGATATATATCCATTTTTCCTTTTGAGTTGATGAGCCAATTCTACTTGCGCGGATAAGCTGTGATCTCTAGTGGTGAGGGTGAAGCTTCCACCCTATTGTCAACACTGCTAAAGTGACACCAAAAACCATCTCTTTTAGAACTCCCATGTTTCTGAGCAGTCATGTGCTCTAGTCGCGATGCACGCATAATTTGGTCATCTTACATTGAGGAGTGTACATGTAATCATATCATTCTCATAGAGTCATACGCAACTTTGGTGCCTCGAGTAAGATCATATATGGCAAACTCCACATGTTTCTGAGCAGTCATGAGGCTCAGATGTTGTAGAAGAAGCATCCAAGATATCTTCTCTTAACAGTTAACACTACTCATTCTCTTGAGGCAGCTCAAACTTCAAGCTCAGTTGAGGGTTGTCACCATAACCCTCGTTCCAAACACAAGTACTTATATCTAGCTAATTTGGTGTCTCTCTCTGTCTCTCTCTCTCTCTCTTTCTTTCTTTAAAAATCTTCATGCGTCATGTAACATTTTTTTCTTCATTGGATTTTGAGTCTGATCGGGTTACTGTATGAAGTGAGTTACGAGAATCAAGGCATTCGTCTCTTTATCCAGCTTTCCATATTGTCGGCTTTCCTTCTTTAACCCAAACTTCTCTTCGAGTTGGTTCTATTCCTTTAACACAAATTTATTAGTGTAAAGGCTTTTGAAATTAAACAACAAGTGCGTGCGAATCATGTTATATTGTAGTATATATATTCTTTAAAAATGAAAATTGGTTGTAAAGACTAGTATAAATAAATACAATAAATGAAATTAAGAGTGAGACGATATTTTTTAAAATGCAAAATTCAAGATTAGATTAAAATACAATAAAGGAAATTAAGCGTAAGACATATGATATATTAAGGCTCTCAGCTTCAACTATTTGGGCAAAGCCTCCTTCTGCATGATTAATAAATTTTTCAAAAACTTATAATTATTACTATGCTTTTTCAAAAACATTATCTGTGTCTGTTTTTAATTGATTGTACATTTGTTAAACGAAAATTTTCTCATATTATTCACAGTTTTATGGTGACTTTTGATCAAGTACATATTGAATGAACTTTTCATCTATGTTATTTCATAATACGCCAATATCATAAAGAATCATTGTCAGTCTTTAATGTGATATGGTACCTTTTTGGGGTTTCTATTACGTTTTATGCATTTGTATTCTTATTTTCTTATACTTGTTATAGCTCCACTACTATATACCGTGCAATGGAACTGTCCTAATTAGCTAAAGAATTCTTAGCGATATTATCCGTCTTCGGGATTTCTTTTCCATTTTTTTTTTCCTTTTTAGGGGTCAACAGAGGAAAATATTAATTCATTGTTTCTATTATGTTAATTTTTTGATGAGATGCTCCCACTACATTAATTAACGTATTTTGCTATAAAGAAAAATCATCATTTCTTACTATACGTGGAATTATGCCTTGTAATACTTACTGATGTACGATGTTTCTTTTTAACCAACACATGTTAGCTCGAGTGGTTTGATATTTGTTCCCCTTAAACAAGATTTCAAATTCGAGTCTTGTGAATGGAAAAAATCTATGGTGGGAAAGCTCTACCCCTTATTGGGCCAACATTAGCTCGACTCTAGTTAAATGGAGGATCGAAGATTGAAAAAAAAGATGTTTCGTTCAAGAGTGGCCCTTGCCCAAGCTATGTGTAATACGACTGGAATCATATCTTGCATGCTTACTCATTCAAACGCCTGAATTTTCAACATTTTCTGGGTTTGTCTTTCATCTTTGGTTTTGTTTATTGGTCACATAAATATACTTTTGGACATGGGGAGTTAATGTTGCATTCATTATATATGTTTCAACATTCGTGTTTATTGCATGCTGTAAATAAAAGGCTGTGCAAAACTGGAAGTATGCATGCTCTACTAAAAAGACGAAGTCTCAGAGATATGTTATGCAGTTTTGGAAGGTTTGATCATATCTTTGGTGTTTTCACCATTATGATAAGTCAATGCATAATTGTAACTACATTCTCGTTATTTTCCTCTAGTTGTCAAAAACATTACATTCCATGTTGATTTTGTTCCTTCATGACGCAGCCTTGCATGTTGGTTTATGGAATGTGTGTCTGTTATGATGGTTGGTGGTGACATTCATTTTGTCGGTTGATTTGTTGAGTCATTTCTTTTGTAACATGCAACTTTGAATGTATTTCTCAATGGAAGATGTTCTTTGATTATTGTTGCTTTACTTTGAACCAAATCGGCTTGTTATTCCACAGCGATCGAGATGGCTTTGGGGATACCAATGCTCATGGGCCTGTTATCATTGATCACAGGTGCAAGTAGTTGAGTTCAATGCCTTTCTAGGCTTGACAATATTATCGGCTACCTTGTCATTTAATCTTCTTTCTATTTCAATTTTCTATCGAGTGTCAAGCAACCAATCACCACCATCATATCGGGAGATTTGGTGAAAGATCGGTGACAAACTATGTTCTACTGTTCCATCTAACACGGTCTTCAGAATTGCATAATTGAAATTGTAAGCCTATAAAGGTTCAGTTTTTGTTAATTGGAACGCCATTGTTCTCGTTGTCATGTATCTTTGCTTTGTAATTGCCCTCAGCTTATGTGGATTTGTTTATTCATGTGCTTTAAACCTGACAATGGGTTGGTTTCCACGATCCGTCATTAGTTTCACTTTGCCCACGCACATCATTATCCACGCAAGTTATATTTGAACCTTGTAGGGTAATTTGCATGATCTGTGGTAGGTTTCTCTTTGACTATGTCATTATCACTTCAATTTATATTAGACCCCTGTAGAAAAGAGGCAGCCGCACTAGCTCAAGGGTTTGTGTATTGGATCTATGCACCCTCATAGGGATTATATGATTCCCTTGTCTTCATATATTATGTTTGAGATTTTCATCTTTCTTTTCTTACAAGGTTGCAAACAATGCTTCAACGCTTACCTCAAGTTCAATTGTCAAAGATTGCTAATCTCAACCAGACAAAGGTGCTTTTGTTATATAGTCTCTACATGTCTTGTATTCAAAATTTGTATACAAATTTGGATTATTTTTTCAATTTGGATTGTATGGACTAAAATAAAATGTTTCTCTAAACTTCAATTGGAATTATTCTTTCTGCAATTTTGTAATTCAAAGGTAATATTGTTAGATCAGGCCTCCACATTCCGCCAGGTAACGGAATATTTGGGATATTGGATTTAAATTTGGATTTTCTCTGCATGTCTGCTTTTGCCTTGCGTTTCACAATGCCTTTTTGATATACTAAGTCAAGTACTTCAATTTATTTTTCTCTTATTATTTAAGGCAGTATCAGCGCAAGCATGCATTCCATCATGTGGCCCCCCATCTGCCACTTGTCTTTTCAATATTTGACATTGGAGGTTTGGACACGGCGTAGGAACTCCCGGGAGTTCCACCATGCGGTCCACTTTTGTATATTTTTTTAATTTTTTTAATTTTTTTGTGTGTAATATATAATTTTTAGGTGATTAAAAAAGAATTGTGTGTTATAAGCTAGGTCAATGATAAATATTTTTATTGGGTAATCAAAATTGGAGTTTCATGGATTGAAAAAGTGATAGAATGTAACTACAAAAAAGGTAAAACTTTTATTGATGTGGCATACTTGAGTTCCAATTTTTGGAACTTGGGCTGGGAATGCCCTTACTTTTTGTTCTAGGTGTCGTTCCCATACCTACCAAGTGTCTATCTAGGGCTGGCAAAAATTCAGGTCCGGGTTAATTCGGGTCCGGACAAATCGGACATTCGGACAAAAACTTCATACCCGGACCCTGTTCGGATTACAAATCGGACACTTTGATCAGACCCAGCCCCAAACCCGAATGTTCGATGTTCGGATCCGGTTGTCCGAATTTTCGAATTTGTAGCGTGATTTTAGGAGATTCTGACCGAAATTTTGTGTGACCGAACCCAAACCCGATTTTTTAATGTCCGAACCCGGTTGTCTTTTATTATTTTTATAAAATTTTCTAAAGAATTTGGACTAAAATTACATATAAACATAGTTGTCCAATGTCCGAACCTAGTTGTCCGATCGTCCGAATTTGTCCGAACCCGAAATGTTTCAAAAATTCGGACAACCCAAACCCGAATGTCCAAACCTGAACCCAACCCAGTTTAAATTCGGACATGACCGATTGTCCGAATTTTAAATTCGGACATAAATTTGGTGACCGTACCCAGTTTTTTTCAGGTCGGACAAATTCAGGTAATCAGGTCGGACAGATTTTTGTCAGCCCTATGTCTATCTTTTGATTTAGGCAAATGTAATATTAATTCCAACCCACTTGTGCCGTTTTTGGATAGAGGGTGTCACTTTAGACAGCAAAGCTATTTGCTTTTACAGAAGATGCTCAAAAAAGAAATCTTTGGAGCCACCTTTGACCATATCTCTACACCATGTCATACGAGGTTTGCCTATTACTTCTTTGCTAAGATTGTAACGTGCATTATATTTTTCGGCTCCCTATAATTTCATAGATATCTTATCATACCAATAGTCCAACTTCAACTGCAACCGGCAGTTTAGTTCACTTACTCATCTATACCTTCATTTGAATAATTTTATGAATAGATAATTTAATCATGTGTGAAGTAGTTTTGTTCTTTAACGAAATTGATCTTCACTAGGAAGGATAATTAGCAAAGCTGAGTTGAGATTGTTACTGTTCTTGTACACAAGCCCCTTCTTGTTTGGAATCAATATATAATTTTGTTCAATCCAATTCATATGCAATGCTGTCTATGATGTCACAAGCATGAAAAACATAAGCTAGCCTGTCCATTTTGAATGTAATCTGTGTTGGGCTTGGAGTTTTGGATCCATTGTTGGGCCTTTTCATTTTCAAGTACATTAATTTTTCGGCTAGCTTGGACGAACTGTTTGCCTTGGGCTATTGTGGCCGTATTTTGGTCCTCCGGCCTCTTTTTTTTTTATTTTTTTTTTCAATAGATCATGCAGGGGCACATCCGGCCCCATTGGTCACGTGCACTGCATTCTGATCACCAGTCCAATTCTTAGCATACTAATGCTATATTTAAACCGAATTTGTAATCGTACCAAATAAATAAATAAAACGGACCTTGCATATATGAGACTCATTTATTGGTCCATTATATTAAATTTGGTATGATACTAGGTGGCACATGCCTATACATACCGTACTACAAAATTGATAAGATGTATATCATGATCCTAGAAGCATATATTTTCACAAGTTATATCGGTCGGAATACATTAAAATAATCCATATGACATATGCATATAAGAAATATATATATATATATATATATATATGTGTGTGTGTGGGGGGGGGGGGAGAATGAGAGCACATGTTTTTAAGAGCATGGACTAACATCCTATTCTATACAAATCAATTATTAGTTTATATTGACCTATATTGATCTGGAGCATCTTAATTATAGGTTGTATTGGTCTAATACATATCAATATATACTGGCAGGGGCGGAGCTACATTGGTGCAAGGATAGTCAATTGACACCCCAGGTTTTTGGGGGAAAAAAAATTAAATATGGACATTCTGGCAAAAAGCAAAAAAGTTATATATATTATTTCATGTATTTATGTGATAGGGAAGAAGCCGTGGCCAAATGGTTGGGCGGTCCTTGCTGTGGGGGATGGTCGTGAGTTCGAATCTCCCTTTGAGCGAGTTGCTTGTTTTTTTGTTTTTTTTTTGAATCTGATGTAGTTCATTAACCATGCCTGACGCCTTCAGCCCTTCACCTTCACCTTGCCTCCTCTCTTCGACTCTTCTCAACCCCAAACCCTTCATTCCCTTCAAGGCTTCAACCTTTCTCTGCAGGCTGCCCGTCTGCCGGTTTGCCGTTCTCCCACGCCGGAATCCGGCCGACCACCACCACAACACGCCACTGACTTCAGCAGCCCCCTGCCCTCCTTCTCCTTCTCCTAATTTCAGTTTTGACTTCTGAGGTGAATTCAAGAAATTCTTAATTTTTGTTCCTAATTTTGTTAGTTTGTAAATAATTGTGTTTATTTTACTTATTTTAGTTAGATACTTAGATTCATGTCAAATAATTGATTGATTTAGTGATTTACTCATGATTCATGAATTGAAAATTTCAAATTTTTACCAAATTGTCTTCTTGGTTGAAGATTTAAAGTTAGACTAATTTTATTTGTTATTGCTTGCTTGTATATGTTTAATCTACTAATTTTTATTGAATTTGTGTTGAATAAGTGTATTGGTTATTGTTTGTTTATTGGTGAATTTAATGATTTACTAAAAATCATGAACCTAAGTAGGAACTTGATTACGTTTTTCAGTTTGAAATGGAGAAATTTAATAATATTGGTGAATTTAATGTTTTTTAAATGATACTGTTGTTACTTATTCTGAGATTGATCTTTTTAAAAGTCTGTTGAACGACGATATTATGTTTTACTTTCAAAGCATGAGATCTCATCAATGACAACTTTTTTAAATGTATTAGTTGCGCATTTTATTTTTAGAACTATTAAAGTTTATATTATATATAATATTAATCCCGACATCCCTTGCTTTGAATCCTGGCTCCGCCCCTGTATACTGGACCTAAAAAAAGAAAAAAAAGTTCTCTATTTAATTTGTTTTGTTAAAGTTTAAAATTGTACAAATTTAAGACAACAGTATATACATTTGAAATTCTTGGTCCTGCAAAATCAGTAGAGCTACGAGACGGTACTTAAACACGTATAGTGAGTGAAAAAGTAACCTAGCCACTTTCATCTTGCGCTAAAATGGAGTCGTCTCCTTCTTTGAAGATTGTTGTGGCAGAGTCATGTTCAAGGCAATGAGTGTATTGGAGGCAAACCAGTAATGTTCGAGAGACTTTGTGTTAGAAGACAATCCTCTTCAACCAACAATTAATGGAACTCACTCTTTATGTGGACTAGCGTTTTGGAAATGGGCACAAGCATAATGGAGTATAGAGGTGTTTGGTAAAGAAATACAATGAGTTTGGGACTCGATGAAAAGCGGTTTTTAGAGCATCTATAGCCCAAAGACACGCATGTCATTTGCAGGATCCACATGTCATGTGTCGCTTTCTTAATTGAGTTCCCTGCTTTTGCCATGCAATGAGGAATGCTCAGCCATTCCTCCATGCATTCTCACCTTTTAAATTTTTGTTATTTTTTTGTTTTTCCTTTTTATTTTTCCTCTAAAATATGATTTTAGTAGTTAAAAAAAAGTTTGTATGTTATGGGGTGAATCCATAATAAATATTGTATTAGGTGATGTAAGTTAGAGTTCTATAAGTTGGAGAAGTAGAAAAATGTAAAATAGAATTTTTGCTGATGTGACAAGGTAAAGTTTCAAATTTTGAAACTTTGATTGGGAATGCTCTTAAGGGCTTTAGACTTGGAAGGAGAATGCTAGTCGGTATGATGTGTTTAAAAGTATGACAAAGTTTCAAAAATTGGATCGTATAAAATTCAACCACTGATTGGAAACTTTCAAGCTTGGTGGTGATAGCTATGGTAATATAATAGCTAGTACTAGATCAGTTATTTGTTTGTACTGAAAATGGAGCTGACATACTCTATCATTCATGACATGTTGGCAAGGACAGAACCATTGATTGGAACTTTTCAACTTATGTAGAAGGTGTTCAAGGTGTTTGAGGTTTTGAAACTATTACATGCCTAATCTTTTCATCATTTCATTGGGAAACAAGCATGAGAAAAGGGTACGAGTGGAAATGAATGGAAAGAAATGGGAATTTTTTGGGAGAACTGGGAAGAAATGAGAGAGAATATGAGAAAGTGGGAAGGAATGAGAGAGTTTGAACAGATTGTAAAAGGGTGAAGTATTCTTTTATATTTTTTATGTTGTTATTTAAAAACCTTTAAATTGTTTACTTCACCTTTAAATTTGTTTATAATTTGGAGTGAATGACTAAGAATTTTATATATTAATTTTTTTATATATTGACTTTCTAAGTCTTTTTAATTGTAACTTGTACCTTTCTATTTTTAGTGTTTCACCTTCATTTTTTTTATAATTTGATATGTATTGTTAAAAATTGGCATATACTTAATTTCTTTAAGTATTTACTTTATAAGTGAATGACATTGGGAGTTTCATATTAAAAAAATATACAAAAATATTTTCAACATACTTTAATTATGTACAAAAATTACATTCTAATTTGTTGACTCCCTTAGTGGCTAAAAAGGGTTTTGATGAAACACCAATTTTAACTAAAGGCCTTGAGGTAACATTGAGAGATCGAAAAAGAAAATACAAAACCTAAGCAACCTGTTTATACCAAGGAAACGTGTGGTTGCTTAAAGGAAAAAGATATGCGTGATCCTGATTAATTGGAAAGTCAATCAAGACAATCACTCAGTTGATTCATTATTTGAATTTCAAATTTTAAGTACTCAAAATAAGAAATCTGCCATGATTACTTCTTCACACATGATACTTGCCTTGATGAAATTATATGATATGATATAAGCTAAATAAGGTAATATTATCTCTTGATTCTAGAGTATTTTCCTGCCATATTTTTTAAGTATATTGTGCATTATCAAATCAGCCCAAATCGTGATAAGGAAGGCAAGAAAATCAAAACAGCAACAACTGGGCAGAAATCAAGGGTTTGAAATGCCATTTCAGCTTATCATGACAGAACTTCCTTATTTGGTGGATGAGTGCTGAAGCTTATAAATAGCAACCAAGTTCAGGCAGAATGAATACACTGAGACAGTGAACGAAAAAGACAGTATTGAGCATTTACTTCAAACCATTGTACTGAATAGTTTTTTTTGATTAAGTATTGTGAGTGAATTGAGGATTCTTTGGTAAGGAGTGAACTTAGGAGTTGGTGTGATATCATAACTCCCTCCTTCTTAAATCAAGTGGTTGATTTAAGCACTTGGGATCTCCAGAGTGATGTAGCTCTGAGAGATTGTGAGAGTTCATCTTAATACAAGAAGTAGAATGTTGAATCCTAGAGTTGGATAATTCTAGGCGATGACTTAAGCCTGATTAAAGCTCAACCTCGTTAAAATATCGTTGTGTTTAATTCATATTTAATTTCCACATTTACTTTCAATTTGTTAAGTTGAATTTTAATTTATTGCGAGCACCCTATTCAGCCCCCTCTAGGGCGATCTGACTCTTCAATTGGTATCAGAGTCAGTCTCACACTCTTTGACCTAACAGTCAAGTGGGTGACAATCATGGCCTTCTCTGGAGATATCAATATCGAAGGTCAATCTACTGTTAGAACTCCCCTATTTAAAAGAACAAATTTCTCTTATTGGAAAAATGCCATACAAATTTTTATTGAATCTACTGATATGAAATTATGGGAAATTGTGAACAATGGCCCTTACTCTACTCCTAAAATTAAGAATGATAAGGGTGAGCTCATTGATAAACCAAAATATCAATACACAAGTGTTGATTGAGAAAAACTCACCAAGAACTCAAAAGCCAAGCACATTCTTTATTGTGGTTTAGATGCTAACGAACATAACCGTATTTCTGTGTGTGATACAGCTCAGCAGATCTAGAATAAACTAATTGTTACTTATGAAGGGACAAGCCAAGTTCGTGAAACCAAAATGAATATGTTCATACATCAATATGAACTATTCAAAATGTAATCAGATGAATTGATAAAAGATATGTTTATTCGATTTACTGACATCACTAATACCCTAAAGTCTCTCGGTAAGACTTACACAAATGAAGAAATGGTAAGAAAGATTCTTCGATGCCTTCCAAAGAATAAGTGGGGACCAAAAGTTACGTCAATCGAAGAAGTCCAAGACCTCCAAAAACTGGAATTGGACGATCTTCTGGAAAAACTCTTGACACATGAGATTCATCTTGAAGAAGATGAAGGAGAAAGCTCAAAGAAAGGGATAACCCTCAAAGTCACATAAGAAGATTCCACCTCTGAGGAGGAAGAAACCAATGATAATGATGAAGAAGCCTTCTCATTAATCGTCTGAGGTCTTAATAAAATGGGACTAAAGAAAAAATTTAATCAATGAGGATTTAACTCGAAAGGATCCACGTTAAAAAGAAACGAAAAATTCAAAGATAAGTTTTTCAATAAAGATAACACTAATGTCAGTTCTTGTTATGGGTGTGGTAAGCCAGGTCACTTGCTGAAGGAGTGTCCTCTCATCCAAAAAATAGGCGAATCATGGAGATTCAAGAAGAAAGAAAACAAGAGAGTAATGATCACAGCTTGGAGCGATAACGACACCAGTGATAGCAAAAGTGATGAAGAGCACACCGCTAACATATGTCTCATGGCAAAAGAAGGGCAAGATCATGAGCACGAAAACACCAACGAGGTAGATATTGTAGCTCTTTATGAATGTTCTAATGATCAATTAATCAATGCCTTGGTAAGTTTTGCTAAACTAGAACAAAGATATTCATCTAAATATAAAGATCTCAAGAGAAGCTTTCAAGAATTAAAACAAAAAAAATGTAGCCCTTGAAAAAATGAACAATGACCTTTATGACAAAATTAGAGATTTAGAAAACAAGAATGGAGCATTGCAAGACAAGTGTGACAATGAACACAAAATAATTCTAAAGTTTACAAAAGGACAAGAAAACTTGGATAAATTGCTATGTACCCAAAGAGCATCCTTTAACAAAGAAGGAATTGGATATAATCACTCTAACCAAAAAAAAAAAAAACTTACAAAAACTTCTTTGTTAAATCCACATCATATAAAGAGGACACTAGAACATGCAAAATTAGTCGTACTACTTATTCATACCCATTTAAAAAACCATCGTACAAAGTCATTCAAATATGGGTTCCTAAGGGAACAAAACCACCTAACATCTTAGCTAATGACTTTGGAAACAAATTTAGCGTCAAAAGCAGCAGAAGGGTTTGATTTCTTGTCTTGCAGGTGTGCTTGAAATCCGGAAAAGATTTATGGCACCTCGATAGCAGATATTCAAGACACATGAGTGGTAATATCTGCCTATTGATAAAGATCCATCTAACGTCAAAAGCTAATGACTTTGGAAAGGACGTGGGAGCGTTACATTTGGTGACAAAGGTATAGGTAAAATAATTGGTGTTGGAAAAATCGATAAAGATCCCTCTAACTCAATTGATAATATTTACCTTGTTGATGGCCTTAAATTTAACTTCTTAAGTATATCTCAATTATGTGATAAAGGAAATCTCGTAACATTTGATGCCACCAACTGTATTGTAAAAAATAAACAAGCAGGAAAAGTTACCCTTCATGACCAAGAATTGAAAATGTCTATGCCATAGATATCGATAACTTTCCTCTCAAAATATTTCAAGCTTTAAAGTCTCACATCATGAGGACAATTGGTTATGGCATCGAAGGTTAGGCCATGCAAGCATGCATACAATTAAGAAGTTAGGAAAAAGATTATTACAAGGACTTCCTTCATGCGATTTTAAATATGATCATATATGTGATGCTTGTGCTAAAGGAAAGCAAGTTTGTAGTTCGTTTAAGTAAACCAATAATATTAGCACATCTAGACCATTAGAACTACTTCATATGGACTTATGTGGGCCCATATCTATACAAAGTCGAGGGCATAGTAAATATATTCTTGTGATTGTTGATGATTACTCTCATTTTACTTGGGTATCCTTCTTAAAAGAAAACAAATGAAGCATTTAAAGAATTTTCTAAACTTTGTAAAGAATTGCGAGTCTACAAAAACTCTCTAATCTGTTCATTAGAAGCGATCATAGTAAAGAGTTTGATCATAGGGAATTTACTAAATTTTGTAGCAATCAAGGAATTGCTTACAGCTTTTCAGCACCACGAACACCTCAACAAAATGGGGTAGTGGAAAGAAAAAATCGCACTCTAGAGAACATGGCACGCACCATGATATGCGAAAGCAGTGCTCCTCAAAGCTTTTGGGCAAAGCAGTGAATACTGCAAATTTGTCCTGAATCGATGTCTAATTCAACCAATCCTAAAAAGAACACCTTATGATTATTTAAGGGCAAACGTCCTAACATATCTTATTTTAGACCTTTTGGATGTAAATGCTTTGTTCGTAATAGTGGTAAAAATAATCTAGGAAAACTTGATGCGAGAAGCGATGAAGGAGTATTTGTGGGATATTCCACGCACAGTAAGGCATATAGAATGTATAATAAATGCACCAAAACTATCGAGGAAAGCATTCATGTGATTTTTGATGAATCTAATGACGGTGTGTTAAGTAGTTCTATAGCACGGAATGTACCTTTAAACAAATATGGTGACGATGAAGAAGAAGCAGCAAAAGAAGTAAATCTTGCTAATAAGCAGCCACAAGAACTATAAGAAGACTCCTCACCTCAAGAAGAAGAGTCCACAAATGAAGAAAACTCCCCATCTAATGCATCACAACAAGAGGTAACCCAGAAACACTTCAAGTATAAGTCACCTCATCCAATGGATAATCTATTGACAGATAATCCACAAGTATAAGAACTCGCTCATCTTTGCATAATTTTTACGCATTCTTTGATTTTGTATCACTCATAGAACCAAAGAATCATCTAGAAGCACTAAATGGCGCAAATTGGATAAATGCTATGCAAGATGAGCTAAATAAATTCGAAAGAAATCGAGTATGGACACTTACAACTCGACCAAGTGACCATCCAGTTATAGGAACTAAATGGGTGTTTAGAAATAAACTGGATGAAACCGGAAATGTTATAAGAAATGAAGCAAGATTAGTGGCTAAAGGATACAATCAAGAAGAAGGTATCGATTTTGATGAAACCTTTGCCCCTGTTGCACGACTAGAAGCAATAAGAATACTACTAGCATTTGCATCATATATGAATATAAATCTTTATCAAATGGACGTAAAATGTGCCTTTTTAAATGAATACCTACAAGAAGAAGTCTATGTAGAACAACCCCCCGGCTTTGAAAACCCAGATTTTTCTAATCATGTTTATAAAATTCAAAAGGCCCTTTATGGCGTAAAACAAGCCCCCTAGGCTTGGTATGGGAGATTGACCAAGTCTGTTTTAGAACATGATTTTAAAAGATGACTCATTGACAAAACCCCATTCACTAAAACCAAAGGTCATGACTTCATAATTATTCAAATTTACGTAGATGACATACTTTTTGGCGCTACAAACAACTCTCTTTGTCAAGAATTTTCTGACCTTATGAGAAAAGAATTTGAGATGAGTATGATGGGATAATTAACCTTCTTCTTAGGCCTTCAAATTAAGCAATGTAAAGATGGCATATTTATTAACCAGAGCAAACATGTAAATGAGCTGTTAAAAAGGTACAAAATGGATCAAGCTAAACATGTAAGATGCCTATGGCTACAACCAAAAAGTTAGACCTTGATAAAGAAGGTAAACTCATTAGTGAAAAGTTCTATCGAGGCATGATTGGGTCACTGCTTTATCTTACCACTAGTCGACCTGACATCATGTTCAGTGTATGCCTATGTGCTAGATTTCAGGTTGCCCTTAAAGAATCTCATCTAAAGTGTGTAAAATGAATATTTTGATACCTAGCTGGGACTAAAAATCTAGGACTATGGTACCCTCAAGGGGGAGACCTTCCTCTAGTAGGATACACTGATGCAGATTATGCAGGTTATAAAGTCGATCGAAAAAGCATATCAAGAATTTGTCTGTTCCTTGGACCATGCTTAGTTTCTTGGCACTCCAAGAAACAAAGCTCTGTGTCCTTTTCAAAGCAGAAGCAGAATACATCGCTGTCGGTGCAGGCTGTGCACAACTTCTGTGGGTCATGCAGCAACTAAGGGATCTTGGAATAAATCTTAATAAAGTCCCAATAAAATGTGACAATAAAGGTGCTATCGATATTACTAAAAATCCGATTCAACACTCACGTACAAAACATATTGAGTTGCGCCATCATTTTATTCGTGATCATGTTGAAAAAGGATACATTACTCTAACTTTTGTGCCTATGGATTATCAACTCACTGATATTTTCACTAAACCTTTAAGTGGAGATCGCTTTACTCTCATTCGACATGAACTAGGAATGCTAAGTATTGATGCATGAATTGAGGGGGAGTCCCCTCGATCTTATGATTAATTTAGGGTGTCAAGTGATTTTCAGGCATAATCAGTCTTCCTTTCATTAAGAACGATGATATTCAAGTTAAACAAGATGATCCAATTATTCATAAGGAACACAGTCCTACCCTCAATTTCAGTGCCCTAAAATGAATTTAGTACCAATAAATGGAGCACAACTGAGAGACAAAAACTCCTACGTAATTTTATGTCTATCATACACCAACACGATTCGAATTGCCTCAAGGATTCAATTTAATTCACCTGTCTAATTTTTCCCAAAAATTCCACCTTGATATATTATAATGATCAACAAATATCCTTTTTTTGCCCTCTCCTCGGTAATAAGGAAACAAATTAAGGCACCTCATCTACCATATTCCATCCTCTCTTTCCTACTTTTCCCTTTCTCCAACCTCTCTCTGTTACCTTCCCTTCTCTCTCCTTCCCTCGACAAACCCAGACCCATCCTTCACCCACCTTCCAAAAATCAACCTCCTCTATCTTCCAAATCACGCACACCTGCTCTGATTCGAATCTTCACAAGCTGTATATAAATGCCCTGAGCTCCCCATTCTTCACCATTCTCCATTAATGCCACCATTGAAACTCCCTCTTTCAACAATGGCGCCCCGAACTAAAGGCCTCAGGGCCTCCTCCTCTCCCCAAAAAATGCCACCCTCCACTTCCAAACTCCTCAAAACCACTGCTCAATCTGCCCCTCTTCACCATAGCACCCAGATCTCCATCTGACCGGTCGCCATTCACTCGCTACCTAGCATTCCTCAAACACTTTCCGACTCCACCACTGCCACATGACCTACTCGACCGACTTCTCTGTCCTCTTCGGCTACAAACAATTCCCTCTCCACGGCTGATACACCGACCTCCGTCACCGTCACACCTCCATCTACCTCTGTCGCACCTCCATCTACCTTTGTCGCTGCGTCTCAGCCCCCACCCACTACCACTGAGATAATCCCCCTCGCCTGGCTCCATTCCAACTTAGCTAGAGACAAGTTTCTAACTCGATTTGCAAATCACTCCACCCATGCCTGTGAAAGAGCCAGCATCAAGTCCGTGTGGCTGAAAATTTGAGTTTTATTAACTATTTCTTGAGGAGTAATTGTGGGATGTTGCTAGATTTAGGTACTGAATACTACCCTCAACTCGCTCGAATGTTCTATGCCAACCTTGGGACAGTGAAATCTGGCCCTATCATCTCCCTTGAGTGCCAAGTGAAATACACACAATTCACCCTCACTGAGTCTGACTTGAATAGCATCCTTGTAATAACCCAATCCCAACCTATATTTATTTATTTAAATCATGTTTATTTATTTTATTAATTATATTTATTCATTTAATTAATCATATTTATTGATTTTATCACTCATGGTTATTTGTTTAACCAAATCATATTTATTAATTCAATTACACTCAATTTATATATTTACCGAATTACCTTATGTCATTTAAATTTTTCGCTGTCATTTATCTTATTTAATCATCCCAGTTGGAAAACATTTCATTTGTGTCCTATTTTGCAATTCAAGTTTCATTGATTGTTAATTCAAGTTTCGTTCATTGATTAAATATCGGTTGAATCGATAGTAGGCCTCGATAATTATAATTTAAGAATTCATTATTATTATTATTATTATTATTATTATTATTATTATTATTATTATAACCTCGCAAAAATTTAATTTCGAGCTACCAAAATTTAATCGCATACGGTTTACTTCCCGGACCCTAAAACGTACAAGCCAAGCATAATCTAACAAGCTTGCTTGACTAACCTAACTAATTACCATGATTTAAATCTAACCATGGTTAACAAAAATCATTGTTGAGGATAAAATTTTAGCCAACCATGTAGACAAGTCAAAAAACAACACAACCCAAAACCCAAACATCATCTCTCTCCTCTCTCCCTCTACCCCACGGCCCCCCTTTCCCCCAAGTTGTGTTGCCTTCTCCTGGTGTTTTTCGGCCAGCCAAGGGCTGCCTTCGACCACCACAACCACCACCAGTCGTCCCCCACACCTCACACCATATCCATCTCTTGTTTTTCAAGCATCAAAGTGAGTAAACCCTAACTTGATCTTGATGTATTTTTAGTTTTATGATTGTTTTAGTTATGATTCATGCTCTTGAGATCAAGGTAGATGTTATCATGCAAATTTCATGCAAATTTTATTGATTTTTGGGATATTGATCATGGTGGGTTGAGCTTGAAGCATGTTAAGGTTAGGGTTTTGCCATGATCAAGTTAGCTTAAGTCAAGTGGTGGATTAATTATGTTTTGTACATGATTTTATAATCTTTAGTCTTATTGATGATTATGATGATGTTTTTGGTGATTTGGAATGATTTCAAGTGAGTATTTATGTGAAAAAAAAAGAAAGCAAAAACTGTGAGGGCTGGAAATGATAGAAAACATGGGTGACTTTGGGATTAAATGGATAATGATCAGCCCACTAAAACATTATGATTTTTGGTGGGTAGATAGGTCAGTATGTTAGCTTTCAAATTCCTTTTGAATTGCCTTAATCCGAGTTTTGTGGACAAAGTTATGACTGTTTTGCTATAACTACGCAAGTTCAACCAAAACTGACATACTTGTGTTCTAGCCCCATTTTGGAAATCCTAGTGTGAGAATCACATTTTATGTTGTAAATGAAAGTTTCGGGACTTTTTAATCTTCCATATTGAGATTTTAGGTCTCCATTTGAGGCCAAGAGTGAAAGTTATGAATTTTTGAAATAAACTGACCTACTTTGGTGCAAATTAGGTTGTTATTGCAATTTCTGTGCAGCGTATACTTGGAGGAAATTTTTGAAAAATTTATTGTAGATTTCTCATATTATTTTTTAATTTCCTACAAGATTTCATGAATTTTGGTTTAGGATTTTGAATTTGGTATTTTTGGAAGTACTTTGAGTAATTGTGTAAAGAACAATAATAAAGATTGAGTGAAATTGATCATGCACTCATTTTGTGTATTTTGGGCCTTACAGTATTTTGAGTAATTGTACAAAGAACAATAATAAAGATTGAGTGAGATTGATCATGCATTCATTTTGTGTCTTTTAGGCCAAGTAAGGTCATTTAAGGAGGAAATCAATATTCATGGACTTTCATGGAGCTTTTAGCATGATCAATGAGAAAGAAGAAGACAATTATATAACTTGGGAGCTTATTTATGAGCTTTGAATCACTTATGGACTTTACAAAGGAAAATACCAAGTTTAGTGAGCTTAATAGCTTCTATTGAGTTCAATGACTTATTGGGATGGAATTCTGTATTTAATAGACTTGTGAATAAAATATTAAAAGTGGGGAGAATTTTCGACTCAGAAACCATTTTTATCAGATCAAGTTATTATAGGTTTTGCTATTGTGAACCAAGATATATCTCCCTTGGCCTCAAACCCCTATTACTTAGAATGTATCAAATGTATTTATCAAATCAATCTAGTATACTCGTTGTTATCTTGAACCAAGCTATACATCAATGAGTCTTAAACCCGTATCAGCAACTTATCTCAGAAAAGGCCAAAACCACTCTCCTATTTGTAGACCTGGCAAAACTGACCCGAGACCCGAAACCCGAACCGAATGACCCGGACCCATACCCGACCCGACACCCGAAATATGCTCACCCGAAAGTGGATCCGAAACCCGAATTGACCCGACCCGAACCATACCCGACCCGAAATTTTCAACAAAGTTGCTTGTTTTGGCATGAGAAGCGTATTTCACCAAAAATTGATTGACCCGAAATCGACCCGATCCGAACCATACCCGACCCAAATCGAAACGACCCGAAATGTCACTTAACCCAAACATGACCCGATCCGAACTTGACCCAACCCGTACCCGAACCGAATGACCCATTTGCCAGGTCTACCTATTTGTCACCATCAAGGCCTTTTCCTTTGTAATATCATTTATATCATTTTGGTCTATTTTACCTTCATTTACTTTATATCAGATTTAATTACTTTCATTAATTCAATTTTGAAGTTATAGCAAAATACATAAGTTATGTATAGCATTTAATTACTCAATTTCTATTACACATACTTTTGATTACTCAATTATGTGAGTAATGATCATTTACTGACTACACATATCTACAATAACATTTATGAAACAAAGTCGAGACCTAGTTATTATTCCCCATTATGCATAAGTGTTGTCAAGTCAGAACATATTTATCAAGTCAAATGACATTTTTTAAAGACTCAAGGTACGTTCATTGTCTGTATTTTTAGAAATTAGAACATGTTTATCAAGTTACAACTCTTAATAAGTTTATCAATAAATCAGTTTATACAGTGATTTGCCATTTAACTTGTGACTCAGTCAGTTATCATCTATAAGGCATCAGCCCCTCATTTACCTGCGCGGCTTCAGGCCAACTCTTGATCGGATTGGCTGGTGTATACCTATGTATAGGTCATATCATTGCAAGGGGTTCACATCCAGATAATAATGAGCAATTCAGTTTCATATTCCTTTCATTTTCATTGTTATTGCAAACTAAATGAATTACAAAGGCAGGTATCCATCAATAGTGTTTCTACGCTTATTTTACAATATAGGAATACATGTACTGAGTTTTAGCTCACATTTTCAAATTGTTTTCATGTTTTCCATTTTAGGTGATGAAGTATCACATGTTTCCCCATTTAGCAAGCCCTTTTAAAAGTCATCACATGCTCACAGTGGATTCAGCATAGCAAGAATGTTGGGATCGACCTTAGAGTCAAGTTGGGTCTATATTCAATATACTTGTGTAGTGTGGAGTGCGAGTTAGCACATGGTATGATTAAGTCGATTGTATTGAAGTCGAACTATTATGGACTTTGGTCTTAGAGTGTTTCAGTTTAGTAGATATTATGACTTGAGCATGAGTGGCAAGATTAAACGGTTTCAGTGAGCCTTGTCCTTTTCAGGACGGCAGTAGCGCCTTTTATCATTAAGTCTCCCACTATAGTTATCGTAAATCATGTCATTAGCATTTTGGGGGCGTTACAGATTTGGTATCAGAGTTAAGGTTTTAAGGGAAACTATGAGTTATCAAGTGTTTATAAATTAGCTATCAAGGTGTGTATGAGTTATGTTGGATCAGTTAATTGAGCTATTGACTACAAGTTCATATGTATGGGCATATAAGGAGGAACCATTACTATTTGGGTGACCCAACATCCTGAGATCCGAGCATTAGCAAGGTAGAGTGTGGAACCATTTGAGTAACCTATTATTGAGGCATGCTCTCATTTATCTAGGAGTTGTATTGTATGTTTCATTTCTTTCATTTGTTTAAATTTTTATAATCGTGCACTCCGGGTGTGTGACTCGTTGAGTTATGAACTCCAGCATATGGCCCTTGAACTATTGAAGTGTTTCTCTCCATTTCAGGTATCTACTGTAAGGCTTTAAGCTGGATTTTAGTTAGTTTTTAGGTGGAACTTTGTTCGCTTTACCTGAGGATTTGAGAGTTTTATTGAGGTGTGTTAATATATCTGATCTTAGGTTCAGTGATAGTTGAAACCCGACGTGAGGATGCCATTTTGCAACTTCTTAAGGGATTAATATAGTGTCAAGTTACAATGTCAAGTTAGATGTAAACCTCTAGATGAGGAAATGCTACATTGGGCAATATCTTTGAGGTGAACCAGTATAAGATGAAAGTTACAATGAGTGCTTATGTCTGATGATAATAGTTAGTAGCTTATGGTGTGCTACTTGGCATTATATAGGTGGTACGAGTAAGATTAAACTGCCATTCTTGGCATTACGACCTTACATCAGCAATGCTCCCATTATTTCCTATCATTGACTTATTTCTGCCCTAGTTACCTTAAATTGTTCAGAGGCAGCATTTCTTTGCCGTTAACACTCTCTTGATTTGTAATGGAGTGTTTATCGAAAATCTCATATGTGGTCTGTCGGGAGTTCTTTAAACACATTTGAGCAATCTTTCTTATAGGCAATTCAAACCCTGACAATCATAATCGTTTAATTCTCTATTTCTATAATGGAGCCTATAATGACCCTGGTGTGTATTACTGTGTGATTTGTAGTTTTTCCTAAGCATATTTGATCAATTCTACTTACAGTTCAGTCATCACTATGTTCATATTTTTACTGTTACCTACTTTATCTCCTTACTTCTATTTGGGCACTATTCATTTATTGCTTGCAAAGCCTTTGGTTGCTTCAGACCCAGTCATTGAGCGCTCTTTCAGCAATTAAATGGATCCATATTGTTCGCATTTCTATAGCACCGTAACGTCATATTGGCATACTACTTTATCGTCGTGACTGCATGTTGTTACTAAGGTTATTTTGGCACTCCTTTCTTTACTAGTACAGCCTATCTTATTAATGATAAACAATGATTTGTGCTATTTCCATCTGCCAGCAGTTTCGGAGTTTATATACCTACCCAAGACTTTCATTTGCTGCAGAATGTGTTATTGATGGATGCCTTCATGTTCAGTCATAAGACTAACTCCTTCATCGTGACGTCTTAGTCTTTCAAACACTAGATGAATAAAATTTCCCTTCTTGTGGTATTGCCTCATCTTCGTCATTTCACTCACATACAGGCACTGCGTGACTTTTCAAATGCCTCTTTGGTAATCTATTAGATTTCTTCACCTCTAGTACTTAATACTCCCTCTCAACTTCATAACATCGTTCATTTACTTCACTATCATAACCATCATGAATAAACTGCATGTCTTGTTCATGCAGGTCATTTATATGCCTTACCTCTTTCGTTACGATTCTTCGTCCTTTCATTCATTCAGCTTACATGTCGATCCTTTATAACCAATAAAGAAATATCTTTGCAAGAGTTCATGGTGCGGTTACATCTCTTTACATTTTAGATTGTCCTCCAGTCATTTCAATTTACTGAGACCAGTAGGCAGTTGAATGTATTATCTTTTATAAATATGCCTCTATTGGTATTGGTGGAACCATATTCATTGGGTATTTAATCCAGCTTGATTGGTAGACCTTGTTATCATTATAGGGAAGAACTAACTGTGTACTTATAAAAGATTACTTGTAAAGATCTTAAGGTTAGCTTGAGAAATGAGGAAAGACTAGACGTGTGTTTCCATGGACCGAGGGAAGAAAAACCCTATTTTTGCCCTAATTACACTGCGCAAGCAAGTGAGTTATCATGTCAGTAATGCATTGAATATTAGTGATATGCCAACCACACTCGGTGTATACATATCCATAGTTACAATTTGTGAATTTAGAGATGTTTCATTTTGGGATTTTCAGGACTATTTTTCCCGAGAAACATTGATTTTTAGATCAACCTATTTCTAGGTGCTCAATCCATTTTCAGAGCCCCTATCATATGACCCCTAACAGAGTTCAAAGAACTAAAGATTTAGTAAGATGAGTTGTTACTAAAGGGAGTTATTTGACTAAGTGTGTCACCGTGGGAAACCTAGTTTTATATGTATGAAGAAGGAAGGCAGAACCTTATGGTCGTGTACTGTTGAACAAGATCACTATCAAAAACAAGTGCCCTATACCTTGAATAAATGATTTATGGGATTAACTGCCAACAAAAGAAGTCTTTTCCAGGAATGATCTGATGTCCAGATATCACACCTAACCATGCAACCACAGTTTATCTTTTGCAAGAATGCCCTTTTATAGTAATTCTTGAAATTGTTTGCTTGTCTCATCTTCAAAACTCGATACTATCCAATATTATATAATCTCCCTTGCATTTCAACCCGGTATTTCCTATTGGCGTGAACTTCCATGTCTTTGCAAAACCCATTGTTAAATGCACAATACATTTTTGTTCGACTTTATATAGTTGTCAGCATTCCAGTGCTCATGACCTTCAGCATCTTTATTTCATGATCATGAGTTGTAGTTCATTTCGTTGAGAGCCGATTCACACATCTACCTTACATCTCATTTATTCATAATGATGAGCTCGTATAACTTGTTCTGAATTCATAATGTAATTCAACTCTCATTGGTGTAGGTGATTGCGATTATCATCATTCCCTTACTCTCTTTATTTTGAAATTCAACTCCCACACATATATATATCTTACATTGTGATAAATAAACTTCCGCATTCTCTAATTAATCTCATTGTTGTACTCGAATTGGCTTCATATGAGCAAAGGCATGTTCCTATTGTAGCTTGCTCAATCTATTCATCTATCCATTGGCAGTTTGCTCATCCAATCCATTTATCTATCCATTACACCTTGCTTGTCCAATTTATTTGTTTATCTATTGCACTTTGCTTATCCAATCTATCTATCTATTTATTGCACATTGCTTGTCCCATCTATTTATTGCACTTATCTTGTTGCTTGTGGCTATAAAGTCACCTAGTTGAAGCTCCATTGCTTGTCATCTTGTTTCCAATTCATCAGTTAAATTCAAATATAACCGGGCTATCTTTGTCCTTAGCTGATTATTTATTGGACCCTTTATGATCCATATTTATAAACCACAATTCTTATGACATTATATTTCAGAATTCATGATACACTTATGGTTATCTTTATTCTAACCAACCCACATTAATCCCTCCTTTATAAATCTTTTCTAGTCTCATTGTTTATTTCTTTTGTTCCTAATGACTCACTTGACTACCAATTCCATCATTTTCATCTTTGACCATGTTTATTCTAGCATCTAATTTGGACTTAGAGTAGATCTTAGACTAGTCTGATGAGGGAAGATCATGTGGTGCATTAAGAACAATAGATGAGGACTTTTTGATAAGGGCATAATCTCAAACAATGTCTAGCGGTATTAGAGTAAGCTAGAAGAAGTGTCGAGAATAATGAGACAGTTCAAGTACATGTTAAGGTGACACAAGGACTACACAAGAGTCATATGGTCATTTTGACTAAAGAAGGAGACAATCAAAGCTCAGATTAGATATAAAGTATTCCAAAGGCTTTCTCTAGTCAAAGGTGTCAAGAGATTGGACATCAGAGATGATTGAGTCCTAATTACATTGGGCTTTATAAGTCAGTATCAAAGTGCTTATTAAGAAACGTAATTATTTCCATACTTATTAGTAGTCAAGGAAGAGCACTAGTAAAGTAGATTACCTTCTTTGCAGTAAGAAGTTTTTCTTTTGAAGAGAATATCAATTTTAAACCAAAGTAATCGAGCTAGTAAAGTCACAAGGATCTAGATACTCGATCGCAGGATTAAGCAATTATGCACTTTGGGCTAATCATACATTTTTGGAAGGAAGCAGTGAAAACCAACGATTCATACTTGAGGTGGCATTGCATACTTGATCAAAATCATAAGTTTCGAGGACGAAACTCTTTCAGGAGGAAGGTTATAATAACCCAACCCTAGCCTATATTTATTTATTTAAACCATATTTATTTAGTTAATTAATCATGTTTATTCATTTAATTAATCAAGTTTATTGATTTAATCACTTATGGTTATTTGTTTAACCAAATCATGTTTATTAATTCAAAATTACACTCAATTTATATATTTACCGAATTACCTTATGTCATTTAGATTTTTCGCTTTCATTTATCGTATTTAATAATTCCGGTTGGGGGATATTTCATTTGGGTCCCATTTTGCAATTCAAGCTTCATTGATTGTTAATTCAAGTTTCATTGATTCTTAATTCAAGTTTCGTTGATTGATTAAATATCGGGTGAATTGATAGTAGGCCTCGATAATTATAATTTAATAATTCATTATTATTATTATTATTATTATTATTATTATTATTATTATTATTATTATTGTTGTTATTATTATTATTATTATTACTATTATTTTTATAACCTCGCAAAAATTTAATCTCAAGTTATGAAAATTTAATCGCATACGGTCTACCTTCCTTCTAGGGCCCTAAACTGTACAAGCCAAGCCTAATCCAACAAGCTTGCTTAACTAACCTAACTAATTACGATGATTTAAATCTAACCATGGTTAACAAAATGCCTTGTTGAGCATAAAATTTTAGCCAAGCATGTAGACAAGTAAAAAAAAAACAACATAACCCAAAACTCAAACATCATCTCTCTCCTCTCTACCTCTACCCCACAACCCCCCTTCCCCACAGCCCCCCTTCCGCCCAAGCTGTGTTGCCTTCTCCTGGTGTTTTCCATCCAACTAGGGGCTCCCTCCGACCACCACAAACACCATCAGTCATCCCCTATACCTCACACCACATACACATCTTGTTTTTCAAGCTTCAAAGTGAGTAAACCCTAACTTGATCTTGATGTTTTTTGGTTTTATGATTGTTTTAGTTATGATTCATGCTCTTGAGATCAAAGTAGATGTTATCATGCAAATTTCATTGATTTTGGGGATATTGATCATGGTGGGGTTGAACTTGAACCATGTTAACGTTAGGGTTTTGTCATGATCAAGTTAGCTTAAGTCAAGTGATGGATTTGTATTGTTTTGTATATGATTTTATAATCTTTAGTCTTATTGATGATTATGATGATATTTTTGGTGATTTGGAATGATTTCAAGTGAGAATTTATGTGAAAAAAATAATAAAGCAAAAACAGTGAGGGCCGAAAATGGCAGAAAACATAGGTGACTTTGGGATTAAACTGGTAATGATCGGACCACTAACAAAATATGATTTTTGGTGGGTAGATAGGTTAGTGTGTTAGCTTTCAAGTTAATTTTAAATTACCTTAATCCGAGCTCTGTGGACAACGTTATGACTGTTTTGCTAGAACTGCACAGGTTCAATGAAAACTGATACACTTGTGTTCTAGCCCTATTTTGAGAACACTATTGTAGGAATCCCGTTTTGTGTTGTAAATGAAAATTTTTTGATACTTCTTAATATTTCTATATTAGGGTTGTAGGTCTCCATTTGAGGTCAAGGGTGAAAGTTATGAATTTTTGAAATGAACTAACCTGCTTTAGTGCAAATTGGGTTGTTATTACAATTTCGGTGCAACGTATATTTGGAGGAAAATTCTGAAACATTTACTGCAGATTTCCCATGTTGTTTTCAAATCTCCTATAATATTTCATGAATTTTGGTTAAGTATTTTGATTTTGCTGATTTTTGAAAGTATTTTGAATAATTGTGTAAAGAACAATAATAAAGATTGAGTGAGATTGATCATGCACTCATTTTGTATATTTTGGACCAAGTAAGTTCATTTAAGGGGGAAATGAATATTCATGGACTTCCATGGAGCTTTTAGCTTCATTAATGAGAAAGAAGAAAACAAGTATACAATTTGGGAGTTTGTTTATGAGCTTTGAATCACTTATGGACTTTACAAAGGAAAATACCAAGTTTAGTGAGCTTAATAGCTTCTATTGAGTTCAATGACTCATTGGGGTGGAATTCTATATTTAATGGACCTGTGAGTAAAATATAGAAAGTAGAGAGAATTTTCAACTCAGAAACCATATTTATCAGACCAAGTTATTACAGTTTATGCTATTTTGAACCAAGATATATCTCTATTAGCCTTAAACCTCTATTACTTAGAATGTATCAAATGTATTTATCAAGCCAATCTAGTGTACTCGTTGTTGTCTTGAACCAAGCTATATATCTGCGAGTCTTAAACTTGTATCAGCAACCTATCTCAGAAAAGGCCAAAACTACTCTCCCATTTGTCACCATCAAAGCCTTTTCCTTTGTAATCTCTTTTATCTCATTGTGGTTTATTTTACTTTCATTTACTTTATATCAGATTTAATTACTTTCATTAATTCATTTTTGAAGTCATAGTGAAATACCCAAGCTATGTATACCATTTAATTACTCAATTTCTATTACACATACGTTCGCTTACTCAATTATGTGAGTAAGGATCATTTGCTGACTACACATACCTATAATAACATTTATGAAACAGAGTCAAGGCCTCATTGTCATTCCTTGTTATGCATAAGTGTTATCAAGTCATAACATATTTATCAAGTCAGATGACATTTTTTAAAGACTCAAGGTACGTCCATTGTCTGTATCTTCAAAAAGCAGAACATGTTTATCAAGTTACAAATCTTAATGAATTTACGAATGAATCAATTTATACTGTGATTTGTCATTTAACTTGTGACCCGGTCAGTTATCATCTATAGGGTATAAGCCCATCATTTACCCGCGCGACTTCAAGCCAACTCTTGATTAGATTGGCAGGTGCATACCTATGTATAGATCATATCATTGCAAGGGGTTCACATCCAGATAATAATGAGCAATTCAGTTTCAGATTATTTTTATTTTCATTGTTATTGCGAACTAAATGAATTGCAAAGGCGGGCACCCATTAACAGTGTTTCTACGCTCATTTTACAATACAGGAATGCATGTACTGAGTTTTAGCTCACATTTTCGAATTGTTTTCATGTTTTCCATTTTAGGTGATAAAGTATCACATGTTTCCCCATTTTGCAAGCCTTTTGGAAGTCATCAAATGCTTACAGTGGATTCAACATAGCATGAATGTTGGGATCGACCTTAGGGTCAAGTTGGGTCTATATTCAATATACTTGTGTAGAGTGGAGTGCGAGTTAGCACATGGTATGTTTAAGTCAATTGTATTGAATTTGAACCATTATGGACTTTGGTCTTGGAGTGTTTTAGTTTAGTAGATATTATGATTTGAGCATGATTTGCAAGATTAAAAGGTTTCAGTGAGTCTTGCCCTTATCAGGACGATAGTAGCGCCTTCTATTATTAAGTCTTCCGCTGCGGTTCTCCATAAATTATGTCATTAGCATTTTGGGGGCGTTAAAATCCTTCACCTCCCCACTATCTCCCAAGCTTCTCTATCTCGAACTGAAGCTCAGAATCATTGCTTGACTGAGCTCGCTCAGCCCCATAGTCAAATTCACCCAACCCATCTCTCCTATCTCATTCTCAAACAAGGCCCCCGTTTGATCTACTATATCTTGGTTCAGACCATCTTGTCCAAACCCAATTCTACCGATAGCGTCAATACAAAAATCGTTGAACTCATCTACCTCCTCATGACTGGTAAACCGATCTATTTTGCTCACTACATTCTTGAATCCATGTCTAAAATTAACTCCATTAAGCATCCTGCTCCTCTGCCGTATGCAAACCTCCTCACTCTGGTATTTAATCACATTGGTGTATGTCTTGATCACGAACTCAAAGAGACCAAATCTGTCCCCATAATCACCCCTGCCTCATTAAAACACATTCAGTTTTTCAAAACCCCGACTGGTACTTGAAAGTTTGTCGAGGACATGAACCCTAAAGAAATTGCATGTATATCCCAGAAATATGGTCCACATATCAAATCTCACCTGACATTTCCCCAATCCACTCCTCCTCCGTCTCTCTTTGAGCATATTATGACACTTGATGTGCAAATTTATGAGCTTCAAGAAACGGTCGACAAGCTTGAGTATATTCTGGTTCAGCACACAGATGTGCTAGATGGGATTGCCTACAATCAGGCTATCATGGACAACCGTTTGAACCGCATCCAAACCTTGCTCACCACTCACATCTCAGTGGTCCATCAGAAGCTTGGTGATCTCATCACTATGGGAAGCCTGACTTGATAGTGCGCGCTCAAAGTTGTTCCTCTCTTTACCACTGAACACACACAACGCTCTATGTATGCTACGCAACTCCCATTTGCTGCCAAAGCTTCAAAGAACAAGCCTTAACATTCTAGTTTCTTATTCATTTGGCCTCTTGTTGGTGTGCTCCAACATTTTTTTTTTGGTGATCACTTACCTCCTTTTTGATGAAAGAGGGGGAGAAAGTGCAACTTACTATCTATGGTATTAGTTCGTAGTAGTTGTTTAGGCTTTAAAGTCGACATCTTATATTATCAATTACTATCTATGCTTGTTTTGCTAAGTGATGTTATTAGACAGCATACATCCAATGCTTAGAAATAGCTAAAATGCTTAGACACAATACTTTTTCAAGATCTCACAAGTTTATGTTATAACAAGTTAAATGCATCTGCCTTCATATGAACTCGGCATGACCACTAAAGTGAATTTTGTCTTTCATCAAAAAGGGGGAAATTTTTGACTCCCTTAATGGCTAAAAAGGGTTTTGATGAAACACCAAAATTAACTAAAGGCTTTGGGGTAACATTGAGATATTGAAAAAGAAAATACAAAACCTAAGCAACCTATTTATACCAAGGAAACGTGTGGTTGCTTAAAGCAAAAAGATATGCGTCATCCTGATTAATTGGAAAGTCAATCAAGACAATCCCTTAGCTGATTCATAATTCGAATTTCAATTTTGAGCACTCAAAATAAGAAATCGTGACAAGGAAGGCAAGAAAATCAAAACAGCAACAGTTGGGCAGAAATCAAGGGTTTGAAATGCCATTTCAGCTTATCCTGACAGAACTTCCTTATTTGGTGGATGAGTGCTGAAGCTTATAAATAGCGACCAAGTTCAAGCAGAGTGAATACACTGAGACAGTGAACGAAAAAGATAGCATTGAGCATTTACTTCAAACCATTGTACTGAATATTTTTTTGTGATTAAGTGTTGTGAGTAAATTGAGGATTCTTTATTAAGGAGTGATCTTAGAAGTTGGTGTGAGGTCACAACTCCCCCTCATTCCTAAATCAAGTGGTTGATTTAACTACTTGGGATCTCCAGAGTGAGGAAACTCTGAGAGATTGTGAGAGTTCATCTTAATACAAGAAGTAGAGTGTTGAATCCTAGAGCTGAATAACTCTAGGCGGAGACTTAAGCCTGATTGATGTCCAACCTCGTTAAAATATCATTGCGTTTAATTCCTATTTAATTTCCGCATTTACTTTCAATTTGTTAAGTTGAATCTTAATTTATTGCGATAACCCTATTCACCTGCCTTTAGGGCAATCTAACTTTTCATAATTATTTGGTTCAAACAAAATAGATCAATTTCAATTGTGCTACTCAACTAGTTCACCAATAAACAACACAAAAAAAAAAGATAACCAAATGGTCGATTGAAAATAAAATAATTGTCATATTAGTGACTACATAAATTGTCAAAAATTTCAAGGAGTAGAAAGGAAGGATGAAGATATAACTTGAACACAAAAAAATCATATCAAAACCTACCTCATCTAAAAATCATACGGGTTGTCAAGATCAACCCTAATTATGCACTCCAACCTATTGATGCATCAAGCCTTGCAAACTCCAAGCACATGACCTTCTCTTGCCTGCTATCTCAGATGAGTGCTAGGATGACAACAGTAGTGGGGCATCTTCGAAAGGGGAGAATGAAGAGAGGGAAGGGAGAAGATAATTCAAGTGCCTTCAAGAGAAAATCCGAGGGAGCCACTCTTGTTGAACACTAGGACAATCTCCTTAGATCAATTAGGATACATAAGCACCACCTAATTGAGATAAAGAGACCTAGGACACCACTTAAGTTGCCACACTTAAGATATAGAACTAGGGTTTGAAGAGACAAAGCTCAAGTTTGTATTCAATTTGGCAAAAGTCCCTTGCAAATAGAAGAGAGGGGGTATTTATAAGACTTCCCCCTCTTAACACTCGGCCAAGGGCAGCTTACTAGCTGAGAAATGCTAAAAGACATGGCCTAAGCTAGATTATAAGTTGCAAGTTGACAAAATAAGAGATCTAATATAGTCTTGACACCTCATTAGCTTAACAATCTCCAAATTGAGGTGTCGAGCTTACAAACAATCCTAGTACATCAGCTTGGACTCTTGAGCTTGTAAGTTGCACAAATGGGACACCAAAAACAAGATGGGCAGCCAGCCTCTTCTCTTAACCGGGTAAAAGAATTCCTCCTCAACTTTGGCTGGATAAAACAAGCACAAGCTGGTCCGTTAGCTCAACTTTAGAGCCATGATTTGATAAATATTAAGATGCCTTTTCATGCCCTAAAGTTTGACAAAAGTTGGAGAAAAGTAAGTCAACCAAACAGCCCCTTTATTCGGACTGTGCTAGATTCCACCCTACAGTGCACCATATCGATTTTTGGCTTGGATGGCTAACCAAATAGGCTCAAAATGCCTTGTAAAAGGTCTTGTTGGAAAGATAAGAGTTTAAAATTTAAGGGGGTGGTGCGTGCAGAAAATTTCCCCTTCTAGATTTTGCGCCAACAGGGATACAAATTCGGGCCAATCCCCAGATGAACTGGCTTCGTTATTATCCTCTTTGTTTAGGTGGTTTCTAACCATGGAAAGGACTTTTCTAACCTTCTTGGACTCCATAACTTTGGCTGGACCATTGGAGAGGGTTTCCAAAGGTTTGCTTGGATGGTCCCCATCATCCTCCCCGGGTTGGTTGGAGTTTGACCTCAAACTTAGAATCTCTTCATTCTCTTCAAAGTATCAACTGAGGTCAGCCACATTGAAGGTGGCGGAGACTCCATACTAGCCAGCCAAGTCCACTTTGTAGGCATTAGCTCCGACCTTCTCCAATATCTCAAAGGGGCCATCCGATCTTGGCATGATCTTGGACTTGCATTTGTTTGGGAACCTTTCCTTCCTCATGTGGAACCATACCAAGTCTCCAGTCTAGAAATGGACCTCTTTCTTGTGTTTGTTGGCTTGTTGCATGGCTTGGGCATTGAACCTTTTAATTCTCTCACGAACTTGAGCATAAAGGTCCTTGATTTCCTTAGCTCACCTTTCGGCCTCCCAACTAAATTTGGTAGGGGTGGGGATAGGTGTGAGGTCCAAAGGAGTCTTCGGATTGTAACCATAGACCACTTGAAATGCAGAAAGGTGTGTGGCCTTACTTGGTGCCCTATTGAAGGCAAACTCCGCATGGGGTAGGAGTTCATCCCAAGCCTTCACATTCTTCTTCACAAGCACTCTAAGTAAGGTTCCCAAAGTCTAGTTGGTCACCTTGGTTTGGCCATCGGTTTGGGGATGACAAGTGGTGCTAAACTGTTGATGTGTCATTAAAAACAAAAAAAATATTGACTTTTTTGTCAAACAACTGCCACGTGTGCCTCCTTCCAATCCACATCATCCAACAATCGAGTTCAACTCGGTGGCGGTGCAAAGAAAATAAATAGGGGCAAAGTTGGGAGTGCTAACGTCCAATTTTCTAGTTGGGATTAATGTCGTCTAAAACCCCCAAACTTGAGATTATTTAGGTCTAATAACGCTTTTGTTTAATATAATATAAAATGAAAACAGTGTCTCTTTCAGCTATGTTGAAATAGGACAAAATCATGGCTGTTCTTACAAGTTAATTTCATGTATGTTCTACCACTGACTGTTTTACATCTCAGATTTAATATTGATGTTGGTTGGCTCTTTATGAGATTTGCACTTTATTAATTCAAGCATAATATAATATAACACTAAACTGCGAAATGAGACATACAACAATACTGTTGAATATAGAGATTGATCTTATTCTTTTTAGAACTATTAGAGTATAAAAAGACTTCTTAGACCTTCAACTATCAGTTTATATTTTTTATTATTATAGTTATTGAGTATATTTCGAAGTAAGAAGTCTCAAGTTTAAATTTCAATAGTCCTTATATTTAACATTGTGCTCTTTGTAGTAACCATGCTTCAGGACTAAAGGACATTAATTTACATGATGTTTTTGGTTCCAACTTTACATGGGAGATGCATATTACAGTCATGTCTTGTCACAATGCCATATGCGTAGGCATTTAAGATTTTATTTCAGCTGTAGCAGGAAGAATCTACTGAGGATGACACCATGGCAGACCATGGAGGTATCTTTTAAAGTTGCTTTTCGATGGTGCATTTTGATCCATACACTAATTAATTTTGAAGAGTGGAGAGAACCTTCGAGCCACTTTTTCCTACTAAGGGTCTGTTCTTTTTGTGGATAAATTTTAAAATATCAACCTCAATTCACTTCAACCTACTTCAATCTATTTCAACTCACTTATACTATTTTAACCATGTTTAATTTATCACACAAAAAAAAACTCAACCGACTTTAACTTACTTTAACCCACTTCAACCAACTTCATCTTAACTAAATCTATTTCAATCCACTTCACTCTGTTATCCACCCCAATTTACTCACGAAAAGAACAGGCCCTAACTTTAGTGCTTGGGACTTTAAAAGCCCTTAAATCTAATGGTTACACTATCAACATTTTTTGAGTGAGTGGCCCCCTTTTATGTTGAGTAGTAAATTGTGGGAGAAGATTTATTTTTTTTTTAATTAACCTCAAGACAGTGTTGGATTAAATTGCTGTAAGAGAAATTTTTTTGTAATACTCTCAAGATGCTATGAGGTGTTTCGAGTCGATCAAAATTTTGGCTTGCTGATTGTACTTGAACTTTATCCTCTCTTTTTTTCCACTTTTTTGGACATTTGATGATTATAAAAATTAAGTAGCCCCAGCTAGACTTGCACAAACTCTTATAAGGTTAGACAGGCTAGATAAGGGTGGAACATATGCTCATACCAGGCCATAGAAACTCATTTCTTAAACACCTAATTTCCAAAGGTAAAAATAAGTGCCACCGAAGACTCGTACCAGCATGGGGTGGATATACGATTCAAGAAATGATTTAGGTTCTTCATAAACAAAAGAAAAATAGTTTATCTTATGGTTTGAATAAGATTAAAGATTATTAAACATCAAAGACTATTGTAGGGTTTTCACCAAACACTCTCAATGTTTGTCTTCTTTATAATAAGATTCTGATAGTGATATAGCATGTGTCAAATAAAAGAGGCATATTGTAGGAGGAGACCTTATCCAGTGTGTCAAACAATTTTTTGAGACTGGATCCCTCCACCAAAGTTTCAATACGACATGGGTAACCTTGATCCCTAAGAAAACAGGGTCCTTGGAGGTGGGGGATTTTAGACCAATAAGCTTGGTAGGAAGTGTGTATAAAATAATTGTCAAGATCCTTAGTAGAAGATTAAAACAAGTGTTACCAAGCTTGATAGGAGAGTCCCAATCTGCATTTGTGAGTGGGAGACAGATCTTGGACGGGGCTTTAATAGCAAATGAGATTGTTAATTGGCTGAAAAGGAAGAGAAAAGCTGGAGTCTTATTGAAACTTGATTTTCAGAAGGCATATGATACCATCGACTGGAATAGCCTAGGCACTGTGATGGAAGAGATGGGTTTTGGGAGAAGATGGAGAGGTTGGATACAATCTTGTTTAACAAATGCCACCATTTCCATCCTCCTTAATGGTACCCCATGTAAACCTTTTAAGATGGGGAGAGGCTTAAGACAGGGTGATCCATTGTCACCCTTCTTGTTTATCATTATGGTTGAAGTGCTTAGTAAGATGCTCACTAATGCTACACAGTTGAGATTGTTCAAAGGACTAGAAGTGGGTGTCAAAGAAGTTAAAATCTCCCATCTTCAATTTGCAAACGACACCTTAATCTTTAGTGAAGCTGAGGAAGAATATCTGGAAATTATCAAGAGGATTCTGTTAAGCTTTCAGACTTTTTCAGGACTTACTGTGAATTACAGAAAGTCTGGTTTGACAGTCCTAGGAAGAAATGATGCTTGGGCTCAGAATGCAGCTACAAGAATGGGGTGCACTCTTGTTAAACTGCCTATCATTTACCTTGGTGTTCCCCTTGGTGCAAGTATGAAGAAAGCCTCCTCTTGGCAAGGCATCCTGGTGAAGGTGCAAAAAAGATTAAGCTCTTAGAAAGGCAGTTGCTTATTAAGAGCTGGCAGATTAACACTAATTAAGGCAGTATTAAACAGCTTGCCCATATATTATCTTTCTATCTTCAGAATGCCTAAGAAGGTGGCTATGGAGATTACTAAAATGCAGAGAAAATTCCTGTGGAATGGTAACAAAGAAGGGAGAAGCAATGCCCTGGTCAAATGGGAAGTAGTGCAAAGACCAAAAAAGTTTGGAGGCTTGGGGGGGTGGTGATATCCTTTTGAAGAATGCAGCACTTCTATTCAAATGGTGGTGGAGGTACACATGTGAAGAAGGCTCTCTGTGGAGAAAGATAGTTGACTCCATTCATAATGAAGACTTGACCCTATTGCCTTCTAAGAATTTATCACAGATCCCAGGACCTTGGCTAGAAATCAAGAGGATGGCAAAGGAAGAACAGCTGATTAGTGATGAGTTCATGGCGAATTTAAGTGTTCAGGTGGGCGATGGATCAAGGACTAGCTTTTGGGACGATGTCTGGGCCTCAAATAAGTCCCTAAAAACTATATACCCGGCTTTGTTCAATGTTTCCAGACAAAAATATGAAATTATCACAAACATGGGATGGTTTGAAGGAGAGGTATGGAAATGGACTCTGGTGTGGGAGAAAGAATTATTATCACTTGAGCTGCTACAACCTGAAGACCTCTGTTCGTTGTTGCAACAGCATTCCCCAATAAGAGATAAAAAGGATCATGTTCTCTGGTGCAAAAAGATAGAGTTTTCAACCAAAAAGTTGATTCAACAAGCAGAAAAGGTGAGGAGCTTTACTACTGAGGTTGATTGTTTGGTCTCCTCTGTTTGGGTTAATCTAGCTCCCCCCAAGGTTGAACTCTTCCTATGGATAGCCCTCCTGGGGAAACTAAATACCAAAGACATGTTGCACAGGAAGGGCATACTTTATGTTCAAGACTTAAGTTGCAGTTTCTGTGGCATGTACGTTGAGAATGTGGACCATCTGTTGGTTTCCTGTTCTTTCTCTTGGAATATCTGGACTAGCTTCGCTCAAGCTTTTGAGATCCCAGTTCAAGGACAGAGTAGTTTTAGACACTTCTATGAAGTGTGGATGGCCAATCGAATCTATAACAAGACTAGGAAAAGGTTGTGGATTGTTACGTTCTTCGCAGTATCCTGGAGTCTATGGATGAAAAGAAATAGTGTGGTGTTTGAACAGCAAGAATTGGATGTTTACGCTCTCTGTAAGGTCATTCAATGGATGATAGTCTTATGGGCTAAAGCTTGGAAGGATCCCATCACCTATCAAGCAGCAGATTTCCTCAGAAATTTTGGATCCCTGCATATCCTTTACCCTTAGACCTATCCTCTGCGTAGTGCTATCCCAGAATGTTGTGTTTGGCCTTTTACACATTCATGTGACAGTGGGGCATAGCATAGGGGGATAGGCAATTGACAATAGGTGGCTTTCATCAAATCATGTCAGAAGGGTGGTGTCTTGGTCCACCTGATCCCAAGAAACGATGCAACCTGTGCAGGGCTTTGTCAAATCCCTTCCACTCTTGATACAGCTGGTGTAGGGAAAGGTGCAGGGCTTGCCCCTCTTCCAGTATAGTTTTGGCTGTATTTGTGTGTGTGTTTTTTCTCCCAGTTTTGATGTTCTGTTTTGTCTTAAGTTTTGTGTTTTTTACTCTTGTCTTCTCTGTATGAGGACTTTTGCCAATTTGGCACTATTAATCGAAAAAAAAAGTAAGATGGTGGAATGCAAGGTGGTATAAAAGTGGCAATGCTATTATGTTGTAATAAAATCATCACATTATCAGCGTAAAAGGAACATGCGCAAGCATTTCGAGAACCTCTCGGCCATGGATGAGTGCTGTAAGGCTATGTGTCTCATGGATGGATGCACCGCGACATGGATGAACCTGCTTTGCGCTGTGCGACCAAAATCAAGTACTGCATGGCTGAGCTTATTGATCTGGAACCGTGATCTTCTTGGTGGCCTCCACTAGCAGATCAAACATTGCCAAGACAGACTGCAAAAGCACCGCTGATAATGAGGTTAGGAAATCTGTCTTTGGAAGCGATAAAAGTAGTATATCATGGTTGTGATTGACGAGAAGTATCATTAAGGTTATTTTCTCAAAGAATTTTTTTTTTAAAAAAAAAACCTTTCGTCAGTGACGTATTCATGGTCAAGAAGCGAGTTGTTTACCTATCAAGTAATACACAAGGGTTTATAGATCTAATTTCTATGGTTACAATTTATTTTCTAATAATCAATGTCGGAGATTTTTCGCTATCTTGTTACTTAAAAATAGAGCCATCTAAAGAGTTTGTTCGTTTTCAACATATTGAAACTGTTACTTCTTTCAATCTACTTCAACTTATTTCAACATACTTTAACATATTTCTACCTTCTCTTCTCTGCTCCTTCCCCACTCAAAATACTGTCATTCTGCTCCAACCTACTCCAAATTTTTTCAATCCATCCTAGCTTGATTCAATCTTCTTTAATATGATTCAATCTACTTCAACCTTATTCAATTTGATCTAATTTACTTCAGCTCGCTAACTGCAAATTCAAAATGCTAAAAACTGATAGACCTAAATCTTTGTTTTCTTTTTTATTATATTATTATTACTTGTACTACAAAATAAAATGAGGTAATTTTCTCCTTTTTTACATAAAAACTAAAAAGACTAGTATTTCATCATTATTTTAAGTCTCTGTGTCTCAACAACCCCAGATGGCCCCAATCCCAAACTCCTTCGCCACGTATATTTACAGAATTTAACTCTTTCAGTCCCTGCAGATCTCCACTTCTCCCCCAAAAATCCTCTCTCTCTCTCTCTCTCTCTCTCTCTCTCTCTCTCTCTGTTATCGTCACGCCACCGTAGCCATGGCGGCCATCTCCAACACCCAGCTCCTTCTCAAAACGCCATTGACCCACCAGCATAACCACCAACCCCACCGGCACAACCGTCGTCACCTCCTCCTGCCGACAACGCCTCATAAGCCCATTTCCATCACCTGCTCCGCCACCCAGCTCCAAGATCGCGCCGCCTCCGCCTCCTCCATCACTGACCGCGTCTTCAACTTCGCCGCCGGCCCCGCCGTCTTGCCGGAAAATGTTCTTCTTAAAGCCCAGTCTGAGCTCCTCAACTGGCATGGCTCCGGGATGAGTGTCATGGAGATGAGCCACCGTGGGAAGGAGTTCACTTCCATTATCGAGAAAGCTGAGGCAGATCTGCGTACCCTTTTGACCATTCCGGACGATTACGCCGTTCTCTTCCTCCAAGGCGGCGCCACCACCCAGTTCGCCGCTATCCCCATGAATCTATGCAATTCCGGCGATTCGGTTGATTACCTCGTTACTGGATCGTGGGGAGACAAGGCTGCAAAAGAGGCGAAGAAATATGCGAATGTTAATGTCATTTGGTCCGGCAAATCGGAGAATTATGTGAGGATTCCGAGTTTTGATGAGGTGAGTCAAGATCCGCACGCCAGGTATTTGCATATATGCGCCAATGAAACTATTTATGGTGTTGAGTTTAAGGATTACCCTGTGCCTAAGAACAAAGATGGTATTTTGGTTGCTGATATGTCGTCCAATTTTTGCTCGAAGCCTGTTGATGTGAGTAAATTTGGTGTGATTTATGCTGGTGCCCAGAAAAATGTAGGTCCATCTGGGGTTACCATTGTGATTATTAGGAAGGATTTGATTGGGAAAGCTCAGGACATTACCCCTGTTATGCATGATTATAAGATCCATGCTGAGAACAAGTCTCTTTACAACACCCCACCTTGCTTTGGGATTTACATGTGTGGGTTAGTGTTTGAGGATTTGTTGAACCAAGGTGGGTTGGTGGAGGTGGAGAAGAAGAACCAGGCGAAAGCGAAGATTTTGTATAATGCCTTTGACGAGAGCAATGGGTTCTACAGGTGCCCAGTTGAGAAGTCAGTTAGGTCTTTGATGAATGTGCCCTTCACCTTGGAGAAGTCTGAGCTTGAAGCCGAGTTTATCAAGGAGGCTGCTAAGGAGAAGATGGTGGCTCTTAAAGGGCACAGGTCGGTTGGAGGGATGAGGGCATCTATCTACAATGCTATGCCTTTGGCTGGTGTTGAGAAGTTGGTTGCTTTTATGAAGGATTTCCAAGTTAGGCATGCTTGAATGAATCAATGGTTGATTGATTGCCTTTCTGGGATTCTTGGATTGAATCATTAGAAGGATATCTTCAGGAGTTTTGTCATATTTGGATTGCTTCCTTTGCTGTTTTCACAGCAGAAATTCTGCCCTCCTTCATTTTCTTTTTCCTTCCTTTGTTGGCAACTAATGTTGCGTTTGTTGTTATAACGAATGTGCAAGTGGTAGAAAGGTTTTGAAATGTTAAGCAGGACTAGTTAGTAGAGCCCAATGCTGGATGAAATAATTGCTTACTGTTATAAGATGTGATATTTGTTTGCAAGTTATTGAAAAGCAATGGCATCAAACTTTCACTGGATTTGTCTAATGCTTTGTTCCCTTTCTCTGCTGCTCAATCTGCTTGGTTGAATGCATTCTTAGTCTTAGCCTTTGCAATCCTCCACTACTGTCATCTTATGCCTTACGGACTCCTTTGATTTTCCTTATGAAAGGTTTCAGTCTAGCCGAAAATAATTTGTCTTCTTGCAAAATATTTTGTGGGGCATTTGATATCGGCCTCTCTCCTTAGGGACTTGTATGGGGGAGATTGGGTCTTCAGATTCTCTCTAGTGGGATGCAAATTATTTTGGGTTAAAAAGTGTTTCTAGATGTAAATAATCCAATTTTTGAGAAGTTGGGGCATCAATAATCCAATCTTTAGAAATTGTTGTTCACTAATTCCACCTTTGAGTGTATTTGTTCTCAATAATTTGTCCGAAGAAAAGAATAACAAACAGTGAGCTGGAATCGGTTGAGAATAAATAATCTCAAAGGTGGGATTGGTTGTTAGCTTCAAAGCAGTCAACAATTGGATTATTTATATCCAAAAATCCTTAAAAATATGTGAAAGTGCCTTGCAGTTGGTGTAGGAAGACGCGTAATGGTAAATGTCTCTTTTATGAGAATTATCATCTTATTGTTTTTTTGGTTTTGATTTCTAGTTTCAAAGGGCTTTTTTTGTTTCTTTTGTGGTTGGTTTTCAGCTAAGTTTACCAATTGCCATATTGTAAGGGCACTCACTCATGCAGGTGCAGCTAGAGCCTACAGCTAGCATCAAATGGTGATATTCGTGTTTTTTTTCCCCTCAAAATAAAAAAAGTAAAAAACCGGTGATACTGATAAGTTTGTTCATTGTTGGGTTTAGGATATTGTATCATGTTTGATAATTCTACTGGCAGCCTTTTTTGCTCGAGTTGATGATAGTGAGGTTTGCAGCCGCCTTCGGAGTCTTCGTTTGCAGCTTCCCGGAGTTGGTACCTACTTGTGACATAATCCACAATTTCTATCAAACATCAAGCATGGAGAAGTGTAATATTAGCACTGCAGTAGTGTAAATGGCAGTGGACCTGTGCCTTGCAACCGGGAGTGAAAATTAGGTAAATTGTGTTGCAAGCACCTGCTGGCAAACTCGATGACAAACTTAGAGCATTCGCAGCCGGCAAAGGGGTGAGGAACACAGGCCTACTTGGGCCATGTGTCCACATGCCATAGGAGGAGCAGATAAGTGCCACGCGTGGTGGAACTTTGCCCAATTCCACCATGCGAGGCAAACTTTTAATTTTTTTAATATATTTTTTATTTTTTCTTTTTTTTGGGGATTAATATATAATTTTTATATGATTAAAAAAAGATATTGTGTATTATGAAATGGATCCATAATAAATTTTTTTATTGGATAATTTTAATTGAAGTTTCATGGGTTGTAGAAATGATAAAATGTAAGTTCCAAAAAATTTAAACTTTTGTTGATATGACAAACTTGAGTTCTAAAAAATGAAACTGTGACTAGAAATGCTCTTAGACGCCTCGGTTGAAGGGAATTTGAGTTATTTTGTAGGCCAAATCCTAAAGATGTTATAATTATGAAGATTGAATCATGACCATCAATGTTGGCAATTCTATATGTGAGTTCTTCTGAGTAAAATAACTGTTTTAAATCATATTTATTGAAAGTTCATCATATCTAGGGATGAAGTATCAATTTTGGAAAACACATGTACAATAAATAGTTTAGTTATTTAATTAAGCCTTGGTCTCACTCTTACTTGCAACATATGGCCTATTTTTTGCTTTCAAAAATCGTGTTTGGGTTCATAATCTTACATTTATTCTGTAGTCCTTTGATGTGTCCAAAGATTCTAAGCGACATTGCACTTCAAGACTCCAAACTTTTTCATAATCATAATTGTATCCAAATATCTCAATTTTTAAAAAAAAAAAACATTGAGACCAATTGAATTTGAACACAAACATTTAGTATTCACGACTTTATACAAGTATGCTCCATTGCTCCTTGAAGAAAAGTGAACAATCTTTTCGTATCAACATTGAATTCTCATATTGCGGGCTTCAAGTCAATAGTACTCCAGACTCCCGTAGTAGCGGAAAATTAGGTGAGATCCCTCCAAGATGCTGTCATTTACAGAAGTCATACCATGTTTGTAGTAACATGCAGTACAAGTTACACTATGTTCCAGTCTACGGCGTCCTTGTACACCAACCCCCACCAACCTACTTGTCAATCAGGACAATGCCAGAAGAACAAACGGATCCCACTTCTGCTCAAAATTGAATTTTAAATCCGAATTTTTATATTTCATTCTGTTAATTCTCAAAGGTCAAAAAAACATAGGTACAATTTACAGATGACTCAATATAACCACATTCTCGGGGCAATTTACTTTGCTCCTAATTTAGGTATTTCAGTCTGTCTCCCGCTCGCTCTTTTTTCATTTTTTACAAAAATCCTGTGTATGGAATGATATAATGACTTGTCATACAAGGACAAAAAATTACAAAGAATACGTGAGTGCCACCGCTTTAATCAGCCTTCTGCATGAAAATCTCTATCTACCCTCCAATCATGTTCCTTATTGCTGTCAAACAAACGAGAATCTCGAGAAAAGGGAGCGACTTGATCCATCATTTGCTGAACTAGCTGATGCATCTGTGTAACTGTGGTAGGCTTGCTGACATTTTTGGACCTATAGCATTACATCAAAGGAAGTCTAGTGAGCAAGGTGAAGTCAGGGAGAAATTTCTATGCGCCACATATTCTAGTTGTTGGTGCAAAAGTTTTGAAGGGAAAGAGTTCTCTTGCAGAACCTCTCTCATTTGGTCTTCAAGGCAAAACCTAGGATTGCACATAAGGGCTTATCCATCCGCACCATGAGCTGCACAGAGTGACCAGCCAATACCTTCCAAAACACAATAAAGCACCACCAAGGTTTGGAGCCAACCCCATTCACAGAGAGAGAGACCATTATATAGAGGGATTGAAAGAGAAAAGCATGGGGTATGTCTCCCCCTTTTTCCTCTACATTCCTCTTTAGTTCAGTCCACTTGATGGTGCCTAAAGGATTTTATATAGATATGTGACTTTCCATATAGAGAGATGCAACTTCAAGATGGTTCTCTTCATCATTCCTTTTTCCCAACCACATGTCACATCATCTCATCTAGGACATCTGCCTATAAATATAACTCTCCATCTTTCTGAAAAGGCTCCTATACTAACAAGCCCTGTACCCTTCTTGTTTTCAACTTGTCCTTCCAGGAAGATGGAGCCCACTCTGTGGGCCTGACTTAGCAACGGATGGGATCATAAAGTCCAAGATTTTTGGGGAGAGGGGGGGGGGGTTTGTTCCATTAGTGCCCCCACACTCTCCCTCAACAGGAGAAATCCATGTGAAAATTGTTACACAGCTGTAGCCTGTAAATAAAAAGGTAATGGCAACCAGGTTGCAAATGACAATCATCACCTTCATCCGGTCATTGTTAATATATGTAATCTATCCAGACCTTACCGTAAGGAACAAAATAGACGAAAACTAAACCACTTACTGGCACCGCAAAAGAAACCTAAAGAAAGAATCAGGGTATAGAAACCCTCATTATCATACTCTCACCTCATCAGGACTGAATTGGAGAAGCATTGCGATTACAGGTAACAAAGCCTCCACCTCGCCTGACAACAAAGATATTATCATTATTAATGAAATAAACCTCAGTATGCTTTAAATTGAAATTACATTGTTTTGCAAGTACCCGTCTCAAGAAGTTTCAAGACGACGTTTTTGAGGTAGGTCATATCAACCCCTTCCCTTTTTCGTGCTCTATCCATGTTTCGGAGTTCCTCCTTCAACATGGACACCTGCAATTACATAGCTTCAGGATTCCCAGTGATAAACGATCCCAAGCTTCATTAGGTTTATCATTACTCACACTAACGCAAACATGAGGCTCTAGATTTTGCAATCTGCAAATGTCAGTTAACTTAGGTACAGATCTCTGATTCTGTATTCCACATATACATTCAACCTTCGGTTTAAGGATGAAAAAGACAGCTGATATGATAGGATGAAGAACATAATGGATTTCCCTCCTTTCAGAGCTTCAAAACACGTACAAGACCAAAGGAGAAAGTAGTGAGATTTTATTGGAAAAGAATCTATCCACTGGTGCTGCCCAGTTCCTAGGCAGTGCGAATCATCAAAGGAGGAATTTTCATTTGTAATAATAATATGCATCTTGGATTAAAAAAATAGTTTTACTATGCAAAGATATTTTGCACACAGCTAAATATCATTAAATCACCATACATAAGTCACAGCCAAGTGAATCAAACAGAATGTTCATACTGGTCCATACCTGCTGGCTGTGAAGCCGATTTTCATGCTCAAGCTCCTCAATTTCATCCTGAGTACGAGTGAAAAAATAGAATCAGAAGATGCACTAGATTAAACCTTTTTCGCTTGTTGAGGAACTCCACTCACTTGCAGTGCAAGGATGTGCCGTTGCGCCTGTGTCAACTCTTCCTCTCTCTGGGCTTGCTGCCTTGCCAACATCTTCGAAGAAAGAATCACAGAATTATAACATGCATAAAGAAGGCCCAATAAAAAGCAAGTGCAAAAAATTTGCAGTCATCACAGCATAATAGCAGCCAGCATTCAATACACCCTCCCTGTACATGTTGTCAAATCTTAATAAGACATCAAAATAAGCATTAGATACATGTAGTTAAAAGAGCAAGTTTGGTTGGTTTTTCAACCAACAAAAACACTAGCTTCTTGAAAATTGAACTTTGACAATGTTTTAGACACCGCCCCCTAGAGCTAGGTAATAGTTCAAGTCGGGTCCAATTCATGTTCGTGTCCAACTTAAACGGGTGGAGACTTCCTCGACCTAAACCCAACCCGTTTATTAAACGGGTTGAAAAACCTTGACTTATACCCATTTCATTTTTAAACGGGTTGATCCGCTTAACCTGTTTAAGATAAACAAGTCGAGTTCAATCGCCTGATCACACATTTATGCATTTAATATTTTCCATTAATACTTAATTACATAACTTTAAAAATTAAGTTCACAAATTAAATTAAACAATTACTCCCTAAAACTCCCCTAATCCATCATAATTCACATTTTTAAAATTTTTGCATTCTTAATTATGCAATAAAAAGATAAACTGATAAATGACCAATGGAAAAATGAGTTGACTCATTTAACTCATCTAATTAAACGAGTTAAATAAGTATTTTTTCGCGTCAAGAGTCTTAACCTGAACCTAAACCATTTAATTTAAACGGGTTGAACGTGTCAACCCATTTAATTAAACAGGTTGAAAATTTATAGCCAAACCCACTTAACTTTGTGTCAATTTCAGATCGGTAATCGTGTTAGGTCAACTTTGCCTAGCTCTACCGCCCCCTCCCCCTAGGCCCAAAAAAAGGAACTTTAACATTATTTTGGGAAAAGAAAATAGGATGTTTAGACAACACATATTTGGTATACGGAGCCATATCATTACCAATAGAACTTAAGCGTAACAGCACACGACTGTCCAATAGAAGTGCTTTACAATGTTTCAACTTCTTTGTGGGATTCTTTCTTTACATTCATTCATTTAGCTCTACTAAAATTGTGCTTCTTTATAAAGCAAAAAAGCCACACATAAACATTCAAATTATATGCAATTTTTTATTTTGAAAAAGAATTCATTTAGATCAAAATTTACATTGGCACAACTTGAATGCAAACGACAGCATTTGCAGAACCAAGTGCATAACTGTGCACTGGTTTCACCATAGCAATTACTACCCCAAAATTAAAAGAACATTAGAGAATGTACAATGTTTTTGTCTCTTTCCATACACCAAAAGGGAAAAAAAGCACAAGAAAGGGAAGCAGCAGAAAATATACCAGAATTTGCTCTTCTGCCACAGATGGATTTGAGGCATCCTGTTTCTGTGCGGCTGATGAAGATGTTGCAAAAATCAGGGCAAAAGAAGAAGAAAAGATGTTGAACTTCTACTATGAATTAGGAGATACCAAGTTGTAACTATTGAGATTCATTACGAGCAAGAACAGAGAATTTTTTTCATACCTGTGCTGTTAGTCTCATCAATGCCTCCCTGAAAAAAGCCCAAAAATTTGTGACATATGATGAGAATTAACGTAGCAATGATGAAAAATGATGGATTTGGAGTTGTGATCAAATCTGAACTTCATCATAATGGATGAGATTTAATGTAACGCACTTTAGGTCTTAAATCTAGGGAGTGCTGAAGGTTCTTATTCTCGCTTGAAAGCCTTGATATCTCCTTGTCCTTTTCCTCAAGCATTCTGTCAGCAAGGTCACGGAATGAATCATGCTCTTCCTGCAAGGAGTATAGTTAGCCAGTGAAATCAGCACCATCTATCATCCAAAATCTTGAAGACAGAGAAAAAGAACCTTCAATTTTTTATATTTCGCGTTGAGCTCTTTCATTTCCTTTTCAAGATCCACAGCGCAAGTTGCCTCATTGGCAGCCTTCAAAGCTTCATATTTCACTGTAAAATTTTCAGTAAAATATGATATCATCTCAACAATAAGCTATTATCCAAAAGTATGAGTCACCTGTGTTGCAGAAACAAATATTTTAGTGAGGCAAGTATGAAACCTTACATCGCCATGTCTCTTCCACATTCCTTAAGTTCAATTCCCAAGTATCTTTCTCTCTTTGGAAATGCACAGCCTGCGAGTCAAGCTTCATTTCCAAGTTTTTTATATGCTGATCGGCATTCCTAAGAGCAGCATCCCTGAAATGTTGCACAAAATATTAGCTTCCTGAAAATTAATAATTTGTATTTTTTCTAGTGACTACTTATTACAGCTGCTCCTTGATGGCTCCCAATAAGGAAAGAATATAGGAGGAGAATCTTGTAGTCATTCATGAATCACAATAGGTTTTGTCACCTTCTATTCACATTCTGTGGCAGAAATAAAGCAGCAATGAAACAAGGATTATAGTTCAACTGATTTCTTCTCTCTAAAACATACCAATTGGACCTCCTCCAGAAATATAGGATAGAAGATCAAGAAGCCAATGCCACTCAACGGTATACAATCATAAGTAAGCATCAGAGGTATTAAACTTGTGTTGAAATTAGGAGGCTAGATGGGTTAAGAATAGATGTACATCATTCCAACTATGCAATCAATCTTTCTGTCAGATTAGCACGCACCAATTTCAAGCCTCAAAACTGTCTATTTTGCATTTGCCTCATTCCTTGATGGTTGTCAGCTGGGTTGAACCTTTAAATGTCGAAAATGTGTTGGTGGCTCGGAGAATAACGAAGAATAGTTAATAGTCGGGTTTCTAGGGTTTCGAAGATGACTCACTTGGCGATTTTGCTGGCATACTTGGAAAGAAAGGAATCATCTGGTTTCTGAGGACAAAGCCTTGTCCAATCAAAATTTCAAGCTCTACTTTTTGAATCTTGTATAGTTAGAGTCATGTGCTCAGGGTCCTGAGGACAAAGCCTTGTCCCATCAAAATTTCAAGCTCTACTTTTTGAAACTTGCACAGTAGGAGTCATGCGCTCAACGGTGAAAGGAACTTGAGAGTTGTGGATTTTCTAGATAATATTATGCATGAGAGCATGATGACTTTTGTAATTGCCCCTTTTGTACATGGGTGGCACCCTTGTTTATCAAATGTAATGTTTTGTTTATATCATCCCAAAAATAAATAAATAAATAAAGACTATAATCCCCCAGCATCAATTGCACTATACAACAACATCTTCCAGTGTGGGTCCCGCTTTCGCGGGGCCTGGGGAAATCCAACTGTAGGCAACCTTACCTCTACCCACATTCCTGCATCAATTGCACTATCCACACATAAAATCTAGTTTCTAATCATCAAATATTTGTCCAACCCATATCCTTATTTCTCCAAAATCTCAAGGCTCTGGTTGATAAATATCCTTCAGGACCCTTCCAATGAAGAATTCGACAAAGTCACAGAAATAAGAAGTTAATCAAGCTATATCTCTTGGCCATATTGACAGCTTTTTCAAAGGTTTAGAGACTGGGAGCACCTCCATCTCTAGATAGCAGGAGAAGATCAAGATCAGTGACAGATTCAAATTGCATGTAAACATGGAACCTCTGAACCAATGCTAGTCTTGATTGGCTTGTTTGATGAGCTTCATTTGAATAATTTATGTGTATGCTAACTTATGCTTCTTTCTAGTGCTTTGTATGGTTTCAGTGTTGACATGAACCTGCCTTTGTTCCTCATAAGCTGCAGTGCTGTGCACTGAAAAAATTAGAAATAAGTACCTTGCTGAAAGCTCCTTCTCATGTTTAACCAAGGCATCTTGAAGCTCACTGAAAGCCTTGTCCCTTTCTGCAGACACTGACGATATTTCATTCTCAGCCTCCTGAATGACAAAAAGCTTGCCAATCATCAAAACATAATTCAACAATTTTTACATCAATTTCTGCATTCTTTAACCCTATTTATTGGCCAACAATATTTAAGAACCTCAAAAGGGAATACCACAAGGAAAATAATATAACGACATATATCAAAACAACAAGACCCAGAGAGGCTCTTGCTGCTGGCAGGATTTGGGAAAGGAAATTAAGATTTGACAAGCAAATGTACTTTTAGAGCTTCCTCTAGAGCTATGACTTGCTCAGAGTCCTTGTCTGCTGCTAGTTCTGCATCCTTCTTCTGCAGAAGTGAGTGAGCACGAACCTTGTAGGAAGAAAATTCAGCTTCTACTCGACTTATCTGAAAAGATATGATGGGAGAAAATTACAAAATTCAAAAGCACCACTTTTAGGCTTCAAAATTGCAGTCCAAACTGAGAGACACAAACATAAAAGCATTAGATGATTGTTAGAGGAGAGAAACAACACTGTATTATTTAAATCAACAAGCAAAACAACAAGGTTCGTTTTCTAGGTCTGCCATTTGATCAAAGTTGAAAATCAAATGAAACTCCAGATTGTGTCCAATATGTTTAACATCTAAATCTAGGAAATTACAATGCATTAACTTTCCTCAACCAGATGCATTTTATGGCATACAAATTTACATTGCGAGTTTTACCAATGTGGCATTCATACCCTAAGCCACTAATGCAAGAGCGCAAAAGGTTATATAAGTTGACATATGTCATCTAGCTTCGGGGTAGGCACAACAATTTTATCCGAATCAAGAAAAATAATGACCAAGCTATACAGAGCAAGAGGATGTCATCGCTGTTGAATTCGAAAGACGCAGCATATAAGCAATTCCAACGAGAAAAATCATTAAAATTTAACTCTAAGGACACCAAAAGTCGTAGTAGGAGTAAGGACATATAAATATAACAGGCTTCTCAACTGAAGTAATTAGGAAGGGATGCTTCAACAAGCAAGCGACCAGAGCACCCATCATGACCCATGAAAATCACTATGAACCTTGCCTGTCTTCACCTCATCTAATCAGCTCGGATCTGTTTGCAAATTGATAGTAGGAACCCTGAAATTTTTAGTTGAGCTGACACTGTTAGTGGAGGCCTGAAACTTTTAGAAGGAGCTATGATGAGGACCAGGAGAAATGAAATTTATAGAGCAGTGATATTTGTCTATTAGCTTTGAAATTTGTAGATAAAAGCCTGAAACCTATATAAGAATCCCTGAAATTTATAAAAGATCTCTGAAATCTTTAATAGAGCTCCAAAACTTATAGTAGAACTCTGAAATTTGCTGCAAAGATGTTGAAGATGATCTGCTCCAAAATTATAAGAGATGAACAAAGCCTTCTTCCTTCTACACAACCTTAATTAAGAAGTCAGAGATGGTTTAACAATTCAGATTATATTTAAATCATCTTCCCGTTATGAACCAAGCATTTAAGTAACAGGAGGGAGGGAAATAAAAAAGCAAATTACATCTCTTCATTTTCAACTCAGTCATAACCCCAAAGGCTTACAATTTTTCCTTTTTTTGGATAAGGAAAATAGTATATATTTATATACAAGGATCAAGAAAAGGATAAACAGCTAGCATCCCACAGGAGATTATATACATCCAACCCACAATGTCAACCACATCAGGAGATGAAGAGCAAAAGTTCCCATCATCCCAAAAATAAAGAATCTTGATGGAATTATTTTTTAAGCTTTGTACGGAAGTTTTGACACACTTGAGAGAGCCTTCTTTGTCTCCAAATGCTCCAAAAATCACGAGGAAAAAACCAAGGCTATCTTCTTTTTCACTTTCTTAAAGAAGAAGCCCTTTCAAGCCAAAACATGGTTCCTAATGGAATCAGAAGCAATGCAAAACTTGCCCAAGCAACTAAAAGCAAGCTCCCTAAGTTCCCTAGCAAACTGAAAGTGGAATTAGTCAAAAGGCTCACAGTAAAATACATTCCCACCCTAAAAAAATGCCACTTCTCACTAGATACTGGACAGCATGACAAGCAAAAGCAAGACAACAGTAAAGCAACTTGGTGAGTGACCATCAATAATTAATGTCAGCACACAGCACCACACAAGCACCAACAAAGACACAGCCTGATTTGAAAACCACAAAATGGACTTCATAAGTCCTGAAATGAACTAGTAGTAGAATTTATTAGATGTCCTCGTTTCAGACAGCTGAAAAGCTCACTTTGGGTAATCTGTTCAGCTTTAGATCTCGATTATGAAGGACTAAAGCAAAATGATTCCTCAACTATCCTCTGTTGCTTTGCTAAGGGATAGTAGACACTAGGCAGTCAACGCTTTAAGAATCTAGGGTTAAACAGGCTGTATCTTTGTTATTAAAGGGCAAAGTGCATTCCAAAAGGAAAAGGAAAAGGAAAAGGAAAGGAACTCAGGCATGAGCGACTTGGATTTTAATGGAATTTATTGAATTCCTCAGTCCAGAAAACAAAAGAAACAGCAGCAAATCAACTGAACAGAGTAAAGAATTCCTAATAACAAGTGCAGGATTCGTAACTGCCTTCTGGCCAAAGCTGCCAACAAGCCCGTCTGGTTTCAGCATGTAAAAGAAGAGAGTTTTTTTCACTCATATAACACAAGTGATGTGACAATAACGTGTGAAACTTCAATGTATTGGAGACCCCCCCCTTCCCCCTTTCACTCCATGATCTGAATTTTTGGTATTGTCAGTCCTCAAAAGGAGGTTAACACAAGTGACATGCCACAGTGGCACCTCAAACTTTCTAATTTAAGAAAGAATATTGATACCTGATCCTTCAAAGCTGCCATTTCAGCATCTCTATCATTGAGCAACTGAGTTCGTGTAGACAACTGCAACTCCAGCTGACCTTCAGAAAGCGAAAAGCATGACTAGTCAGGCATCAAAGGTTTTGACGTGCAAGATTCACATGGAGGTGCTACAGATTACAAAATGTGTGCTTGTGAAAGCATTTTACTTCTTGTTTTGGCAGCTTCAATTTCTGCCCTTATGAAGTTACTCTCAGCAGTTTCCAGTTTTGCCTTGAATGCTTGGCAAGTAGCTTCCCAGCTCTCTTTCTCTTTCTCCTGGTTCAGTCACAGTCAAAGGAAGGCAACAAGCATGGAGTAGCAAAAGAAACTGCAGACTACAGAACAATAAACAAAAAAGGAAAACATAGGAATTCTGAAAATAACGCTAGGGATTAGGGCATAAGATAGACCTAAAACTATGCAAGAAAGAACAGAAGAGCTAACGGTGAGGGGGGAGGGGGAGCACATCTTTGGAAAGGGCAGCTTTACAATCCAGTTCAAAATGAGAGATACAGCCACATATCTATCAGTTTTTTAGTACATCTGTAACAATATTTCTCTTTTCTTCTGCCAGGTTTTTCTTTAGAAGATTTTTTTTTTTAAGCCTCTATGACGTAGTCAAATTCAGAATGATAGGCAGTTGGAGTAAAAATAATCGCCAGCAAGACGGATATGCCCACAAGCAGGTTTGAGGGCAAAGCAATGATGCAATACATATCAAAGAAAAGAAAAGAGGGACAGAGTGAAATTTGTAAATATATTACTGCACTGTTCAGAAGATAAATCATCTCCAACTAAGCCCATAGAAATGAAATAGCTCATACTAGCTTTGCCTAAAAAGATTGCATGAACAATTAAGTCAATATATTAATGAAGGATGAATATCCATCAAACGGAACTGACCTATAGCAAACTAGCAAACACAGAATCATTGAATCATGATAAAACTCAGTATACACACATACATGCTCCCGTTTCTGATAAGCAAGCTCCCCCTTTATGGACTCAATGGCAGCTTTCAGCCTAGCTGCTTCACCAGAAGAAGCAGCATCCATTTCAGCAATTTTTGATTCTTTTTCAGCAACAATAACCTGGAAAAATTCATTGTAATGCGTTTCAGTCCAAAGTACTGCAAAGTCCAACACCCCAGAGAACATAGGTCATGAAAAGCAGGAAACCTATACAAGACAGATGGATAGCAACATTATCGTACTTATAATTTACAGACATTGATCACCGAAATCAAGCTATAGATTCTGCAGCCAAATCATCCTCTCACATCATTATTCCGCAAAAAAAGGTGAACCAAACCCTTCCTCACTGCATCAGCAATCAACATTTTAGCTCCAAACCAGCCTACCATTCAACTATCAAGGGGGTCGCTCCTCTCAAAAATCATATCATCGTCACGTAGGAAGTAATGTTACAAATACATCTTCTTCATTTAGATCCAAACAGAATTGCATAAAGTGTAGCTAAGTAGTAAACCAAATATTATTCACCAACTTTAGGATGCAAACAGGCTGAATTATGATAAAGCAGAACTGCTTTTCATTATCCCTAATTGATGCCTACTGCATAAATTCTCCTGAACTTTCGTGAGAACAGTCTTGTAAAAAGTTCGGTAATCAAGCAGGCTACTTAAGTCCAATCAGCCAAACAGAAACAAATCTACTAATGGTTTTACCTGTAAAGAAGAGATGGTTTCTGCTGCCTTGTTTCGCTCCAATGTTGCTTCAGCAAGTTGCATTTCTAAATTTTCTCGATGCTAAAGTGAACCACAAACAAGACAAAATCTGAGCACAACTAATAGAAAAAAGAATGCAGTGAAGTTTAAACAAGTAGAAATATGGCCCAGAGCCAATTTTGTGTGTCAAACAACTGCATATAAGATTTACCTTCTGATGTTTGGCAGATAGCTCACTTATAGAAACTTCCCGTTTTTCTTCAGCAGCTTGTAACAAACCTCGCAAGTCTTCCAACATCTGAGATTGAGCCACAAACGTAAATTTAGAGACATGCCAAAGATTTCTAGCGCAGACCATACAAGAAATAGCTCACAAATGAACAATATGTTGCATATATGCACCTAGTCATATGTTCATGATCGAGGCCACGCAATATGCATTAGCTAGTTATTAGGTTCGATCGTCCCCTCTCCATGTCAACCAAAAGATAAAATAACATAGAATACATGAATGCATGACCAACGAAAAATAGAAGACATGAATGCATGACCTGAAGATACAATAAAGCAATGACAAGTCCTTCAATGTGCCACAAAGATCTAGCTACATTAAGCAAAGGACCTTATCCTTGTAAAAGTAAAGCTCAAATAAAAACCCTATCCTCACAAAGAATAAACATAGCACCGCTCAGTGAAGACTCCACAGCCTTTTTTCCTTTTTCCTTTTTTTTGGGGGGGGGGGGGGGGGGCTGTGTTCTGGTTTCAGCCTTTTAAAAATGTCTCACAAACCTGCTCCTTCTCCAACAATGATTGCTGCAGTGTCTCAAGAGCCTGCTCCTTCGGCTCCAGTGCATGACGGAGCTCTTCTATGTTGTCTCGAAGCCTACAAAGTTAATGATGATTTCTCATATTAAAGAACAGCGGAGAAGCAAATATAGTAATAGATTATTGGAGTACAATAGACAACAGCACAACAAAGACCATTCTTTCTAATACCACACATTTTCATATATTGATTTATCTGTTAGATTAAAATAAAAATATACCATATCTATCAAACACAAAACAAACAAGAAGATTAAGACAAATTGAAACAAGGGCGAAAAACTACCAAACAAGGACATCTAGGAAATTCTATCTAGAAAATCTCATCCATTTAACTGGAACTTAAGGCTTAATGTTCATAATGAAATATCACAAATCAAGAATGTCGTGCCTGATAAACTGCAATAAAGACATTCAGCACATGTTTATATGACATGGGTGAATTGTAAAAGCAGTGCACTGTTGGAAAGAAAGGGAGCAAAAAGGGCCCATGATGGCTAATTTTGAGATGGAAGGTAGATAAGTTATACAGAAGTTTTCATGAAGTGCTCAAGAAAGATATTACTTATTGTTTGTAGTTCTCAGTTGCTGTCTCTCTGCATCCATTGCTTTTAAAGCTTCATTAGCTTGCTGTCGTGTGCGCTCCAGATCTTGCTGCAGTGCTGAAAGTTGGGATGCAGCTTTCTCAGCTCTTTCATTCACCTCATGAAACTGGGCCTCTAAATCATCTTTTTCCTAAGGTTCAACAATTCCAAGCAAATGCAACTCAAATTTTGCTTTCAGCGATTAAATCTAGTTCAGTTTAGTTCTCCTAACAGGTGCAACGTGTGTGACATAACGGGTTCATGGAAATTGGAGGAGAAAGCACATCAGTACATATGACCATAGAAATGGTCTGGTCACTGTCTCCAACACCACTTAGAATGTTCTAAATATCCCTCTTATCAAAAAGTTTAATTGTTTCCCTGGCAACATCACGTAGACTCCAAATACCCAAAACTGGGCATTATAGTATATAACAGAATACAGTCAAGATTATCTAAAATGGTCTTGAAATATCTGAAAACCTTTCTTTCTCTTTTTAACCCTTTTTTTTTATGAAAACATCCTAAATCCTTTTAAGAGGTGAAGAGTGCATAATCACAATTTAAACTCTCTGGCATTTTCAAAAAGTTCAAAGAACTGTAAAACGGCCTTCTGTAACCACGGTCCCAAGTCCTATCCTGCTCACTAAGTAATCCAACACATAATTTCCACAAACCTTGGCCTATAATAAACAAAGGTTTTAACGCTGTTGGATTGCAGTTTCTCTACCACATAAGCAACATAAATGAGGAGGGATATCCACAGTTTACTTACCCTGCCATCATTAGTGGGTAATTAAATAATCCCTGTGTAAGGCAAGACTTTTCCACATTATATATATATATTTATAAGCATTTGACACTTTAGTAACTTCGATATGTCCATCAAATACATTAATCCACAATTTTGTGTAAATAATAACTTATTCATGGTGTGGCACCCAGAAGCTTAGTTTTGAAGCATAAGGCTGTAACTTCATTGTCTCAGTTTCTTGAGGCTATGTTCTCTAAGTCTCATTAAAGCATGGGGCCTTGATGCACATCAAGATAAGGTGAACAGTGTATACCTGCTGTGCCTTATAGTCACTAACACATTTAGCAAGAGGGGGCAAGGGCAGATAGTAAACCACCAAAGTTCAAAATCTAACCCAAGAAAATTTCACAATTTTGAGCAAAAACCTAGACTGCACGAAATTTCTTCAAATTAAATCCCAAATTGCAGATTTCAATTAAATCAAAGCATAATTCCAATCTCTGAAACATATTTAGGGCGTTTTGACCTAGAACAAGAAGATTCTCTCATCAAGTTTTTACTTATTTACATGTTCTTAGTTCTTTTGAATTTAAATTTTTTTCAACTACATAGAATAGATTATAGAGGCATCCTCAAGCAAAATCAGAATTCCAAAAGTACAGCATCGTCAATTATTAAGCATTTTAGAAAGAAAATATATATGGGCCTTGCATCACTGAGGCATGCACCTTTTTCTTTCACCTTAAACCTCATGCCCCAACTTCTAAGAACCTTTGCGCCTTGGCGCCCCTTGCACATCTAATACTAAGATGCCAATTGTACATGTCATGTCACTTTTTCAACCTTTTCCTAGTTCTAGATTATGGTGGACTAAAGAAAAATAAATCATCAGATTCTTCTATGCTTGTATTCTAGAGTACTAGGAAATCAGAGCTTTTTAAATCCAAGGTCCAGCAGACATGACTGCTGCACTTCAAGGATAAGGTCGTAAACATTTGACCCCGCTCATACCCCTCATTGCCAGCACTTGGAAGTATGTATTGAACTTGGATTTGTACTGCAATGAACCATGCCCCCCTCCCCAGCCCGCGCACCCACCCCCCTCCAAAAAAAAAAACCATACATTTCAGTTCACAAAATCTAGATGCATGGGCTATCCCTGGTGTTGTAATATCAAAAATGTCATTCATTTAGGGCAACCTTGTTACTAGCATCATGAGCAAAGTATCATAAGTCTGTTGACTTAGCAATTTTGCATCAAGTACAACCCAAATCTTTTGATGTTAGGAGGATTTGGCTCAGCTGGATCACGTGCTATCGTATTGTTCCAATTCCCTCCTCCCCTAAGTCCCACGCTCAATAGAGAAACCACATGACAGGCGATAATAATTCCCTATCTTCTGCTTCCGAATCCTCTACCCGAGAAAACAGTAACAATAAACCTCCCTACAAGATAATGCATTGTATCCTGGCATCTGGAGCCTCAAGTTTCCCTCAGGTCAGTTCAAAGGACAATTTCATCACTCTAAATTATCAACAACCATCCTCTTAAAAGAATAATTATTGACAATTCCTCGGTCAGTTCATATAGTATCCTTTGTTATGATTAAATGATGTCTCTCCCATTCCTCTCCTGATTTCTGGGGTCACAATTGTCCCTATTTACAACATCTAAACTTCGCAGGATCAGTGTTGACTATAAATAGTTTCATCCCTTACACCGATTTTTATTCCCCCTTTAGAGTTAAAAGGCTGAGATGGTCCTCAAAAAGAACTAAGCCACATGAGTCATATCAACTGCTACTAACAGAAGAAGCTTCATATACTATACGCAGGAGTAGCGGACCATTTGTGGCTAACCCACGATGTGGCACCTCTGCACAAGCAAATGATCTAGTCAATCTGCCAACAAAACAGAAGAGCAGCATAACCTGCCCACCCCTCATATAAAAAGTCACAAGATGCCATACCTTCTGAACTTCTTGAATGCGTTGCTTTGCCCTTTTGTGAAGCCTACTAAATTTGGAATCAAGCTCCGAGTATTTATCATCTCTTTCCTTTATCTCTTGCTCCATCTTCTGCTGAGCTACACAGACAAACAACCAAAAGAACATGATCTTGATGACCAGATAGCAACATCATTCTTCAGATTCTTCAGACGTCACCATCCTACGATACGCTGGATCTCATAACTTTGGACATCAAACCCAAGATTCAGGTGGGCAACAAACATACAGCGATCCACTTTACTAGATCAACGGGAAGCTGTTAAGATTTCAATTGTCACAGTGCCCAAAATGAAATAACAACCCAACAGAGTTCATGTAAGCTATAATAAGTTATAACTTAGTAGCTTACTTTCTGCAAGCTTAGATGAGAGCTCAAGGACCCTGGCATCAGCCTCTGAATATGATTCTCTCAGATGTTTCAGAGCCTCTTCGGCAGCAAACCGTGTCTGCCTTTCTTCCTTTAGTTCTCTGTTCAATGACTCTATCTTTTCCTGCAATGCCTTCACGGCATCTTCTCGCTGGACTTCTAGGTTTTGTGAGTTTGGCATTTGCAAACCCTTGACATGAGACTTAAAATACTCATTTTGAAACTTGAGCTCAGTAATCATCTGAATCAGTTGATCTTGAGTAGCATCAGGACCAATTTCATCATCATCATTACATACCCCATTCTCCTTGATATGAGCTTCATCCCCATTCGCTTCAGTGAGTTGCTCCGCCACTTTGGACTCATCTTTCACTTCTTTTTCTGCCATTCCACCGACATCTCCTTCCTCCGACAACATTTTCCCCGCTCCCTTAGATCAACGAACTGAATTGCATGACCTAAACAATGATACACACAAAAATTCGCAAAACCCAGATGCAAATAGGGGAGAGAAAACCTAAATCATAATACAATGCCCTCGATCTGCAATTGAACTGCGAAGGAAGGGACAAATTCTAAGGAATTTCTGCAATTGGGGAAGCATATCCGACAATGTTGATTAACAATTGATTTGTTTGGAACTAGAATGCGTGAAATTCAGAAATCGGAAACAAAGGCGACCCGGGGGCTCGGAAGCAAGCGGAACCTGCGAATTGGACTTGTTTTAGGGCATTTTCAATCAGAGTGCCAATTTTTGAAACTCAAGTCTGTCGTACCAGCAGAAGTTTCATTTGCATTCTATTCAGTTGCTTAACCATTGGAATTCATTTCAAGATAATTAAATTAAATATTTATCATAGACCCCATAATTAAATATAATTTATTACTTATTACTTATTATTTTTTATTTTGTGCTTGTACTTTAACTTTTGTAACATGTGAATGTTTTTTATTTTTGAAATTAAGAAATATTTTTTTTGTTAACCATAAAAACAGATAATTTGAAATTACATAAGCTTTTTCAAAATAGCTAAAATACTATGTTATTATAAATAGGGTGTTGTTCCATAGTATGAAAGAAGATAGAACAGCACTGTATATTGAAGCAAGGCTTTTTCAAACATCAAATCCAAGTGAAAAAGTGTCAGAATAAAAAATACTTTGCTTCAATATATATATTTTTTTAATGGTAGAAGTACAACTCCAATTGGTTTTCAAGGTGCTGGAATCATGTTGAGGTACTATGTCAGCTCTCCAATTATGACAGAAAAAGTAAAGCTCACGAAACGATACATTCAGGATGAGGAAAAGACAAAAAAAAAAAAAAAGAACGCGGGAAGGAACTGGGGCAAGTTCCGTCCCCTGTGCCTTGGCACGCGTGCTTCTGGCTGAGGGTGACACATGTGACACGTTGGCCTAACCCTTACCCGCGTGACATTAGGCTGGGGATGGCCTTAGCTTGTTGATCAGAGTCGAGAATTTGTATGTTTTCCCCCCTTGTTTTCTACTCTTCTCGTTCTCTTTTTCCCAATTTCAGTTTAATCCTCGAGTTTTGGAATGAAGGTGACATGTAAAAAAGGTGCAATGAGGCATGTCAACGTGATTAGCAGAGTAACATTCCGGATATTACATATTCACATGTATTCATAGACTTCTTTTTTTCTTTCGGATTTTGATATAGATTTTTCGGGGTTAGGATTTCTATTTGATGTAAATATGGACGAATCTACTACTAGAGGAAGAGTGCCCATGAACATCCATCTCCCCAAAAGAAATTTAATGATTTATTTTTAATGTAATTAAATTGATATATATGGACACTCCTAAATTAGTGTTTAAAAAATTAATGATACTCTTTAATATATACAGCTCACATAGTGATTTTTTAAAACTTTTTTAAATATCAAAAATACAGTTATGAAGTTGAAATTTGATAGAAAAGTAAAATAAAATTAAATGCATACAAGTCCAAATTTCTCTCTCACTCCCTCTATTACTTGGAGTTTAAACTTCAAATTTATTCTAATTCTAATATTTTTAACTTTCTTTTATTGTTATCATTTATTTTTTCGGCTATTTAATTACAATGTGTTCTTGACGTAGATTTTTCTTTAATTTGGTATTAATGATTGATTTAAACTTGATGCTATTTGTTTTTCCCTCTTTTGGTGCCAATTAACTAGTGAGAATTGCTTATTTATAGTTGTATTTCATGTTTGACAAGTTTACTTCCTGCCTTATTTTTTTTGGTTTTATTACTTGGTGCTGAAGATTTGTCCTCTATAACTAACGATTTTAGTAAATACTAACATTCTGCGATTTCGTACAATTTATATATCAAATTCAAAACATAGCTTTTTGTAGTAAGTATATTATTATTACTTGTACAAAATAAACGACCATAATATGTATCATATAATTTCTTTTTTTTGGTATTGTACATTAGTGATGATGTTAATAGATGAACGCGCCTATTCTAAACATATAGATCCGCCACTTGATGTAAAGGGTTTTTCCAGCTAAATAAAACAATAGCAATCATCCAAAAATAAGGGTGTAAAAGAAAACTCAGGTAAGATAAATTCTAAGACCTACCATTGTCATATGCTACATCCAACATGCCACCTCCATCTATCCACTCTTTATGCCACCAAATTTAGCTCCCTTCGCAACCATGAGAAGCTCACAGACCTGAATTATGCTGCTATCCTTCTAACATTACTCGCCACTGCTTCTGCCTCCCCAGACAACTCGATTCCACCTTGGAGGGCATTTGTCACCCCCATGACTATCCCCTTCCATTATCACACCATCTCCCGACTTCTCGCAATTGCCTTAAGCCCCACAAGTACCACCGCAGTAACAGACCCATCCTAGTCCCACTTAACCTAGCTCAGTGTGGCAAACTCCTCCTTGAATGCAATATCGACATTGACCTTGAAACACCCACTTGTGGTGCACTCCACAACCCCCATTTCTTCCCTCTGACCACCATCCACCCCATGTTCTTGATTAGCAAATCCCAAGTTGACTGGAACGATTCTCCATTCACAACATTGAACTGTATGAAAATATGGAAAGAATACTCATGCCTTCTATGACAGAGAAGGCATGAATTAATTGTCCTCAATATCTATCAGCCTCCAAATTAACATTAGTCTCTCGTTCATCCGCGTGTCCCAAATTCGGTCCCATATAACACTCACACAACCAACCCACTTATGTTCGTCAGAGATGTTGTAAGCTGATTTGGCATTGAACCCGCCTTAGCCTTTTTCACTGAACAAATTGATGCCTTTTAGGGGAATTCGAAATAGGGGTACTGATAATATTATCAACAGTACATTCACATCATCAAAAGCAGTTTAATAAGGGGAATATGTTTCTTTGAGTAGGATTAGCACTGTGGATGTCAGATGACTCATTATTATCTAATGAATGTATTTAGTTTGTCGCCCAATAAAAAATTCTTTTTTTTTTTGTTTATGGTTAAAATTAAACTTGAGTTAGGTAAGTACTCTAAAAGCTTGTATGACAAGATCTTTCAATGTACAAGATTTGTTTCTTGTCCAATATTCTGGATTAGATGATGGTTGTCCCCACAAATGGACATGTTGTCTTAACATACAAATTTAAGGTCCTTGCAGGTGTGTTCTCTTTATCATACATAAGCCCCTTGTGCTCGGACCGGCAAAATAGGAATATTGTCCCTCAGTGACCCCCCTCTGACTCAAGTAAGAAAAATATGACAAGTGTCAAGTAGAGAAGTAGACAACAAACCGTTGTGTGATTGGGCCATCTTCGACCTCTCAACTCACCGCTTACCTTGGGCATTATTCAGGGCTACCACCAGCCTTCAACCTCCCCCCCCCCCCCATTTAAGCCCCTTCTCATTCCTTCAAACCCTAGTTGTCACAAACCATTTGTAATAACCCAACCCTAACCCATATTTATTTATTTAAATTATATTTATTTATTTATTTAATCATATTTATTCATTTAATTAATCATGTTTATTGATTTAATCAATCATGGTTATTGGTTTAATCAAATCATGGTTAATAATTCAATTACACTCAATTTATATATTTACCGAATTACTTTATGTTACCTAAATTTTTCACTTTCATTTATCATATTTAAGCATCCCGTTTAGGAGATATTTTATTCAGGTCCCACTTTGCAATTCAAGCTTCATTGATTGAAAATTCAACTTTTGTTGATTGATTAAATTTCAAGTGAATGGATAGTAGGCCTCGATAATTATAATTGAGCGTTAAATTATTTTTCATAACGTCACAAAATTTTAAGTTTTAGCTATGCAAAAACTTGGCCCCAAATTCATTTATTTTGGCCCAATTCATTGGGCCCAAATTATGACCCAATTTCATTAGGCTCAAATTTTGGCCCGAAAATTTTAGTGCAACTAAATTAAGTTAAGTACTATCATTTGTGTCTAATTTTAATTAGCAAAAAGAGATTTTGGGAAGGATTAATTGTCAGTCAAGTAAATATAATTAGCTTGAGATCATTTTTCAACCAAGTAAAAAGAACAAAAATCCCACTTCACCTCTTCTTCCTTTTCCTCCACCCCATGGTTGTTCCCCCAGTTTTTGCCCGGCTAGTGTTGCCGCCACTCCCAGCCACCACCCCGTGCACCACCAGCTACCACCCCAACTCCCACCACCACTAAACATCACCTCCTTCCTCATATATTCAAGCTCAAAGTGAGTAACTCTATCACTATCTTGTTGATTTTGGTTTTGATTCTTGGTTTTACGTTGGATTTGATTATGGATCATGTTATCTTGATATAAATAAGAATTATTTTGATATTTTAATTGTTGGTTAAGCTTAAAAGCATGCAAGGATTGAGGTTGTTTACGACCACCCAAGCTTAAGTTTGAAGTGATGGATTTGTATTGTTTTGTATATGATTTTGTAAGTTTTAGTTTTGTTGATGGTTATGATGATGTTTTTGGTGATTTGGAATGATTTCAAGTGAGGATTTATGTGAAAAAAGAGAGGAGAAAACAAAAACAGTAGGGGCTGAAAATAACAGAAAACAGGGGTGACTTTGAGAATAAACTAGTAATGATCATCCCATTAAAAAATTATTATTATTGGTGGGTTGATAGGTCAGTGTGTTAGCTTTCAAAATCCTTTTGAATCGCCTTAATCCAAGTTATATGGACAAAGTTATGGTCATTTTATGAAAACTGTGCAGGTTACACCAAAACTTGCATACTTATGTTCTAGCCCCATTTTGGAAATCTTGTGGTGGGAATCACACTTGGTGTTCTAAATGAAAGTTTTTCAAGACCTCTTATTCTTTCTATATTAGGGTTTGAGGTCTCTATTTGAGCTCAAGGGTGAAAGTTATAAATTTTTGAAGTGAACTGACCTGCTTTGGTGTAAATGAGACTGTTATTGCAATTTCTGTGCAACATATACTTGGAGGAAAATTCTGAAAATTTTACTGTAGATTGTCCATATTATTTTCAAATTTTCTATAAGATTTCATGAATTTTGGTTGAGTATTTTGACTTTGGTGATTTTTGGAAGCATTTTGAGCAATTGTGTAAAGAGCAATAATAAAGACTGAGTGAGATTGATCATACACTCATTTTGTTTATTTTGGGCCACATAAGGTCATTTAAGGTGGAAATTAGTATTCATGGACTTTCGTGGAACTTTTAGCTTGATTAATGAGAAAGAAGAGGACAAATATACAATTTGGGAGCTTGTTTATGAGTTTTAAATCAATTATGGACTTTACAAAGAAAATACCAAAGAGCTGTCGGTCTTTCGGAGGACATGGCTCAGGATAGGAGGTTGTGGAGGGACAGGATTAAGGTTTTGGATTGTAGGGGACCGCCTCCGTAGGGGGCAGTAGCCTAGGCGGTGTAGGGCGGGTAGGGTTTTTGGTGTGCTTGTCTGCAGGTCACGCTGTCTGAGATGCGACGACACTAAACGCCCCTGGTTTGTTCAGGTATGTCTCTACTCCTACTCCTTCTTTATTTGCTTTTCCCCCCCCTCCCTTTTTCTCCTCCCCCCTCTGCTTTCGCCGTAAATGGTTTCGCAATTGTTTTCTCTTTAAACTTTTCATCTAAACTGTTTTTGTGGGTCTTATGGAATCAACCTCTCTATGGGTAGGAATACTAGTAGAAGTAAGGTTGCCTACAGCTGGATCTCCCCAGATCCTGTGAAAGCGGGACCCACACTGGGAGTGTGTTGTTGTTGTTGTTGTACAAAGAAAATACCAAGTTTAGTGAGCTTAATAGATTCTATTGAGTTCAATAGCTCATTTGGGGTGGAATTCTATATATAATGAATTTATGAGTGAAATATGAAAAGTAGGGAGAGTTGTGACTCAGAAACCATATTTATCAAATCATGTTATTGTAGTTTATGCTATTTTGAACAAATATATATCTCTCTTGGCCTCAAACCTTTATTACTTACTCAATTCAGGATGTATCAAATGTATTTATCAAGCCAACCTAGTGTACTTGTTGTTATCTTGAACCAAGCTATACATCAATGAGCCTTAAACCCGTATTAGCAACTTATATGAGAAAAGGCCACAACCACTCTCTCATTTGTCACCATCAAGGCCTTTTCTTTTGTAATCTCATTTATCTCATTGTGGTCTATTTTACTTTCGTTTACTTTATATTGGATTTAATTACTTTTATTAATTCAATTTCGAAGTTATATTGAAATACCCAAGTTATATATACCATTTAATTACTCAATTATGTGAGCAAGGATCATTTACTGACTACACATACTTACAATGACATTTATAAAACAAAATCAATGCATAGTTATCGTTCCCCATTATGCATAAATGTTATCAAGTCGGAACATATTTATCAAGTTAGATGACATTTATGAAATAGATGACATTTATCAAGTTAGATAACATTTTTTTAAAGACTCAAGGTACGTCCACTGTCTGTATCTTCAGAAAGTAGAACATGCTTATCAAGTTACAACTCTTAATGAGTTTATCAATAAATCAATTTATACACTGATTTGCCATTTAGCTTGTGACCGCGCTAGTTATCATCTATAGGGCATCAGTCCGTCATTTACCCGCGCTGCTTCAGGCTAACTCTTAATCGGATTGACAAGTGTACACCTATGTATAGATCATATCATTGCAAGGGGTTTACATCCAGATAATAATGAGTAATTCAGTTTCATATTACTTTCATTTCATTTTCATTGTTATTGCGAACTAAATGAATTGCAAAGGCGGGTACTCATCAACAGTGTTTCTACACTCATTTTACAATATAGGAATGCATGTACTGAGTTTTAGCTCATATTTTAGAATTGTTTTCATGTTTTCCATTTTAGGTGATGAAGTATCACATGTCTCCATTAAACATGCCCTTTTGAAAGTCATCAGATGCTCACAGTGGATTCAGCATAGCATAAATGTCGGGATCGACCTCAGGGTTAAGTTGAGTCTATATTCAATATACTTGTGTTGTGTGGAGTATGAGTTAGCACATGGTATGATTAAGTCGGTTGTATTGGATTTGAACTATTATGGACATTAGTCTTAGAGTATTTCAGTTTAATAGATATTGTGATTGTGAACATGAGTTGCAAGATTAAATGGTTTCAGTGAGCCTTGTCCTCATTAGGACAGCAGTAGCACCTTCTATCATTAAGTCTTATGCTGTAGCTTTTCATAATTCATATCTTTAGTATTTTGGGGGTGATACACCATCCTCTCGTCAAACCCCTGTCCGTCTTCTTTGTTGCCTTTATCCTCCCTTGATGCATCCCTCAGCAGTCCATTATTGGACTTTGCCAGTAACTAGCTACTGGCGGTAGGGCCGGCAAAAAAACTCGTACCTGTTTAAAACCCACAAAACCCGTCCCAATAGATACCGGTATGGGAGGTGGAAATAGGAAAAAAATGGATATGGGGTGGGTATTACTAAAATGGATATGAGTATGGGTATGTGTATAGGTCCTACCCATCCCATATCCGTTTTATCAATACCTGTTTCGTACCTATCTCATACCCGCCCCATGTAAAACCCATACCGGTTTGTTTAAAGTTCTAATTTGTTATTTGTACTCAAATATTTTGCTAGTTGCTTTGAGTTGTATGATATTCAAGAACTTGCGGAATATTTTGTTTAAAACTGTAATTGTCAAGTGCTAATTTATTGCTTTGATTGACAAACTTTTAGTTGTATTTGGTATTGTTCAAGGAATTTTTGGGGTTGCTGAAGATGACGTGGGATGAGAGCGAGCTTACGTGATGGCACGTGTGAAACGTTTGTTGGTCTTCTCCTTGAACGCTGGACCTGCAACAAGGGCACCCCAGGTTGTGATGCGAGGAGCGCCTCTCCAACGGTGAAGTCAATGGAGGGTCACAGTAAAAGACAAATCAATGAAGAGAGAATGTATAAGGAGTAAGAAAATATGTCAGAGAGTGAATTTTTTTTCCAGGGTAGGTAGGTGGGTATTTATAACTCCTGTAGCGAAGGGTAAAATGGTAATTTCACTATGAAGGTTACCTTAATGGGTTGCCAAATAGTTTGCTCTATGGGGCTCCTGGTTAGGCCCCAAGGTCCCGCCAGGGCTTGCTTTGCCTAACTGGGCCTAGCCCACGATCAGGTATGTGGGGGTCCACCTAGGAAATCATATTTTTTGGATCATGTATGATATACTATGTTGTTAGAAGTTTGGTGTTAATGTGACATATTGACTACTTGATGTCAAATATGGGTACAAAATGAGTTTAATTCTTTTTTGTCTATATGTACCCGAATAAAACTCACATACCGCTATACCCAATGGGTATGAGTATAGGTATAACTTTACAATACTCGATGGATATGAGTATGAGTATTAATTTTGAAAATGAGAATGGGTGAAGATATAACTAAATCCGCCCTGTACCTGCCCTATTGCCACCTTAACTGGCGAATGTACATTCTCTTACATTTTTTGGATAACCAATAGCAAAAAATATTATCTTAAGTAGTATATGAAAACTCTTAGAATTTTTGAAGTGGACATAATACTAAGTAAAAAAATAAAGAAGAAAAAATGCGACCATACAAAAAAAAATTGTACGTGTCATTGTAGCTATTTACCCTATCTATGCCCCCTCCGCCCAAATCACAAATAACTTATACACTACCATCATTCATCTCCAGTTCTTCTGTATTCCATAAAAAGCAAAATAAAATAAAATAATTGTAAGTCACCATCTATATTATAAAAACTATTTTAAGAGCCTATAATTTGAAAACATATTACAGGGTACCTCTATCATATGAGAATCATCATAGTGTTAAAAAAACAATACTGTCTTAATTGAAATGAAATAACTTATCAATAAATATTTAAAATTTAAAAATCTATCAACATCCAATTAATAACCTATTCTTACTCATCATCATTACCTGAACTGACTGCCAATGTCCTTTTGAATTTTAGAAAAAGTTATTGCCCCTTGCAACTTTGAAATTAAAACATAAGAAAAAAATGAAAAGTCTTGTTAAGATAAAATAAAGCAAGAGAAAAATAAATTAAGAAGAATACCGCAAAATGCATGAAAACCCCATATATTACATAGCTAACTATGTGTAAGGTTAGTGAATTGAGGCAGAGTAGACTAATGATCCTATAGTCATGTGGACAGTTGTTGAAACAAAAACCTTGCATAACAAAATACAAAAAATAAATAAAAAACAATTTCTTAAAAAATAAATAGTCATTTGATGATTTATTTTTATTTTCCTTACTCATTTTCTATGATGTAAATGTTTAAAAACTCAAAATTTAAATTTGGAATAAAAATTAAACTCATTTCCCGTGCTTAGCACCTCCATTCTCTCCACTAAAAAGCATCTTCCCCTCACCAAAAGATTTAAGACCCTATTTAGTGAACAAAACTAGAATGAAATGGAGTCATTTCTTAATTATTTTAGAGACACGTGGGTACGGAACTTGAATCATGAAACCACATGTTTAAAAAGAATGAATGGAATCAAGTTTCAGTTGTTGTTGTTTGGCTAGCAATTATGGAGTCAAATCGAACCTGTTTTATTTTAAAAATATATTTCTAATTAACTATTTTTGTGATTTTTTGCATTATAATATTTCCATTTAATACAAGTTATTAATAATAAATTAATTAAAAATATTATTAATTCATTTTGAAATCAATAGATTTATCCTTTATTATTTTAAAAAAGGTTATTAAATTTGAATTTTTTTTTGATTGATAATATATTTTATAAATCCATAATTTTAAAACAAATTAGATTCAAAACTTAAGATATAAATTCATAATTTTATGAACTTAAAAAGAGAATCCTGAGCAGCCAATCCATAATTTTAAACATTATTATTATCATTATCTCTTTTGAAGTAAAAATAAATATGATTTTGTCAAAAACAGAAGAAAAGCAAGTTTTATAATTAATCAAATTTGGACTCATTCTCTTCCTCGCAATGATCCCTCTCACAATAGCCATTGCTTGTCCCCTTTCTACTTCTACCTCTCATCTTCCTCGTAGACTCATGATGGAGCAGTGATGGACCAGATCTGTACCTAAGATACCATACCTTTGTGTCGATATTTAGCGAGCAACTGTCATGGCAGCGACTCTTCCTATAGTGATGTCTTCATTGCTTGTCGATGACAAACGACAGCTGCCCCACAACTATGGCGTTGCCCCGACCCTCCTCCTGCAATTAGGGTTTAGAAAATGGGTTGAACAACAAAGAAAGAAGTAGACTGGTGAACGGTGGCTAAGAGCAATACTCGTCTCTCATTTTGTATTAACTCTTTTTCTCTCTCTAGAGTTTTAGGTGAGAACTGTAGATAGGATGGGACCAATGACGAGAATGGTGAAAACTGAAACTTCTTTTTATTTTTCTTTTACTTTTACAACATTAATATGACCCCTAGATGCATGGGAATTTGATACTCGATTTTTAGGGGGTTTAAGTCCTTTCAGATTTGGCAGGGAACTTGATACCTTGAGGTATCAAGTTCCTTCCCCCTGAGGCATTCAATTAACAAAAAAAAAAGGGAACTTGAGGTTTCAGGTTCCATTTCATTTTATCTCAACAAACAACCCCTTAGATGTGTCGATGATAAACAAATCCATTATACCTTTCATCGATACTAGACAAACCACTTGGACATCCTTCCCATTGAACATAGGGAGATGAATAAAGTAAGTTCTTAATTTTAGATATTCACTGCGTATTATTTTTTTGAATAATTTTGTTTCAAAGAAGACAACACTGTTTCCTTAAATTGACTAGAGGTGGAGAATAGGTTAGGTTAGATTAGGTTCATATTCTTATCGAACTCAGACATGTTGAAAAATTCCTTGACCTGAACCTAACCCGTTTATTAAACCGGTTAGAAAACCTTATCCTATATGTGCCCATTTAATTTTAAACGGGTTGACCTTATTTTGACCCATTTAACTCATTTAAGATAAACGGATTGTAGTTCAGGTCACCTCATTGCCTTTTTACCAATTTAACTTTAAACTAATACCTAATTACCTACTATAGAAAATTTATATATCATAGCAAGTAATTATGGTATAAAGTTCCCCCAATTCATCAAAATTCACATATATATATTTTTAATTTTTGTATTCTTAATTATCAAATGAAACAGTAAATGGATAAATGATAAAGGTTATTGAGTTGACCTATTTAACCTATTTAATTAAACGAGCTAGATATGTATTTTTCGTGTCGAGAATCATGAACCAAATGTAACTCATTTAGTTAAACGTGTCAACCCATTTAATTAAATGGATTGAAATCTATACCCAAATCGACTTGACTTCATGTCGGTTTCAGATTGGTAATAGTATCAGTCAGCTTTACTCAACTCTAAGGTTGAATAATGAACCTCATAATAGTTTTTATTAAATAACAGGGAACCCGTAATGTATCATTAAATTATAGGACACTTGAAATAATTTTCATAAAATGGTGCCTCAAAATTATAATTTTGATAAATAATAATAAAAAAAAGCTAAGGTTAAGAAGTATCAAGTTAAGGATTTTGGATCCAGCCATGAGGGAGGATTTAATGATCTGAAGAGCTTCATCTGATAAATGGGAACATTTTTTTGGCTAAGGGGAGGAGATGTTAAGAGAGCAAAACCCAAACAAAATAGGATGCATGTGAGCATGTTTATTGCTATGCAAAAAGTGCACTGAGTACAAGTTTAGAATGATACATATATACAAGTCAGAATCCCATCTTATCGCTCCATTACAAAATTGATAGCTTGGCAAGCATAAATAACAAACCCATATCAGAAGACTATCTACACCCATATTAGAAAAACTATGTACAAAAGTACCTATTCCCAACCTGCCCTTCCAGTTGGAGGGCGGGAAACTTGCTAAAGAAAGAATGATGTTGAACCCTAGTTAGAGGTCTGGTGAAAACATCAATAAGCTAAGGGTTGGTAGATATGTAGGATAAGAAAATAAGACCCTCTAGGAGTTTTTGCTTGGCGAAATGACAATCCAATTTGATGTGTTTCTTCCTCTTATGGTATACTGGATTCCTTGCAGTGTAGATAGACGCTTGATTGTCACAGTGTAAAGGTGCAATTAGAAAATTAGAGGTAATGAGCTTATGCAAGAGCCTAAACGACTAAGTTAACTCTTAGTTACTCTCCTCATAGATCTATATTCAGATTCAGCAGAGGAAAGAGAAATAGTGACTTCTTTGATTTCTAGCTAATAGGAGCATCAACAACAAAGACAATGCAGTCATTAATGGATTTCTTTGAATAACGACAAGAACCCAATCCAAATCACAAATGGTCTACAATTGGAAAGAAGGATTTGCGAAGATAAAAACGCCTAGATTCAAAGTACCTTTGAGGCATTTTAGAACAAGGATGGATGCATCAAAATGAGGTTTTCGATGAGCATGCATCTATTGACTTAAATGTTGCATAGCAAAGGCTAAGTCTTGTCTGGTATGAATAAGAAAATTTGAGTTTCCCAATCAAAGTTTTGTATAAGGTAGGGTTGGAAAAGGGATCTCTTTGTTCAGGATGAAACTTGTGATTCAAGTCAAGAGCAATAACCTCGAAAGGGAATGCTTGAATGAAAGATCTAAAGCAACCTCAAGACCTCCAAATTCTCTTTAAAAAACAAGGATAAACTTTTTCTAGTAGACAACTAGACCTTGAGGTACTTTTGATATTTCTTTACCTAGAAAATAATGCAACTCTCCTAAATCTTTGATTTTAAATTGAGCATCAAGAACATGCTTCAAAATAATCATTTCATCTTCATATTTCTTGTAAGTATTATATCATCAACATAAACGACCAAGAAAATAACTTTGCTACATGAGATTTTTTAAAACAAACTATAGTCATTCTGATTTATGAGTATGCACGAAGCCTTTAGACTGCCGGACTATAGATAATTTCTCATACCATTGCTAATCACCTTACTTTAACCATGTAGCGATTTCTTTAATTTGCAAAGAACTATAGGAAATGGTGATGATAACACAGGAGGATGTTTCATGAACACATCTTCATGTGATCACTATGTAAAAAAACGTATGTTCATATCCTTTTTAGAAAGGTTCCTCTTAATAGTCATATCAAGGAGAGCTCTAATAGTAGTCATCTTAACTATATGAGAGAAACTATCATCGTAACCTACTCCTGCCTTTTGAGAATAAACTTTAATGACCAATCTAGCTTTTAGCCTTTAACTATGCCATTATATCTCCTTTTAACTTTATAACCCCATTTATAAGGGATAATCTTTTTGTTAATAAGAAGATAAGCAAATTTCCAAGTATTATTAGCAAATACAACACTAAACTCTTGATGCAGAGTTGCTAGCCACTCAGGACGGTTATAGCTTCAACATAGACGGCAGGTTCCTACATCACTTTCTGGGAGAAGGGAACCGAAAGAGAAGCAAAAATAGAATGGGCTATGGCCTACTTACTTAATGTAACACAACAGAGGTTGGCTGTAGAAATGTGAGATTGGTGAACACAAATGGGATCCTTCAACTAAAAATGCGGTTGAGAAATCCTAGTGTTTTTCCTAAGAGATTGTGAAATAGGATTGGAAGATTGCATGTTAGATGGAGATGAAGTGTTGGATGTAGGAGGATCTGATAGTTGGGGAATAGGGAATTCAAGATGGGGATCACAAGGCATGTCTAGGTGTAACACTAAAATTAGAGAAGTGACAGGATCATGATTTTGAGTTTTGAAAGGAAACAAAGCCTCATGGAACACAACATCTCTAGAAACATATATCTTCTTATCATTAAGAGAAAGGAGCTCATAAGTCTTTTTTACAAAAGGATAACCAATAAAAACACAAAGCAATAACCATTAGTTTTAACTTGTCTTGATGCAGTTTTATGAATTGTCATGTAACTGAGAAAGCCAAAAGATCTCAGATGATCAACATAAGTAGAAGAATCATATAATAACTCAAAAGGAGTCTTATGGTTCAATCAAGCAGTGGAGAATCTGTTGATGAGATAATTGGCTGATAACAAACATTCCATCTCATATTTAACAGGAATACCAAACTAAAAAAGAAGAGCTCCGCATGTTTTTATTAAATACTTATGATTTCTCTTAACAACATCATTTTGTTGAGGTGCAGAGACATAACAACTCTAATGTTGAATATCCTTCTCAGTAAAGAAAATCACAGCCTCTGTATTTAGGCCAAATTCTAAGGCATTGTCAGACCTAATAGTCTTAACTTGTCTAGAGTAATATGCCTCAGCCATATGAACAAAAGTCTTAATGAGCCAACAACCTCAATTTTATGATGCATAAGATGAGTCCAAATCCTCCATGTAAAATCATCAACTATAGTCAAGAAAAACCTTTGTCCAGTACAAGTAGGAGTTCGATAAGAGCCCTATGTATCAATGTGTGGAGTTATTGGAAAAAACAAGCCTGTGTTGTTTAGCCATAAGATAACATCACATACAATATCTTTACGCTATTTATCATTGAAAGACAGGGACAAAAGCTTGAATTTATTGAAAGCAAGATGTCCTAATCTCTTATGCCATAACACAACATCATTTATTGTACTAAAAAGAGAAATATTGTCAGCAATACTAGGTTGTAAACATAAATATGAAAACTGATGACGAACATGCTAATTGTTAGACAAGTTATTAAAGACATTCTTAGAATGTGCTACACCTTAGCAGCCAGCTGCATTGTGGTCCAAAGACTACAAAGCATGAGACACTATCAAATTTCTGTGGCTTCTTCAGAGAAGGGGCCTTCTTTAGGTAAGATTTAACATTATATAGAACAGAGCAACCCAATTGTATACATAGTTTGTTGATAGATAATAAATTTAATTCGAATTCAGAAACATAAATGCAAAAACATAGTGGAATCAAGAACCCAACTCTAATGGAGACTAGGGGGAGAGAGAAAATAAGAGAGAGAAAGAACAAACAGAGGGGGAAAAATTTTATGTGTGTTATTTGAATGGCCAGGCACATAGCAATCTATTATATATACAACACGGCTTTCCTTCATTTTGTTATAACCCTCTAATAACTAAATAAATATATGAAAAGTATCTAATCACAATAGGTATCATTCTCCACATCCCCCCCAAGGTGGAGCTTGGGGAGGATCTACAAGGCCCAGCTTGGAACAAAGGAACTGATGATGAGGTGAAGCTAATAACTTGGTGAATATATTGGCTAGCTGAAACTTGGATGAAACATATATAGTTTGTAGGAACCCATCTTGAAGCTTATCCTGCACATAATGACAGCCAAGATTAAGCGATTTAGAGTGATTGTGAAACACCGATTTAGATGGAATGTACTAGGTGGCTTTGTTGTCACATGCTAAAGAAATAGGATAGTTAACCTGAACATGTAAGTCTTTGAGTAAACCTTCTATCATCACAAACTCACTAGTGGTTGCTGACAATATAAGAAGGTGTCTCGTTCATAAAAGAAGTAGGACTATACAATTCTCATTGGTTGTCCTCATGTATCAACAGAGAATAAACTTGTGCAAGTGAAGGCCATGGCAAAAAATCAAAATATTGCCTCTAACAACTCTACAAGAGCTATTGAGTCTTATAAGACATTGTATCACTTTCTGATTCTGATGACGCTTATCTAATTTCTTATTGTGACAATAAGTACACTTAGTGCATTCACAAGATGGCATAATAGCCAAATAGTCAAATTCATCCCAAACGTTTTTAGCTTTTGTATAATAGCTGGCAACATCACTAGTACGATCATGCACTTATGAATCTGATACAATTTGGTGCCATTACCTTGGCCAAACATTTGTATAACTCTTTCCAGAAATCATTGACAGTTTGCCGTGGAATCAGCCACTGACAAAGTCAGGTTAGGTTGTCTACAATTCACCATTTGGGGTACGATCGTTCTTCGGACCCTACGTGAATGCGGGGTGCTTGTGCACCGGGCTGCCCCTTTTTTTTTTTAAGGAACATAATGCTTTCGTGGATATTGGCAGAAAGGCCATTTGGAAGCTAGGAATTATCATATCGTTGCATTGTCGTAATTATCCTGATGTAGTCAAATTTGCTGCTGATTTAGTGATTAAACCATCAATAAAGCCAAATTTGTTATTCACAGACAGAGCAACTATGACCACTCTCTCTTCGATCAGGAATCCTTCCTCTACTAAAAGGAGTGGAACACAATATAGATCCAGGACTTTCTGAAAGGTGTTGTTGGAGATCAAGGCACCAAGGGCATCAATGACCTTGAGGAGATAATCAAGGTGTGTCCTAATCCAGAAGTGGTCAAGAAAGTCATGGCTATGGTCAGGGAACACCTCCAACAATTAAGGTACTATGGTTCCAGTTTAGCTAGTTTCTAGCCCATCTTTGTGACCATAATCAGCCTTGATAATGACGTTGGGGATACTGCCAATCCCTCTCACCATTAGTTTCACTTGTCCTTAATCTAATAAAATAGGTTGCAATACTTTTGGACCACAAGAGGTCATCCAACTAAGCTCAAGTTTCAGCTAGTGCAATCTGGATTATAATCCATAATGGTCCAGTTTTGGAGGGAAATTTGAAGTCTTATTAGAATGCTTCTTTTCAAGTGCATTCATGCATGAAAAGGTATCTAAATATTTATTAGATGGGCCTCCAAAAGATGGCAGGTAGCAACCCCAAGGCTTGATCTTATCTAGTTGAAGTTTGAAAGAAGCACCCTTTGGACCAGTTTCTATTTTGCTGACACCCAGAATGCTAATCAGTAGGTCTTATCATGCTGCGAGTGGCCTAAGTTGCTACTTTGGAGAGTGTTTGAAGTACTAAGACCGTCCATTTATGTATAACTTCAGTGACACCTTATTTAGTCACTTGAATAATTAGAATATGTGTCACATTTATACTGGTCGTAGTTTAATATGCTTGTATGCATTCTAAGCTAAGTTGATTAGTAGCTTAACCCTTGCATTAGCATCCCAGTCATGGACTGTAAGAGAGAAGGTCATATAAAACCTCTCTCCTTTTGTAACACAATCAGGTAATTATCTAGAAATCCAAAACTTGAGTTTTGAACTCAATTTTTCTCTCAAACTTCTAGCGGTTGTATCTTAAGTTGACAGCTCAAGTGGTGATACACTGGATCATTTTAGTTCTTCTTGGTGGTGATTCTATATCTAGGAAGTGTTAAAGAGATTGTCTATGTGAGCCTTAAGTGTGGTGTTTCTGTATCACTTGAAGATCACTTGATTTCCCAACTCTATTTGATATATTTATTCTTTTTTGTATTCATTTTAGTTTCTGATCCTAAGGAGGGAGGAGTAAGGCTAGGTACGTCAAGTGGTATCGGAGCCTAATTAGTCTCCTAGGACCTTCTTGTAGCCAAAAATAACCCATTCAACCCAAACACAATTTCAATCCACAAAGAACCAATAGTATATCATCTAGCCTCACTCCAGAAAAAGCAGTTGAGCAAGCTCTTAGGGAAAAGGTTGAGCATAATGGAAGAGTCAAATAGGCTCAAGATCAACTTGGGAAGCTCATGAAAGAAAGGAGTGGAAGCCTAACAAGTCAAGTAGTAACAACAGACATGGTGAGTCCACTTTTGCTCTTCTAAAAGGAAGGATGAAGACAACTCCTTTGCCTCCTCTTTTGTTACTTTTTTCGGGAGAAGGAAGAGAAGACATCACATGAGACATGAAGGAGGGATGTATGATTTCAGGGTTGATATCCCTGAGTTTAAGGGACAACTAGATCCTAAGTTGTTCTTAGATTGGCTCCAAAATATGGACAGAGTCTTTGAATACAAGGAAGTCCCTGATGAGAAAAAAGTTATGCTAGTTGCCTTGCACCTAAGGAAAGTATACTTCAGTATGCTGGTCCAATATAATAGCTAAGAGCATTAGGATGAAGAAATGCAAGATCAAATCCTAGGGAAAAAGATGAGAGAGAAGTTGAAGGCCAAGTTTCTACCAGATCACTACCTCAAAAACAACTTCCTTAAGCTCCACAACTTAAAGTAAGGAACTAAGAGTGTGGAAGAGTAAACAAGAGAATTTGATGTTGCTCAAGTGTGATCTTAGAGAACATGAAATCCAAACCTTAGTTAGGTATTTGGCTGGTTTAGACGAGAAGATAGCCCATATGATTGAGTTACATCCCTGCACCACTCTAGATGACCTCAGTTCACTAACTTACAAAGTTGAATTAAAAAGAAAGGGGAAGCCCACAAGCCACTAAACAAAACCTATCCTTTTCGGAAACCAACACAAAACCATCCAAGACCAAACTAAACGCCACAAAATAGCACCATATCAGCTTTTGCTCCCAAAACCCTAACTAAACTAACTCCTAAGCTTGTGGATGCTAGGAGGTGTTTTAGGTGCTAATGTTTGGGCCATATAGCTTCTTAATGTCCAAACAAAAGGGTGGTGACCCTGGCTGAGTACCAATTTGTTTGTCAGAACATAGAGGAGTCAAAAGAAGAGGGGGGTGAAGAGCTCTTCTTAACTAAAGAGATGAAGGAATATAAAGAGGTCCATATGAGAGGGAAATGCTCGTGGTCAGGATAAGTGGCTTAACAACCCCTAAAAATCAAGAGCAAAGGGAGGCTATCTTTCACACAAGGTGCACCATTGGAGGAAATGTCTGTTCATTGATCATATATAGAGGCATTGCACCAATGTTGGTTCCAAGATCCTTGTGGACAAGCCCCAACCTTCTCCTTACACTATCCAATGGTTAAATTAAGGCAAAGGTATTCACATCTCTTCTAAATGCCTCGTTTCATTATCCAATGGGAAGGGGTATAAAGATAAGATATTTGGTGTGATGTGATTCCTATGGATGCTGGTCATGTTCTCTTAGGCAAACCTTAGTTGTTTAACAGAGGGGTTTTACATGATGGCAGGTTAAACATCTACACTTTTACCAATGGTCACAAAAAGATTACCTATACTCCTCTTAAGCCCTCACAAATTTAGAAGCCCAAAGATTCTTCTCAGCTTGATGTTGTTCTTCCAACCTTATTCAGATTCGAGCATCAAGAGTTCGAGTTAACTCAACAGTTAATCCTTTTGAACCTTGGGCATGAAACTACCCCTCTTTCTGTCCACGCTCTATTACAACCCTTTACAGCTTGAGTACAAGTATGTCTTCCCCACTAAAATCCCCCTAGCTTTACCCCTAAAAGATAAATTTAACACAAGATTGATCTAGTTCCTAGTTCAGTACTCCCAATATAAACCTACTTAAAAAATGAACCATAAAGAGATGAATGAGATCCAAACATAGGTGGATGAGTTGCTAGCCAAGGGAATCATTAGAGAAAGTCTTAATCCTTGAGCTCCGTGGATGTGAAATTTTGGATAAATTTAAATTTGTTAAAATTAAGACTTGTAAAATTTAATACGAATCTAACAAAAGGGGTCAAAAATTTGGGTATAAGATTAAAATAAATTTAAATATTGGGTATCCTTGTAACTATAATCATCATATACCTTCCAACGTATACACACACACACACACACACACACACACACACACACACACACACATA
>JACYFF010019584.1:15878987-15889609 GCA_017589665.1 Selenicereus undatus
CCTTCAAGTTGCGCTTAAGGACCCTTACTCCCATGAGAGGCTAAGAGTGTGGCAACCGGCCGTTAGGCCGTGCTCAATGGCCCTCCGCCCTCGGAGGGGCTAAGAGCATAGCGACCGACCGTGAAGTCGTGCTCATGGGCGCTTAGCCCTCGGAGGGGCTAAGGGCATAGCGGCCGGCCGAGGGCTAAGCGCCCGGTCGTGGGGCCGTTCTCATGGGCGCTTAGCCCCCAGAGGGACTAAGGGCTTAACGACCGACCTTTAGACCGTGCTCAAGGGCACTTAGCCCCCAGAGGGGCTAAGAGCATAGCGACCGACCCTAAGACCGTGCTCATGGGCCTTTAGCCCCCAGAGGGACTAAAAGCGTAGCGAACGACCTTTAGGCCGTGCTCATGGGCCCTTAGCCCCCAGAGGGGCTAAGAGCGTAGCGATCGACCGTGAAGTCGTGCTCATGGGCGCTTAGCCCTCGGAAGGGCTAAGGGCATAGCGGCCGGCCGTGAGGCTGTGCTCATAGGCGCTTAGCCCCCAGAGGGACTAAAGGCATAGTGACCGGCCTTTAGACCGTGCTCAAGTGCGCTTAGCCCCAGGAGGGGCTAAAAGCATAGCGACCGGCCCTAAGGCCGTGCTCATGGGTGCTTAGCCCCTAGAGAGACTAAGAGCGTTGCGACCGACCCTTATGCCGTGCTCATGGGCCCTTAGCCCCTAGAGGGGCTAAGAGCGTAGTGACTGGCTGTGAGGTCGTGCTCATGGGCGCTTAGCCCCCAAAGGGACTAAGAGCGTAGTGACCGGCCTTTAGGCCGTGCTCATGGGCCCTTAGCTCCTAGAGGGCTAAAAGCGTAGTGACCGGCCTTTAGGCCATGCTCATGGGCCCTTAGCCCCCAGAGGGCTAAGAGCGTAGCGACCGACCTTTATACCGTGCTCAATAGCAACCGGCCGTGAGGTCGTGCTCATGGGCCCTTAGCCCCAGAGGGGCTAATAGCGTAGCGACCGACCTTCAGGCCATGCTCATGGGCCCTTAGCCCCCAGAGGGGCTAAGAGCGTAGCGACCGGCCTTTAGGCCATGCTCATGGGCGCTTAGCCCTTAGAGGGACTAAGGGCATAACGACCGAAATTTAGGCCGTGCTCATGGGCCCTCAGCCCCCACAGAGGCTAAGAGCGTAGAGACCGACTGTGAGGCCGTGCTCGTGGGTTCCTATCCCCTAGAGGGACTACTCGAAGCCAAACGCCTAGGTATACTGACTCTCCGCTTCATTGGTGACGTGGTCCATCTTTGGGGGCCACGTGGCGTCGATTCGGGAGGGGTGTGTTTATCGAGGCATGTTGGGGCATGCGACCCACCTTCTGGCTCTATATAAGTATGAGCATCTCATCGACTGGATCATTCGTGTTCCACTTCTGTCCCTTAGAGAGAAAAAGAGATTCTAGAGAGAGAGGCTCTGACATCCCTCTTCTTCTACTTCCTTCCTACATTGCCTTAGCTTCTCCAGCATTCTCCTTGCGACCCTTCGAGGTTTGCTTGGAGGTTAGTCCCTGTTTCCAACCAGGTCTTTTTATTTCTTCGACGTCCATTTCGCCGTATTCTTTGTATATTGTGTCGTCTTGCTCATCTAGTGGGGGCGTCCTTGAGAAGCAGGCTGACCCCCTCATAGAGGGTCGGCATCCGCAACTCCCCAACCTCCTGACCTTTATTAATGGCCGTATGGTGGTTGGATTCCCTCGAAAGAATAAGTTTAGGGAGCCGAAAAGATTCCCTATGCCGTCCCCGTCTTCGAGCCGGGCACGCCCTCGTGGTCCAGCTGTGAATATTCCTCTACCCCCAGCATTCTTAGCCCCGAGGTGACTGTAACGTATCCTTGGGAGGTTACCATAGCTAACTTTGTGCCTGACTTCTAGGTCCGCAGCATGGCGAAGACAAAGTCGACTCCACGCATCCGGACTCCAGACGATTTGCTGGCCGAGAGTTCGATAGGTAATCCCTGTTCAGCTCTTCCCCAATCCAATGCGGAGGTCCTAGTTGCCTCCTCTAGTTCTAGCACGTCTTCTCGGTCCGGCTCATCCAGCTTGGACTCAAGGTGCCGCTCGTCATCAGAAGAAACCTCCACGAGCTCTTCCACCGAGTCATCGGGTTCGGGCAGTCCGGGGCTTACCTAAAGAGGTCGGGCGCCGCCAATTACCGAGATTGTGGCCGAGGGGCTAGAGTTTCCAGGGGCTCCAACCCGTTCAGACCTGCAGGATGGTCCGGGGAGTCATTTCCCCGACCCGAGGGTGATTTCCAAACTTAAGAAATCGGCACTCGACAAGCAGTATCTCCTTCCGGCCGAGTACTCCTTTGTGATGCCCGAGCCGGACGATACAGTGAATGAGCCGCCCGCCAAATGTATAGCAGTATATAGGGCAGCCCTAGACTATGGTATGTGGTTTCCTCTGCATCCGATGATCAAGGAGATTCTTAACAAGTATGAGTTAGCGCCTGCTCAAATTGTGCCGACATCCTGGCACAATATTTGTTCATTTATAGCCACGTGCGAGTTGCGTGGTCTAACTTGCTCGGCACTTGCGTTCAGTCTGGCGCACACGGTTCAGAGGGCCCCAAAGGAGACAGAGGATTTAGGATGGTATTGCTTCAATAACCGGCCGGGCTTCATGACGGCCATTGAGAAGAAGTCAAAAAAGTGAGATATTGGAAGTATGACTTCTTGTTTCTATGCAGGGCGTCGGGTTGGGGCGACGTCCCCGACTGGAACGAAGGGAAACCAGTTCGAAATCCCTTAGGAGAGCCCACGACCGAGGAGCGACGAACTGCTCGCTACTTTATGTTCTACATTCGTGAAGATAACCGTCCTCGGCCCATCCCAAGATTTATGAGCCAGGCGATTAAGGTCGTGAGGGGTCCAGAGAAGAGGAGGACCAAGTCTAGTGACCGAGAGCTGTTGAACTGGCTGCCTAAACTAAAATTTTTTGCTAATGACTTCTTTCTTGCCGTAGCGGGCCTTCTGATCCTTAAAAATTTTACCAAGGGTACTTAGTTGTCCCAGCGTCGTTTAGTTATGCGTTTGGTGCTGACTTGACCTGTTCGTCTTTGTGCAGATCAAGCGAGGGCCTGGTTGACGGTTTTCGAGACCGGGGATGCGACGCCCGAGCAGGTGGCAACTGATGCCGAACGCAGGAGAGAGAAGGAGAGGCAGCTTGCCGTTACCCAGCAGGCTAGGAAGGTAGGATATATGACCCCTTCTTTCAATCACAACAGCGGCACGGGAGCTAACTTACCTTTTGCAAGCGCCTTCCCTTGGACCTCGCGGGAAGAGACCTACCATGAGCTTGTCACCGCCGCGCAAGAAGCAGAGGACTGAGGGGGCACTCGAGGAGACTGGTAATGAGGCCCCGCTGCAGCGAGGGCAGGTGAATGCTAAAGGGCCGGTTACTAAATAATTGACGAGCCGATCTTCGGGGGAGTGGACTGCTGCCGGGCGAGGACACCATACCCCTACTCGAACTGCGGGAGCTTCCACCGTGGTTCCGGGCGACGCTACTTCGCATTCCTTGTGGCCTTCGGGCAGCTTCATCAAAGCGGACCCCAGCATTCATCTCTCCCTTGTTCAAGACATAGTCAAGTCCTGGGATCTGGCGGCCCCTAGGGTTTCGGATCCTCCACCTGTATCTGGGGAGGAGATCGGCATGGCGGACGCCTTTGCTCGAGGCATGAAGGTCGTGGCCGAATGGCGGTGCCTAGAGGGAATGGTGTCTAGGTACCAACGGCGTTGCGAAAGACTGCAGGTGGAGCTTGAGGCTCGCGAAGTTGCGAAGAAGGAGTTGTAGCGTCAGCTAGAGCAAGCCGCGGCCGAAACGGTCCAAGCAAAGGAGCGGGGCTACCAACAGGGTCGCACTGATACCTTGGCTTAGCTCCGCAAGGTCATGCTAACTCTCACGGGGGAGTTCAGTGACGACCGGTACTTTGAAGCCTATCTAAAATTTGTTGACGAGCGCGTTCTGTGGAGGGTCGCGATCCTGAAGAAGTGGAGTTCATCCCTCCGTCCGAAGGTGAGGCCGCTGTTGACGAGGCCCCCAATCCTTTGGAGGTCGAGGCCGGCCTGTCCGAGGAGGAGCCAGAGGATGGTGGGGAGCCCGACGCGTAGCCCGTGTCCCCTTAACTTGTCTCTGCTCCCCTTTCTCTTTTTGTTGTTTTTTGTTTTTTTATTGTGTCAGAATTGCCTTACTGTGTAAGAATTGCCTTCGTACTGGTTGTAAGAAATGTTGCTTAATGAAAAGGATGTGCCTTCTTTTCTTTATGCCGCCATGTTCACGTTTTCCACTTGTTCTTTCGTTTGTGTGGATTATGTTTCTTCACTCGTCCGTGTAAGGGTGGCCCTAGAACGAAAGTACAAGTGGTGTACTCGATTGTCAACTTTAGCTCCATAGGGACTGAGAACGTAGCGACCGGCTGGTAGGCTGTACTCAATGGCCCTTGGCCCCACGAGAGGCGAAGAGTGCAGCGACCGGCCTTTAGGCCGTGCCCATGGGCACTTAGCCCCTAGAGGGACTAAGAGCGTAGCAATCGGCCCTGAGGGCGTGCTCATAAGCGCTTAGCCCGCAGAGGGGCTAAGAGCGTTGCGACCGACCCTGAGGTCGTGCTCATGGGTGCTTAGCCCGCAGAGGGGCTAAGACCGTTGCGACCGACCTTTAAGTCGTGCTAAAGGGCGCTTAGCCCCAGAGGGGCTAAGAGCATAGCAATCGGCCCTGAGGTTATGCTCATGGGCACTTACTCCGTAGAGGAGCTAAGACCATAGCGACCGGCCTTTAAGCCGTGCTCAAGGGCGTTTAGCCCCAGAGGGGCTAAGACCGTAGCGACCGACCTTTAGGTCGTGCTCATGGGCGCTTAGCCTGCAGAAGGGCTGAGAGCGTAACGACTGGACTTTAAGCCGTGCTCATGGGCCCTTAGCCCCTAGAGGGGCTAAGAGCGTAGCGACTGGCCTTTAGGCCGTGCTCATAGGCCCTCAGCCCCAGAGAGGCCAAATACGAAGTGACTGACCATAAGGCCGTGCTCAAGGGCCCTTAGCCGTTAGAGAGGCCAAAGGCGCAGTGACCGGCCATAAGGCCATGCTCAAGGGCCCTTGGCCCCTAGAGGGACTAAGGGCGTAATCAGGACCCAAGATGTGTAGAAAGTGGCGCAAATGTTCATTATTCAAGGAGCACGGGGATAAATAAGTACAATGCCTAAATGTGATATTTTCTTAAGTTGCTGTTAAGCCATGCCCGGGGAATAGGGGTGCCTTGAAGGGTCTCCAGCCGATATGTGCCGGGACGGATTTGCGAGACGACCTTGTAGGGTCCTTCCCAATTTGCAGTTAATTTTCCGTGCTCCGTTGCACAGGCGACGCTCTCTGTGCACCGGAGTATAAGATCCGCGACTTGGATGGGCTGTATCCTGACAGCATGATTGTGTAACCGTGCAATCCGATGTTTATAGAGAGCCTTTTGAAGCAAGAAGTTGCCACGAACGAAGGGGAGGAGATCCAGGGCTTCACGCAAGGCCACGTTGTTCGCTGCTGCTTGAAATGTTGTCAGCCGATGAGTATGGAGGGCCACTTCCACGGGAAGGACGGCTTCAGAATTATAGGTGAGCATAAACGGGGTCTCCCCTGTGGCTGTCTTTTCGGTGGTGCGGAGATGCCATAGAACGCCGTGCAGCTCGTCCGCCCAGTTGCCCTTGGCATCGCCGAGCTTTTTCTGTAACCCATGGAGGATGGACTTGTTAGCCGCCTCGGCCTGACTGTTGGTCTGGGGATGCGCCACGTTCGTGAAGCGAGCCTGGTAGCCTAAGCTACTGAGGTAATCAGTAAGCTTGCTGGCATCGAATTATCGGCCATTATCGAAAATCATGGTGCGGGGGATGCCGAACCTGGTGATAATGTTTCGCCGGATAAACTTGCGTACTTCTGCGGTGGTAATGGAGGCGACGACCTCGGATTTGATCCACTTGGTGAAGTAGTCTACGACCACAAAAAGGTACTTACGCTGGCCCGTGGCTCTGGGAAAGGGGCCAAGAATATCCATGCCCTATGTGGCGAACGGTAGTAGGCAGACTGTCGGCGTCATATGAGTGGAGGGGACTCGTTGGATGGGCGCGAACCTTTGGCACTTGTCACAAGTCCAGGCTAGCGTCATTGCATCTTCCCGCAAACTGGGCCAGTAGTAACCGGTTCGAAGAGCCGTCACGGATCTAGTGTGTGAGCTACAAATGCCTGCATGCAATTCCTCCAAGATCTGCTTCCCTTCCGCCGGGGTTACGCACCGCAGAAGAGGCCGGGCAAAGGAACGCTTGTAGAGAATCCCCTCGTACAACACGAACCAATTTGACCGCCTCTTTATCTTCTCCGCCTCCTTGATATCGGTGGGCAACGTGTCGTCAGCGAGGTATGCGCGAATAGGTTCCATCCATGTGGGACTCCGGTCCAGCCATGCTACCTCATGCAATTCGATGCTTCTATCTGTTAGAGCTTTCCATTGAATGTTCTTTGGCCTGCCGTCATCAGAAGAGCTTGCCAGTTTGGACAGAGCATTTGCCTGTCAGTTCTCCGAGCGGGGAATGTGCGTTATGGTGAAATGCCTAAGCAACTTGGTGGCTTCACGAACCCGCCTAACATACGCGGCTATCACCTCGTCCTTTGCTTCGTAGGCCCCGTTGAGCTAGCTGACAACAAGTTGGGAGTCAGAGAAAGCCTGGACATGGTCAGCCTCTGCGGTGTGGCAAAGTTCTATTCCTGCTATGAGGGCCTCGTATTCGGCCTCATTGTTGGATGCCTTGAACATGAATTTTAGGGCGTGCTCATGACGTGCTCCAGTGAGACATTCCACGATGAGACCGACCCCACTACCATCCTTAGTTGACGAGTCATCTATGCACAAGTTCCAGGGCCGTGGTTGGGGAGCTTCCTCCGCAAGTGCTGTGCTTTCGGCTAAGAAGTCAACTAGCGCCTGGGCCTTGATGGCCTGCCGTGGCTCGAAGGCCAGGTGGTAACGCGAGAGTTCTCCAACCCATTTTAGGAGGCGTCCCGAGGTGTCCAGTTTCTGAAGGACGTTCTTTAGGGGCTGGTCAGCTAGGATCAAGATTTTATGGGCTTCGAAGTAAGGCCGTAGCTTTCGGCTGGCCATCACTAAGGCATACACGAACCTTTCGATGAGGGGGTAATTCATCTCCGCACCTGCTAAGGCGTGGCTCACATAATACACTGGTATCTGTTCCCGTGCTCTCTCGGCCACAAGGACCGCACTGACCGCGTGTTTCGACACAGCCAAATATAAAACCAAGGCCTCCCCCTCCACGGGACTGACAATCTAGGGTAGCTGAGCTAAGTACGACTTCAGAGCCTAAAAGGCCTCGTCGGCCCGTCCATCCCACTTGAAACTGTTCCGCTGGTGTAGGACACAGAAAAAGGGCCGGCACTTGTCGGGGGAATGAGACATGAACCGTCCGAGGGCAGCTATGCAGCCTGTCAAGCGCTGAACTTCCCGTACGCTTCTGGGTGGTTTCATATCGAGGATGACCTGAATCTTGTCCGGGTTCGCTTCTATGCCGCGATGACTAATCATGAAGCCAAGAAACTTACCGGACCGAACCCCAAAGGCGCACTTCTTCGGGTTGAGCTTCATATTGAATGCTCGGAGAATCTCGAATGTCTACCGCAAATCGCCTTCGTGGTCGCTCTCGACCTTGATCTTCACGATCATATCGTCCACATATACTTCCATGGTCCGCCCGATAAAAGGCTCGAACAGCTTGTTGACTAGGTGCTGGTAAGTGGCCCCGACATTCTTTAGACCGAAAGGCATCACTTTGTAGCAGTGAAGGCCTCAATCGGTTATGAATGCCGTCTTCTCCTGGTCCTCGGAACACAGGGGTATTTGATGGTACCCTGAGAAGGCATCCATAAAGCTCAGTAGAGCGTGACCGGCCGTAGTGTCCACCGATTTGTTAATCTTCAGCAGGGGGTAGCTATCCTTTGGGTAGGCCTTGTTGAGGTCTGTAAAGCCCACGCACATCCCCCAAGTGCTGTTGGGCTTTTTTACCAATACCACATTCGAGATCCATTTGGGGTATTGGCAGTCCCGAATGAAGCTTGCCTCCAGCAGCTTCTGGACCTCCATGTTTGCCGCTGTCGCGCGCTCGGGGCCCATGTGGCGCTTTTTTTGCACGACCGGCTTGTGCCGAGGATTGGCATTTAGGCGAAGTTCTATTACAGTGGCGGTGATGCCGGACATTTCTTCTGGTCCAAAGGTGAAAATGTCCTTGTACTCCTACAGGAGTGAAATAATGGGCAGCCGTTTCAAGGGCGCAATGCCGCGCCCGAGTTGTACAATGCGCTCGGGCCGTCCCTCCTCCAGTTGTATGGGTTCCACAGTGTCTGCGACCTCCGGCCGAGATTGCGGAGGTTTTGGGGAGACGGAGTGAATTACCAGCGTCTCGGGGACCGGAATGGCGGGGCTTGCCTTCGACTGCTTCATCGTCTCGAGCGGCCCTTTGGCCTCGCGGTCTCTGCTCCGTTTTATGAGGGGTTTTATGCTCACCGGGTAGCATTCCCGTGCCATCCGCTGGTCCCCCCAGAGCTCTCCTATGGCCCCGTCGTCTTCCTCAAACTGGAGTTGGAGAAGATATGGAGTGACTACGGCCTTTACCTTGTGGAGCGTGGGCCGCCCGATGATTACATTGTAGGCTGTAGGCACGTCGACCACTAGAAAATCGATTTCCAGGCTTCTGAAACGGGTCTTGTTTCCGAATCGCACCGGGAGGCGGATCGTTCCCATAGGAAGCACCTCTTGCCCTCCGAATCCCAAAATAGGATTTGCTATGGGGACAAACTCGCGCCCTGGGTGGGAGAGCTTCTGTAAGTATTCCCACGTTATGATGTCCACAGAACTGCCCGTGTCTACAAGGATTCGCCGCACGACTGCATTTGCTATCTTCATTTCGACCACCAAGGGGTCGTTGTGGAGGGAGGCTAAGCGTGGGGTGTCTTTCCCTCCAAAAACCATTGTTGGTGCCGCGAGGCAGGACCCCCGCTCCATGGTGAGCACCTGCTACGCACTTCGAAGCTGGGCCTTCCAAGCCGACCGCGTCATATCCTCCATGTGGCCGCCCGCGATAGTTGCCACGATTTCCGTGGAGCATTCTTCGTTCCGCGGCTGGGATGGCCCGGGATTCTGTTTTTGTCGGAGGAATCGCGATCCCCTTTTTAGAAATTGATCGATCTGCCCCTTATCTGCGAGCTCATGGAGGGATTTTTTCAACTCTCTACATTCGGTCGTGGTGTGCCCGCTTTGTTCTTGGAATTCACAATATTTCCGCGCGTTCTGCGACCGAGGAGCTACGGTCATAGGAGGCGGTTGCCGCAGCATCGGATGCCCTCGCACTTCCATGAGGATACTCCCGACGTCGGTAGCGAATCGGGCGTCGGGAGTCTCCACCTACGGCCTCCTATCACAAGGGGCGGGGTTCTTTTCATCGCGAATAAAACCCCTATCCCCAGGAGCCTTGGCCTTCTTGTGGGCGTCTGTGCCCTTGGCGTAGATCTTGGTGGCGCGGATAAAGTCCGCGGCCTTCCTCAGGGCTTCAGCTAGCGTCGTCTCCTTTTGTTCCGCCAAGGACAACTTAAAACCCTCGTTCTTAAGACCGTTCAAAAAAGAGGTGTTTGCTACACCGTCTTCCAACTCCGGAATTAATACTGCCTCCTGATGGAACCGTTTGACGAATTTGGCAAGGGATTCCTGCTGCCCCTGCTTGATCTTCGACAAGTGAATGCTAGTTCGCCTTTCCTTGCGAGTCGTAATGAACTGACCAACAAATTTATCGGCCAGATCCTGAAAACAGGCTATGCTCCCCGGGGGGAGGTCGTTGAACCAAGACTGCGCTACTCCCTTCAAGGTGGCAGGGAAGTAGCGGTAGTAAGAGGCGTCGTCCACGTCCTGAACGTACATCTGGGCTTTGTAGACCCCTAGGTACTTTTCTGGAACCGTGGTCCCATCATATAGATCGACCATCGGAATTTTCACCTTTTGCACCTTGGGGTGTTCACGATTTTAGGGCAGAAACGGGTCGAAAAGGCAGGAATGGCCGAACGAGCGGCCGTTCCAAAGACTTTGATGGGGGTGCCCAGGTGACGTTCGACCTCGACCACTGAATGACTCCTGATGTCTAGGCCGCTTTGTAGCTCCTTATGCGGGGAGCGATCTCTCACGCGCGGCTCCTGGCCGCGTACTTTCTTTACCGGTGGGCTCCGCGTCTTGTCCCGGTTAGTGCGACGATCCGGACTGGGGTGGCGCCCACTTGACCTACCCCTTTTCAGTCGGGAGGTCTGTTCCTGCTCCTCGAGCCAACCGGTCCTCTGCGAGTGAGTGGCATAGGGGGTTGAGGCGGCAGTGGAGGCTACAGTACGTCCAAACTCGGATCGACAGACGGTATCAAGTGTGGCACGACCTTCCTGCCGCCCGTCTGGAAGGCAGTTGGTCCTATACGACCGCCCGCCTTCACGGGCGTGGTCGGGGGGGCACAGGGACATTGGCTCTTGCTGGCGGGAGAGCCCTGCCCGAAGGGTAGGGTGCTTGAGAGGGTTGGGATGGTTGTCCGTGCCGGT
>JACYFF010019584.1:15904609-15941763 GCA_017589665.1 Selenicereus undatus
AAAAAAAAAGAAAATCAAAGAGGGGGAAGATTGCTTTTATAAAGCAAAGGGTCACCTATTGGATCAGTATAACTAGCCCATTTGTGTTCTCATTGAGGCCAAGGCTAGGGGAAAGAAGTATGCGGCTGACATCTGGTTTGGGATTTCATCAAATTTTATCGTTAACCCCAGAAAGGGGGGTGAAAAAAAGGGAATGGTTAAAGTGACTAACATAAGAAGTTAATTGCTTTGTTTCTTTTGTGGGTGAAATACCAAGGAGTGACTTTTGGTGGGCCTCCATGTTTCTCGACTCTCCTAATGTTACTGAGACATGGAGATTTAAGGGGAATAGATAACTGCTCATCTATTCTTTTACTATAAAAGAGATGAAACAGAGCAAAAGCAGGGGGTACAAAAAAGTGCAGAAAAGGCCAAATTTTTTGTTGCTGAGAGAAACAGAGCATAGAGGAGAAGAAGAAGGCAAATCCAAAAGGTAAAGCCATCTACTACAATCATACAAGAGTTCAAGTTGAAATTCAGAGGTACGAAGAGGGTAAGCGTAAGCCCATAGATGTATTCTCATCGTTTCATTCACACGCCCCCAGACTCCGTTTCAATGTCGGCCGTGGTTAATCACAAGGAGGAGCAAGCCACCACGTTCCCCCCCAACCAAAATAGGAAGGCTTGAGTCTAGAAGAATGAGATGATACTAATTGTGGGTTTGATTCAACTCTATGTAATGAAATAAAAAGAAGCAATCCTTTGTCATAAAATTCAGTATTAAGAAAATGACTAAAGTCAGAAAAAGGGAGAAAAATTAGTTATCATTTGATAAATAAAAATGATGACAGTGATGATGAATGTCCCCTTATTTCGTGGATGCCCTCCAAAGTAACCATGATGAATGGTTGATGAAGACAATGGGGGGTTTGAGATTTACTCTTTACCCAGTTAAATCAAAATAAAAGGGGAAAGAAAGATGAAAAAAGCAGTAATTGGGAGTGGTCAAAATCTACCTATATTGTATTAATACAGACAAATAATAGGTATATGGGGGCATGTCATTTCCTAGAACAAGTCCTTTGCTGATGAAAATATAGTGATGGCCTTATTTCAAAAGTCCAAATAAAATATAGACCTTGAAATTTGATTAGTGTAAAATTGGAATCATCTAAGGAATTTTATTAATAAATTTGATCAAAAGTGGGACAAGGGGGAGGACAAATAGTAATTTAGTTGATAAAATTTACTCTTGTGCATCATTCATACTTGCTAGATCTCAAAAAGATGCAACTGCTTGTTGAACACAAAAAAAAAGGAGATAGAAGTCAGATAACAAAAAAAAAAATAGAAAAAAGAGTGCAGTACTATTTATAAATCATGAAACCAAAACCTAATCAGAAAGAGTCAATGACTAGGAATACGACTCTGTTTTGGAGATATTGTAATCTTGTTAGGATTTGATTTAACCATTAAATTCAAAACTTTGGTTTGGATCGAAATACAAATAAATATATAATAGAAAAACAAGGGGTAAAAGAAGGCATAAATCATAAAGAATATTAATTCTGAACTAATTACATCATTAAATTTTAATACTAAAAAAAGGTTTGGTTTGAGAAGTCTGGCAACATGGGAGTTGTATTATACTTATACTAGGGTCAAATTAAATAAGGGAAGTCTCATGGGTCAATAACCAAATTAGTCAGGCATACAAATACACCTATAGGTATATGGCCTCAAGTATACCTCAAGATTTTGTTTCTAGACTTTTCGTTGACAACAAACCAAAAGGTTAGGAATAAACAAAAAAAAAGCTAAAGCCCAAAAAAGTAAAATTAGGTCACAACCTGCAATTATTATTATACGTTCAATAGTTTATTCATTGATGTGTCTATAGCAAATTAAGCCTAAAGAACTGGACTCATAAATTATAACTAGGTGTAAACAAACTTTTCGTTTCTACTTGAATAAAACCTATCAAGGAAAAAAATAAAGTATAACCAAGTCGAGTATTGACAAGAACTATATTGATTTGATCCCATTAAGGGTACGTAGGAAACCTATAAATAAATTTTGGATGCAATTGCAAGTTAAACAAAATTAATGGACCGACCCCAATAAAAACTCAGTTGGTAAATAAAAATCATGAAATGGCTAAAAATACAACTTAGCCATGAGTTTTAAAAAAACAAAATCCAAGTATCAAAATTAAATCAAAATTGTGGTCATTTTTTTAGGCCAACATAAATAATTAAAATCATATCAAATGGTTATTACCTTAACCAAAACAAAAGATAAATTCAATCAAATAAAATTTAAGGAACTACGGTTGTTTTAATCCTCTATAAAAGAGGAATGTAGGCAACTTAAAACAAAAAAGTGAGTGCAACCTAAATTCCAAATCAAATAAAATTACCCGCTCCCTAACCTATACATGCAGAATGTGTACATATAGTACCCTTCATAGAAGGTGCTTATATGACCACCATCTTATGCAATTAAGTTTTGGACATAGGCGATTCGACATTAAAAACATGATAATTGTCTATCCAAATTATATAAAGTCTTATTAATGGAAAACAAAATGAAGAAAGAAAAATAAAATAGAAAGAGGAGGAATTAAAAGGTGGTCTCCCAAGAAAGGGACGTGATTAAGCAGGCATATCCTCTTGAACAGGGTCATACCCAAAATAAACCGATGTACATTTTTGTACGTCGGATAATTGTGTTGTGCATATTCCCAGATCACCATCCAGTACAAGTATCCTATTCCCAGATTAAAGGAACTTCTTGATGAACTATATGGTGCCATCGTTTTCTCTAAGATTGACCTTTGGAGTGGCTGTTTTCAGATAAGGATCTTTGAAGGGATGAATAGAAAACAACCTTTGAGAGAAAGGGACTGTTGTATGAGTGGCTAGTAATGCCCTTTAGCTTAACCAATGCTCTTAGCACCTTCATGAGATTGATGAATTAGGTGCTTAAGCCTTTAATAGGGAAGTCTATAGTGGTATACTTTGATTATATTCTAGTGTACATCCAGACTAAAGAAGAACATGCTTACCATTTGCATCAAGTGCTCCAAATTCTAGCCTAGGAGAAGCTCTACGGCAATCTTGAGAAGTGTCATGTCTTTTCTTCACATGTCATGTTTCTTGGCTATATTGTGTCTTCATAGGGAATCCAAGTGGATGAGGACAAGGTCAAACCTACCTCAATTCAGCAGGTTAGAAGTCTTCATGGTCTGGCCTCCTTTTACAGAAGGTTTGTGAAGAATTTCAGCTCCCTAATGGCACCAATGACTGAGGTGGTCAAAAACAAGAAGTTTGAGTAGACTCCCCAAGCTTAGAAGGCTTTTGAAGGCATCAAAGAAAGACTCATAAGCTCTCTCATTATAGCTCTTCCTAACTTTACCAAGGCATTTGAGGTAGAGTGTGATGCTTCTAAGGTAAGGATTGGGGTTCTGTTGCTTAAGAGGGGAACCCCATAGCATACTTCAGTGAGAAGTTGTGTGACGCCAAGAGGAAGTATTCCATTTATGACACAGAGTTCTATGCCATCGTTACGATACTAGAATACTGGAGGCATTATTTGGTTGGTGGGGAGTTTATCCTCCATTCTAATTATGAAGCACTCAAATTTATCCAAGGGCAACACAAACTTAATCCAAGACATGCCAAATGAGTTTAATGTTTACTGTCATTCCATTTCATGATTCACCTTGAAGTCTGGCAAACTTAACAAAGGAGTTGATGCTCTCTCTAGGAGGTACATGCTTTTATCCATTCTTGACTCAAGAGTCCTTCGCTTTGAGTTGATTAGAGAGCAGTACAAGACAGGCGCTGAGTTCTATGAGCTATATGAGAGATGTTCACAACATCCTTAATGAGCTTTCCACCTAGATCAAGGCTATCAATTTAAGGGCAGTAGATTGTGCATCCCAAAGAGTAGCCTAAGAGAGTTATTGAACTAAGAAGTTCATGGGGGAGCTTTGGCTGGGAACTTTGGTATTGACAAGACCTGTTCCAAAATAAAAGAACACTACTTGTGGCCAAAGATGACAAAGGACATTGATCACTTTATCAAGAGGTGTTATATTTTCCACCAGCCAAAAGCCATGTACTGCCTTAAGATCTCTACTCTCCACTGCTCGTTCCTCAATCCCCTTGGGAGTATGTTAGCTTGGACTTTATCACAGCCTGCCAAGGGCCCAAATAAGCAAAGACTCCATCATGGTGGTTGATAGGTTCTAAAAAAATGACCCATTTCATCCTATCCCGTACAATTTTGATGCTTCTAAGGTAGCTGATTTATACTTCAAGGAAGTTATAAGATTGCATGGCATTCTGGGGAGTATGGTCTCTTATAGAGACACCAAATTTTTGAGCCATTTTGGGCTCACCCTTTGGAGAAAGATGGGGACCTTGCTCAAGTTCAGTACCACTTGTCACCCTTAGACAGAAGGACAAACTGAGGTAACTAACACGACCCTAGGTACGTTGCTTAGGCTGATCGTAAAGAAAAATGCCAAGGCTAGGGATGAGTTGCTCCCTCATGAAGAATTTGCCTATAACATATCTCTTGAAAAAGCTCCTAAGATGTCCCTATTTTAGGTAGTGTATGGTCACAATCCCCTTACAGCTTTAGACTTGGTGCCCATACCTTCCCGTACCAAGTTTAGTTAGGAAACCAACAAGAGGGTATAAGTTATGGTAAGGGCTAGAATTGAAAAGAGCAATGAGCTAGCCAAGTCTCAAGCCAAAAAGCACAGGAAGGATGCCCATTTTCAACTTGGGGACTTGGTATGGATATACATCATAAAAGAGAGATTTCCTAACAAGAGGAAATCTAAACTGATGCCAAGGTCAGGTGGGCCATTTGAAATCCTAGAAAGGATTGGCCCTAATTCCCACAAGGTAGACCTCCTAGAAGAGTATGTATCTCATCCCCCTTCAATGTGGCTGATCTCAGCCCATACTATATTGAAACTGAAGACTTATCTAGTTTAATGGCGAACTCTTTTCAAGAAAAGGGGCTAATGAAAATCAAGGCACCAAGGGCATCACTGACCCTAAGGAGACAATCAAGGTGTCCCCTAATCTAGAAGAGGTCAAGGAAGTCATGACCATGGTTAGGGAACACCTCAAACAATCAACCTACTCCAGTTCCAGTTCAGCTAGTTTCTGACCAGTCTTTGTGAGCATGATTAGACTTGATCATGACATTAGGGATATCTGCCTATCCCTCTCATCACTAGTTTAACTTGTCCCTGATCAAATAAAATAGGTTGCAGCACTTATGGAGCACAGGAGGTGAGCCAACCAAGCTCAAGTTATAGCTAGTGCATTATGGACTAAAATCCAGCATGGTCCAGTTTTGGAGAGAAATTTGAAGTCTTATTGACATGCTTATTTGACATGCGTTCAGGCCATGAAAAGGTATCTAAATATTTATTAGATAGCCCTCTAACAGATGGCAGATAGGACCCCCAAGGCTTGTTCTTATCTAGCTAAAGTTCGAAAGAAGCACCTTTTGGACTAGTTTTTGTTTTGCTAACTGAGAATGCTAATTAACTAGTCTAATCAAGCCGCAATTGGCCTAAACTACGACTTTAGGGAGTGTTTGAAGTACTAAGGCTAGCCATTTATGTGTAACTTGGGTGACACCTCATTTAATCCCTTGAGTAATCAAGGTGTCATATTTATACTAGTCTTAGTCTAATATGCTTGTATGCATTCTAGGTTGAGTTGATTAGTATCTTAAGCCTTGTATTAGCATCTTAGTCATGAATTGTAAGAGAGAAGGTCATATAAAACCTCTCTCCTTTTGTAACACAATCAGATTATTACCTTGAAATCCAGAACTTGAGTTTTGAATTCAATTTTTCTCTCAAACTCCTAGCAGTCGTATCTTTGAGTTGACAGCTTAAGTGGTGACACATTAGGTCATTTTAGTTCTTCTTGGTGGTGATTTTGTATTTAGGAAGCCCTAAAGCGACTGCCTAAGTGACCCTCAAGTGTAGTGCTTCTGTATCACTTGAAGATCACTTGATTTCCCAGCTTTATCTGAACCGTTTCTTTATGTTTGTGTTCATTTAGTTTTTAATCCTAAGGGGGACTAAGGCTAGGTACATCAAGTGTAGATAGAGAGGATCCCAATACTCAGGTGTTGAAGTCTTTGCACCCAAATTATGATAATTTTTGCAATATTTCTACACCTAATTTAGCTCCTAATGATTATGATTTTTAGATTTTTAATTAAGTTTTTATTATCTTGTAGGTCTTATAATAAATCAGGAAAAATGTGAAAAAATTGATGAAAAGCATCACGACCAAATTGTTCAAATCCAATTGAAACTCGTCAGCCCATTCTTTCTTATAGTGCAAAAGAGAAAAGAGGGAAACAAAAATAAATACAAACCTAGCCAACCCCCCTTCACACGCCACTCATATGGATCTCAATTACCCCCTCCTATTTCTACGTCTCTTTTTCTCTCATCTCCTCCTCAAAAGCCCGATACCACCCCCTTCTTGCTGCATTTGTCTTCCTTATCCACCACGCAACACACCATCAACTCCACCACTTCCATCAGCTGATTCCTTTATTAGCATCACCATCAGCACCATCAATGCCATTCCAAACGCCAGCTCACCGCCGTCATCAACATCCACCATCCACACCATCCTCGAATCATCAGCCAAGATGAAGAGGGGAACCGACCTTGGGCGAGTATAAAGAAAAAGCAGAGGTGATTGAGGTATGTAGGTGTTAATTTTAGGGGGTTTTTTTAGGTTTACATTTTTGTATTTTAGAGGGTTTTAAGTTTATGTTTTCATTCCCTTTAAATTTCAGATTTGTTTTTGTAGTCTTCAATTTCAAGTAATTGATGTTTAATTTGGTTAATTTTAAATTGGAGTTATTGATTTTCGATTTGTAGCAGTGCTGATTTTGGGTGTGATTTTGAGCAATTTTGATTTTTCTCTTCCTTGCTTTCGGATTTGTAATTTTTCTTGCTTTGACCCTTCAATGAGTTTTGGGCATGAAGATTGATGCTGGAGTTGCATTGGCTACATTCAATTTTGTGTGTTCTGTCGTTATAGCCTTGAGTTTGCTCAATTATGGATTTGTTTCTCCTGATATCTTTGTCCCCTATTGCTGGAAGTTCGGGATCAACTTTAATGGCGATTTTTCCATTTCTGACGGGCTTTGAGGCTCGATTCTAGGTTGTTACTACTAAATTCGAGCTCCCCCTCCCCTTGTTCTCTGTTTCGTTCCATTTTTTTGGGGTTCTTGATTTGCACATTCTGGGCTTAATTTTTGGTATAGGTTTTTATTGATTGTGCTTCGCTGATTTTGAGCAGAAGTAATGAATTGTTGCCTTGAGATTGCTTCAACTGGTTTTTCCCTTTCCCTTCCCCTAATTCTGACTCTAAATTTTTGTTCAAGATGGGGCTTACTTTGTTCTACGCACTTAATGGAGTTGAGGTAGCTGGGGTGAGCCCGTGAGTAAGCGGGGATGCCATGGTTTTTCTCACTTCATTTTTGGTCCTTTGTTCTGTTTCTCTGTTCGGTTTTGATTTCCTCTTTTGTGGTCCTTTGTCCGACCTGATAAAGATTCAAATATTATTTCATTCTGTTTGCTTTGTGGTGTTTCCTTATTTCACAAACCCAATGAAGCACAAACAAGAGTTAGGTAACTTTTCCATTTCCTTTTTAGTTTACTCCCATTATTCCTTGGTTAATACTAATGTTAGTTAAGTTTAATTTGGTCATCTTATTTTGTTTATGAGTCCAATGGAGAACCAACAGAACGCTCTCTGCTCCCAGGAAAAAGATATCCACAGTCGTTCAAACAAGGAAAATAAAAAAAAGGACTATGGTGATCCCAGCCATCCCGTTAGCGATGACATTTTCATGGAAACTGAAGATGCAAATCCATTCCCTATTTCACAGGGAGAGGCGGAAAATCGAAGGATGCCTATGTCCTTTCGTGACACATTAGCAGCTAATAACCCACATATGAACTTCTCATCTTTTACCAACCTGATCTGGAATGAAGGTGTGGATGACAGCCCCTCGGATGATGATGTTCCAGCGGCTGATGAGAAAGAAGATCCTAGATGCCCGACCATTTTCCTCGCCAAATAACAAAAACGTCGGCTGCGTGCCCATTGGAGAATGCCTTGATTGTAAAATTGTTTGATTAAGGCATTGGTTACCTACAACTTCACAGAAGACTGAAGACCAAGTAGAAGCTGAAGGGTGATTTCTCTCTTATAGATGTGGGATGTGACTACTACGTCACTAGATTTACCAATATAGAGGATTACCACCATGTGCTTACTCAAGGACCATAGCTAATAGGTGACAATTATCTTACCATAAGAAAATGGGTTCCTAACTTTGTCACTGATAAGGAATCCATCCGTGTTCTTACGGCCTGGATTAGAATTCCAAATATTAGTGTTGTGCATTTTGATCAAGAATTTTTAAGCATTATTGGTGCCAAGGTTGGCAAGGTAACAAGTATTGACCGAACTACTACAAATGTTGAAAGAGGAAGATTTACGAGGCTAAGTGTGCAAGTTGATCTATCTAAGCCACTTTTATCTAAATTTCATTTTCATGGAAGGGTGTGGACGATCCAGTATGAAGGTATCAAGTTCATTTGTTTGCACTGTGGCAAGGTTGGACATAGAGAAGAGTTGTGCCCAACAAAAGCCTCTGATGTGTCATAGGCTACGCCTCAATCAGCTCAGAATAATCATCATGACCCAACCAAGATCACTCCTTTGCATAGACCTGAATATGGTGAGGAATATGGAACATGGGTGATGGTGAAGAAGCCTCAAAGGAAGACATCTTCATGCCCAAGCAATGCAGCTGGCAAGGGAAACAGAAAAGCAAACAACGGCCCGACCCGAAACTCTAAGGAGCCAGAAGCTGGGTCAGGACCTGAATGAATAGATGATAGAAATGGAAAGAATCATAACCAGAATAATGTTTCCAATATACTTGCAACTCGAGGTAGATCGCGCTTTGAGATATTGACTGATAATATGGGAGATGATTTAATTGATTAGGATACCCAAATTGGTGACAGTGAAGAAGTTATTCCTAAAAGCCAGGACCATGAGATGGAAAGTGAATCTCAACCTATGGAGAATAATGACATCATGGTAGAGGATCCTGCTACGGGTATTATGCCTAATATTATTCCTGATTTAATGAAGTTGTGAAAGTTGGCCCGGGTAGCCGGTTTTTAAGCCAGAAAACCACTTGAATCCCCTCAATTAATCTTGTCACCATTCAAGCCAATCCACATGCTAGAAATGCCATTTTCGAAGCCCATAAAAATGCTCAATCCCATGCCACAAGTACGTTAGCCCATAAAGAAAACTGACTGCCACAGGATGCTCCCAACCAAAGATATTAAAGAAACTTTAGGAGGTTAATGGTGTTTGAAGCAGTCATGCATGGCCTCTGTTGCCTGTTCTTCATTGATGAAATATAGCATAGTATATATACAACATGTAAGAGAACCCTAAACTTGGAAAGTAAGTCATCGCTAAAAGACCTATTCTAGGTTGAATACAATTGTGTAAAAGCTAAAATATACATATTCTAGAATATTTAAAATATATTATCCTAATACTCCCCCTCAAGGTCGAGCATGAGGATGAATCATGCCCATCTTACCCTGTAAATAAAGAAACTGCTTCTTGCCGAGTGCTTTAGTGAAGATGTCTATTGGTTGCTGTTTAGAAGGCAAATAAGACAAAGCAAGGTCTCTTGACTCCAATTTTTCACGAACAAAATGGCAGGCGATTTCAATGTGCTTCATCTGCTCATGGAACACATGGTTTTTGGCGATGTGAGGTGCTGCTTGGCTATCACAGTACAAGTGCATGGGTGTAGCAAAGAAAACGCCTAATGATCACAACAAGGACTTGAGCCATATGAGTTCACTGGTAGTGGCTGCCATAGATCTGTACTCTACCTCAGCTGAAGAACGTGAAACTGTAGTCTGCTTTTTGGTCTTCTAAGACACTGCAGAGCCTCCTAGGGTAACCAAGTAACCCATAAGAGAATGTCACATAAGTGGGCAAGCACCCTAATCAGCATCACAATATGCATGTTCCTGAAGAGAACTATTGGTTTCTAAGAGGATTCCATAACCAACTATGGCTTTCAAATAGCACAAGATGCGCTGCGCTGCATCCATATGCTCCTCTTTAGGATTCTGCATAAATTGAGACAAAATATGAACAACATAACTTAGTTCAAGAACAGTAATGGTGAGGTAGATAAGACGTCCAATTAATCTTCTATAACGACTGGGATCATCTAGAGCCTTCCTAGTAGCTAGTGCTAGTTTGTAATTTTCTTCAACAAAGAACTCCACAGGTTTGCTCCCTAGAAGGCCACATTCATCCACAATCTCGAGGGCATACTTTCGTTGACAAAGAAAGAGTCTATATGGGCCTCTGGCCACTTCAATACCTAGAAAATATTTAAGAGCACCAAGATCCTTGATACGAAAACATAAATTTGAATATGCTTTGAACTCCTTGCAAGCCTGAGCATTGTTACTAGCAAGAATAATATCATCCACATAAACCAATAAACCTAGGAAGGTAGTTCTTTTTCTATAGGTAAATAAGGAATAATCAACATAGGATTTTACAAACCCATATGCACAAAGTTTGGAAGAAAGTTTAGCAAACCACTGATGTGGTGCTTGTTGTAAGCCATACAAAGATTTACGAAGCTTGCAAACCTTATTAGGTGACGAAATAGTGAAACCAGGAGGCAAGCAAATATATACTTCTTCATGGAGATCCCATGAAGAAAAGCATTGTTGACGTCCATTTGGTGTAACTCCCAACCCTTAGCCACAGCAACAGACGAAAATACCCGTACACTACTCATTTTTGCCATAGGGGCAAACGTCTCATTAAAATCAAATCCCTCTAATTGATGGTTGCCTCACACAACCAAGCACACCTTGAATCGCTCAACTGTCGCATCAGACTTGTATTTTACGCTGTAGACCCATTCGCAGTTGATTGGTTTCTTTCCAGGAGGAAGGTCTTCAAGGATCTATGTTTGATTTTCTTCTAATGCTTGAATTTCTTCGCTCATGGCTTGTTGCCAATGAGGGTCCTTTGCTGCTTCATGATAGTACTTAGGCTCAACAGTTTTTGTAATAGTAGCTAGGAAATCTTTGCGAGATTTAGAAAAGTGATCGCAAGTGATATAATTTACCAAGGGGTAAGGTGTACCTGAGGAACCTTGCTGCAGTAGAGTGTTATGAGAATAGGGTACGGGCTGCGTAGCAAACATAATCCTCAAGATGAGATGGACTGCATTGCTGACGAGCTGGTCTTCGTGTGCGGCCCAATTCAATTGTTGCACCATCAAGGTCACTTGGGCTGGAACCTGTTGGACTCCCCATGTCTTCCGGTTCTAGAGACACCTCGGTACTGGGCATCCATTTTGGGTCGTGTCCGCAGTGTCTGTGGCCTGTCCAGTGGAAGTACCCGACTCAACTTTCTAGGCTGCTTTATTTGTTGGCCCAGATTGTGGCGCTTTATCTTGCACTGTGGTTGGGCTGCTTCCGTTGTTGTGGCCCAGGTTTCTCTCATCATTAGTAGCTAGTGGACAAGAACCAATGTGTGTAGAAGTTCTGGGAATTGACTCTTCATTAAGGGAAAAGGGAAAGAGATTTTCACAAAATACCACATCCTAGCTCACAAATAGCTCATGGGTGTCTAAGTCATGTAACTTCCATCCCTTCTTCCCATATGGATAGCCCACAATAATGCACTTTCGACTCTGAGAATCAAACTTATCTTTGGACTTTGGTCTTTTGTGTGCAAAACACAAACTACCAAAGACTTTGATATTATTGTAGTTAGGTTTTATTCCAAATAACATCTCATACAAAGTCTTTCCTCCTAACAACTTGGTTGGGGTTCGGTTAATTAGGTACGCTGCAGTCAAAACACATTCGCCCCAAAACTCCAAAGGTAAATGGGCCTGAAATCAAAGAGCTCGGGCTACATTCAGAATGTGACGATGTTTTCTCTCTACCCTACCATTTTGCTGAGGGGTGTCTACACAACTAGTTTGGTGAATAATACCTTGCTCAAAATAAAACTGAAGAATGGGATTTGACTTGAACTCAAGTCCATTGTCACTGTGAATAATTTTCACATTTCTTTCAAATTGATTTTTCGCCATAATAACAAAACTTTGCAAAATACTAGCGACTTCTCGTTTTTCCGTCTTCAAATATATCCAAATGACCCTACGTGCATCATCAATTATGGTGAGAAAATAATGCACCCACAAAACGAAGGAACTTTGTATAATCCCCAAATATCACAATGTATAATCTCAAATATATGACTTGTATTACTTTCACTAATGTCAAACGATGTTCTGGTTTGCTTTGCACATAGACAGACATAATAAACATTCAACTTATTTTTTGTGAAAACTACCACCTACACCTAGCTTTTTGGGAAGCATCGAAAAAACATAATTTGATGCATGGATGCACAAGTCGACTATGCCACAATGTATAGGAGGCTACTGCATTAGCTTGTACCTTCATCGTTGCTGACTTGTTGAAGCAGTAGACCCCTCCTCTCAATTCATCTACTCCAATCAGGTTCCTCGACGTGCAGTCCTGTATCACACAAAATTCATCGATAAATATCACAATGTTATGCAAATCTCTACTTAATTGAGCAATAGATACCAAATTGCAATGAAAGTTTGGAATATATAAAACATTGCTCACATTCATATGTGAGCCCAAAGTCGTGCTTCCTTCCAACTTCGCTATGCGAAACACACCATCAGGCAACTCCACGGGAATTGGGTTAATATGTTTGACTTGGTTGAGAAAACCCAGGTTACCCATCATATATCTCGAGGCGCCGGTATCGAATATCCAAGCATCATTACCTGAAAGCATTTCACAACCTATTCTGGAGGGCTTAAGTAAACTCAGAAGTTTCTTCATCTGCTCCTCACTTAGACCTGGAAGCAGGGCTTGGCTATATCCTTCGGCTCTACTGCTCTCAGCCGATGCATGTTCGACCGGTCTATTGACAGCAGCAACATTGGCTGCTTCTCGGCCTGTACCGCGTCCTCTTCCATCACCGTTTCTTCCACCTCTGACACCTCGCCCTCGACCTCTGCACCTGCCACAATTCCCCCACCTAGGAGGATAACTTATTAATTCATATCATGTGCTTTCTTCATGTCCATACTTACCACAGTGAGCATAGCTCCCCCTCTTGATTATACTGGATTTTGGCCGGCCTCCAATCTGTGCGGCAAAGGCAACTGCTATGATGTTCCTATCTTCTCTTCCAATCATCAGACTCTTGTGGTTTTCCTCTTGAACTATCATATTGAATATATGATCTAACGAGGGCATCGGGTCAAGCATGAGTATATGGCTTCGTATTGATGAAAATGTGTCATGATTAAAGGCCATCAAGAACTGATGTGCCTTCTCTTGTTCGTGCTTCTGAACCAACTTGCTGGTCACTTCACATTCGTACTTGGTATAGGTGCAAGACGACATCTCTTCATGGTTTTCGAGTTCTACCCACAAGTCTGACATTTTAGAGTAGAACTCAACCACGCTTCAACCTTCTTGTTTACAGTTCGCTATGCCTGTCTTTAATTGGTGAATTCTTGGTACGTTTGCAATCGCATATCGTCTCTTTAACATCTCCCAAATGGCTCTAGCCGTGTCTGTATAAGCCACGCTTATTTGAAGTTGTGGCTTAATAACATTGAGAATCCATGACGAAATCATCGAATTCGCCATCTCCCATGCTTGAAGCTCATGCATCGTCATCCTTTACTGATGGTTTGGTTAAAGGATCGTCTATAAAACCAAGCTTGTTCTTCGTTTTTAATGTTGTTCTAGCGGCCTTCTACCATAGGTCATAGTTCTGACCATTAAAGATGACCGCAGTAATCAGAACTCTGGGACCTGCTGATGGGTGCAAGTAGTTGGGAGATTGAGAATCGATGATAAATTTTTTAGGTTGAGTTCCGTTAGTCATTGTTCTAGTTTAGATATCTCCTAAAGGAACCGTTGCTCTGATACCACGAAGAAACTTTAGGAGGCTAATGGTGTTTGAAGCAATCATGCGTGGCCTCTGTTGCTTGTTCTTCATTGAAAAAATATAGCACAGTATATATACAACATATAGGAGAACCCTAAACTTACAAAGCAAGTCACCACTGAAAGACCTATTCTAAGTTGAATACAATTGTGTAAAAGCTAAAATATACATATTCTAGAATATCTAAAATATATTATCCTAATGGATATATGATAAAAAATCAGGCCATGGATGAAACAAGCATGTTGTCTATAATTGATGCCTATCCAGTTAGACAGAGATGGAAACGTGACAATCCTAACCAAACCAAGGGGATACCTAATACTCAATCTCCACCTTATATAGGCGATCCACCTCAGACTCATGCGAATATGTCTCACTCTCAGGAGACTTCCTTCACCTCAATTCAATATGACCATAATAAAGCATTATGCATTAGTACAGCTTCAATGCTTCCTCGCACTGGTCATGGTGATAACCAGGAACTTGAGAGTATCCATTGTGCCGAAAGGGCAACCCCACACCGTGAACATTTACACTAGGCTATGCTCCTTTTGACTTTCTACCCAGCTTCCTTTATTCACATTCTTATGAATAATTCAAACTAGAACATGGCAAACCTCTCCATCATGGTGTGGAATGTGAGAGGAGCTAGCAGCAAAGACTTTCTTTTGACCCTCAGGGAATTGATTAAGCGTTACTATCCTGGTATTCTTGCAATCGTGGAACTGAAGATTAGCGGCCAAAATGCAGACATTGTTTGCCGTCAAATTAGGAACATGGATCTTGCACAATAGTTTCACATAGATGCTCAAGGGTTCAGTGGGGGTATTTTGGCTATTTTGGTATCCAAATATCTCCCGTGAACACTTAAAATTCAATAATCAACAAATCACGATGAAAGTGGTTAGATGTAGTGAAAATCCATGGGTTTTTTCAACAATCTATGGTAGCCCTAATGAGACTGTTAGATTTACTCACACAATGATACAAGAGGGGGGTGAACTGTGTCTATCAGTTTTTCGGTTTACTCAAAAACACTCGTCAGAACTATTTGGAATGTATGTTTGCAGTAAAGCAGAAACAGGTATAATTGCAGAAACAGTAAAAAAGACACAATATTTTTACATGGAAAACAACCTCTAGCCCAACTGAGGTGTAAAAGCCACGACTTACTACAGCAGGATTTCAACAACTCTTTCATTAAACGGGTCGAACACGTTACAACTGTAATACACGTAACTTAGTCTACCCTAGACTCTCGTTACAAACACACATCCAAAGTCTCCTAAGACTTTGGACAGATACTCATGGACACAACGTCCCCACATCCCCTACGGACACAATGTCCAACGTCTACCAAGACTTGGACAACCTCTTATCATCATACAAAAGAAATAAAGAACACCTTACTTGAATGCTTCTAAATAAGCTGGGTGTAAGGTACAACACAACTCCTATTATGCCAATGATAAAGACTCGATTAAGCACTCTTTTGAAGGTTTTTCTCACAGGAAAATTCAGACTCAGGAAAGCAATTTTAGCACTTTGACAATCGTGAAAAACCTTAAGAAACGTTGAGGGAATTGGCCGCTTTAAATAGTGGAACTATTACTAATCTTCCTTATAGGATATAATCAAATATTTGGAAGATATATTTTCCATAGGAGATAAGATCAAATCTTTAGGGAAGATATTTTTTTTTAAGATAGGATTAAACCTCACCAAATATTTGGAAAACATTTTGTCTCTTAAACAAGGGAAGAAGTAGTTTTAGATTTTTGAGAAAAATGTTGAAATTCGAATTTTTATTCTTGGCTTCAAAACACTGCAAACATGGCCTCTTTGACCTGTTCTGAGACAGTGTTCTGAGTATTCAAAAATCTGCCTCAAAGCACTGCAGACCTGGCCTCTTGGACCTGTTCTGAGATAGTGTTCTGAGTTATCAAAAACCTTTCAAAGTGAATGCTAAATCAGATACCTTCTAATTGGCATATTAACAAGAATCTAAAAAATAAAACAAATGCTAAGCCTAAGACTTTTGTTATCAACTGGACTTCTTGCACAAGTCCATGCTTCCACTGCCAGAACTGTTCTGAGGGAGTGTTCTCAGATTCTTGCGCATGTTATCAACTTTGATACTCTATGCTCATTCGAACTGCTCCATATATTTTTCGGATCCTGTCTTAGCATATAACTCAAGCACAACACATAACTCAGAGCATATTAACTAGGTCATTTGGATTGTCATCATCAAAACCATATACATTAATTGGGTCAACAATTTCGCCCTTTTCGATGATGGCAAACCAAATGACCGTAAGTCATTGTTGTTAACAGGGCAAGATAGGCTAGTGCCAAAAATGGACAAGGCCAAAGTTTATGTACGCCACACAGAAAAAGAAATAGGAGTGAGAGGTCAACTTGAACTGGGCAGACTAGTCAAGACTTAGGTCATGCTCATCTTCCCTCTTTTGACATCATCGAAGAAGGGTAAATAGGTCGGAAGGTCTGAGTCCAGTGTGGATGCAATCACCACCAAAGCGGTAACGTGGGAAATAACAGCAATACACTCAAGCATACAATATAAGAAGGATATTGGCCATCTGAGTCATGCACAAACAAGTAGCATATAAACAAGTAGGGATTATGGCAAAAATGCATTAATCATCTAGGAAATAGTCACAATCCACCATTGTTCATACAGTAGCAAGAAGAGCGGACAGCAAAATAAGTAGCAAGAGGGAAAAGAAAAGAAGGCAAAGTTAAGATCAAATGGAAGAAAAAGAAGGAGAAGAGAATTTGGCCCTGAGGGCAGAGATGGCACTCAGAAGATCCTCATGACGTTTGGCGTTGAGATCCTTTTCTTCTACGAGTGCCTTCTTCATGTCTGCAATTTCTCCCTTCAGGGAGAGCTGGTCCTGCATGAGAGTGTTTACGATGGAAGTACTGGAGGTTAAGGCCTAACTGGGAATAGGGCGGAGAGGTGTTTGGACCCCCTGTTCTGAGCTAGCACTCCCACCTTTCTTCACTTGAAAACCACACCCAATCAGGGTACTACCTCCTATTTCATTAGTGATCTGAGGGCTCACTCTCTTTTGTAGAGGAATCCCAATCTGTTCAAACACAGACATCCGCAGGAGCCCATACCCCATGTCATGATCCTTGCACATGCTAGCAATGCGTCCAATGTGACTGATCATGATGGCCGGTAAGTTGATTTTCTCACCTCGATCCAAAAGGTCAGTAAGGCACATGTCCATAGAATCAGCCAAATTTCGTCCCTGACTCCGAGGAATAACATTCTTGATTATAAACCAAAACAATAAGCGATGTAAAGGTATCATTTCCCCCTTACGTACAGATCTGGACATGGTTAGTTGGGGGTTTTGGGCTAGGTTCCTGGTAAGCTCTAGCAGTCTCTCCTCGCCCAACACATGCTTGTCCTCACGAACATATACATCAAAACCACCAGATGGCACACCAAGCATCTCATCGAGATCAACAGCATCAAACCGAATCCCTATTGGTGACCACACAGTTGGCATAAAACTCAGCCAACTCAAGAATAGAAAACCCTCTCTGGGTGTTAGTAAACAAGTCCAACCACCCCTGAACTCTTAATTTCTCTAAGAACGCCTCAAGCCCCTATTCATGGAAATAAGTTAGCTTGACTACCTTCCCTCGGACTACAGATTTTTAAAGGAAATGTTGGTATCTTTTAGGGAGTGTCATGCTCCTTTTAGCTTTCTTCCTTCTAGGTTCAGGACACTCTTCCACCTATTCTGACGACTATTCTGGAGATGCCCTGTTTGGAGCAGGGTTCTTGGAGGGAACAGGTCTGGGAGGTGTTTTGGCTGGTGTTTTGAGGGGTGTTTGGAGAGATGTTCTTCAGACTGTTTTCTTCTTTTTAACAAGGTTGTCTACTGTATCTTTTGGTAGTGGAAAAACAGGGGTAGGACTAGAACTTCGTGTTTGGCGTTGATACAGTAGAGTATTGAGAGGGGCATTGGGTGTAGTGGTGGTCTCTCTTTGGCATTTCAAGCTTGGTTTGAGGGTTGGTTAAGGAATGGTCTTTACGGTTCTTTTGAACCGTATAATCAGTTCATCATCATCACTGTCTTCAATGAAAACACTAGTAGGAACAGGTTCCTGAGCACCCATCCCAACCCACAAATTATCATCACTGACTTAAGTGAAAACACCAGTAGGAACAAGTTCTTCAACACCCATCCCAACCCCCAAATTACTTGAACTTTCGATTGACTCGATCGAAATTCCCCCTGTCACCAATTCAATTCTGGGTGGTTCATAAACAACCAATTCCCACCCGGTAATTGGGTTCACAGCGGGAATTGTTGTACGGTTTAGACCAACAGACCTCACATCAAGACTCCTCAAGAACGCATATATTGAAGAAGGTATAGAATAGGTGGAACAGGGATGAAGGTCCATACCCGAAGATATTCCACTTGATGGGGCTGCTGCAACAGTGCTAAACCAATTCTTGCTTCTTTTGCTTGACACTCAACTTTGAAGGGAGCGTGGACGCGTGGTCTTTCTTCCAGTCGAGGCTAAGTCACCATGAGTTCTTGTCATTGGAAAGTTTGGGAAGAAAGATTTTAGGGTTTAGGATTTTGGAAAGGAAGGGGTAGCGATTTCCGATCGTGTGAAGGGAAGGAAAGGAAGAATATGTCGAGTTTGGAGAGAGAATGCAGAGGAGGAAGAAGGCGAATAGGCTTTAAATGAAAATTTTAACTTCTACTTGCCTTGTTGCCGCGCCACATGTCTGGTGGATTTACAAACAGTGGTTGGATATGTTCCTAGACCTTGTTCTGACTGCTAATTGTTCAGTGTCTCAGGACAATAAAGACAATATCATTAGACCTCAACGAGTGTCAGCATGTTACATTTCACACACATGCCAGTAAAAGCACAAAAATTGAATGCATCCATTGTAACAATTTATTCGGCCTAAAAACCCTTAACTAGTCAATCATTGGGGTATAAATAAGCATGCTCAAGTCTTCTTAATTAAACCCAATTCAAGTCTATTCCTCTCAAACTGCTTGTTACTCAGTGCCTTGGTAAATATATCAGTAATTTGTCTATCGGTGGCACAAAAATTTCTTGAAATTAAGCCCTTTTCAACATTGTCTCTCAAAAAATGATGATGTATGTCAATATGCTTAGTCCTTTTATGTTGACATGGGTTTTTGACAATGTTAATTGCACTTGTGTTATCACAAAATATGGGAATGCATCCCGTGTCAATAGAAAAATCCTTGAGTTGTTGACTTATCCACAACAATTGAGCACAATAAGAAGTTACCGCTGCATACTCGGCTTTTGTTGTGGACATGGCAACGGAGTGTTGTTTCTTGGTTGCCCAAGAGACCAAACAGGGTCCAAGAAAATGAGTCATACCTGAGGTGCTTTTTTTGTCGACCAGGAATCCAGCATAGTCAGCATCTGCATTCCCAATGAGATCAAAGTTGCACCCTCGAGGATACCATAGTCTTAAGTTAGGGGCGTGTTTAAAACACCTTAAAATTCGTTTTACAGCTTTCTAATGTGTTTCTTTAGGATTTGACTGAAAGTGAGCACACAAGCTAACACTGAAAACAATATCAGGTCTATTAGCGGTTAGGTATAAAAGCGACCCTATCATGCCCTTATAGAATTTCTTCTCAACTGAAGGGCTCCCATCATCTTCAACCAACCTAGTTGAAGGGGAGATGGGTGTGTCTATGGGCTTAGCCGATTCCATACTGAACCTCTTAATTAATTCATTGACATATTTTTGTTGATGTATCATAGTTCCATTTGAGGTTTGCTTGATATGTAAGCCTAAGAAGAAATTAAGCTCACCCATCATGCTTATTTCAAACTCACTCCTCATCAATTCTGAAAAATCATTTCATAAATCACTATTGGTTGCACCAAATATTATGTCATCGACATAAACTTGAACAATCAACAAATGTTCCCCCTTTGATTTTGGGAACAAGGTATTATCAACCTTGCCTCTTTGAAAACCATTACTGATTAAGAATTTTGACAAACGTTCATACCAGGCTCTCTCGTTTTAAACCATAGAGAGCTTTGTCAAGTTTAAACCAGAGGGGTTGGCTTACAAACACCTCCTCCTTAAAATGTCCGTTGAGGAATGCACTTTTGAAATCCATTTAGTATAACTTGAACTCCATGTGGGCTACAAAGGCCACCAAGATCCTGACAACCTCGATCCTTGCAACAGGTGCAAATGTTTTCTCATAATCGATCCCTTCTTCTTGGTTATAGCCCTGAACCACCAGCCTGGCCTTGTTCCGAGTAATTGTTCTAAACTCATCCAATTTGTTCTTGAACACCCACTTGGTACCAATTATTGATATGTCTTTAGGTCGTGGTTCCAGGTGCCAAACCTTGTTCCTTTCAAACTGATGAAACTCCTCTTGCATGGCAGTAACCCAATCAGAATCTGTAAGAGCTTCATAAATATTTTTTGGCTCAATGTTAGATAAGAAGGCACAGAAAGCACAAAAGTTTCTAACTTTAGACCTGGTTTGCACCCCTGCGTTAATATCATATATAATATGGTCGAGAGGGTGCAAGCTCTGGTGCTTCCAGGGTCATGGAGCAAGTGAATCTACAAACATGTTTTCCACTCTTTCCTGAACACTTGATGAAACAGGTCTTGGATCCATTCTGGAGCCTGTTCCTACGACTGTTCAGGAAGGATCAGGTTGAGTGGGTCGGTTCTGTGCCAAATCAGGTTCAGCAAAGCCGCCCCCTGACTAGCTTCCTCCCTGCCCACCTTCTATATTTCCAAGTTCAGGGCTTGTTTCCCCTTTAGGAGACTTACTATTATCCACCATGGAGTTTTGAGTGAGTGTAAGTGATAATTCATATTTTATATATAGTTTTCTCCTTCATTTCACCTACTTTTATGTCTTTGAAATATATTTTTATGGGTAAATAATGCATATTTTATGAAATTTTCAGGCAGAAATAAATATAGAAGAGTTTAGGATGAAGTTGATTAATTCTACTCGGAACTCCTACAAGTGCAATACCTAGAGTCCAAGCTTAAGCCCAAAGGAAAAGAAAGAGAGAAAAAAAAAAGAAAGGAAAGAAACAGAAGGTTCGACGTTGCTCTCTGCGACCCAAACGCCAGCCTTCACCAGCTTGCATCCACCTTTTTTTTTCCCCTTCTCCCATTTTCCCACATGCCTAATTCTTAACCTAGTCAAATGCCATTAATCAAAATTAATATTATAATTATGACTAGCCATGACCATGCATGTGACATCCCAATTTAATTAGAATTGATTTTCATTAATTTTGGGGGTATCCAAAGGGGTTGGATTTTCCACTATAAAAAGGGGCCATGGGTTGAGGGAAAGGGGGATCCACACACTCACACTCACACTCATACATTCATCCATTCTCTCTCTCATTCACCCATCTTCTATCTTCTATTTTTTTTAGAGAGTTGAGAGAGTCTTTGTAAGACAAGATCATTTGGATTGATGGGTTAAGAAGAAAATAAGCTTTATTAGTTATTTTTCTATTCTCTTATGTTCTCATTTGTGAGTCAAATTTGAGAGTTTACATTAAGTTTCATAATTTTGCATAATTGAGTATAAGGTTTGGACATAGGAAGTGAAATATACCAATTTCAACTGTGTTTTCCCTAACTATGGCTGGCTAAACTACTCATTTCTAGGACTAGAATGGATCCCTGGTAATAATATTCTTTTGCTAATTTCTTATGGGGTTATTTTTGTCTCTTTTGCATAACCTTGAGTTTATATTTGTTCTTCATCTACTTATGCATCTTAATACTAATGTTTAATCATGTTGATGACACTAGTTTAATTTGCTATCTCAAATGAATATTAGACCTTATAGGCTAATATGATGATTATGCAATTTGGGCTTAAAATTATAATTGTTTAAATTGAATAATTTATGCTAGAAATTAGATGAGTTATGTCTATGAAGAATAATTCATGCTAAGCCACTAGATAAGTAATCTCATTTGATAACAATAACCATCTTTTTGACTTATGGCCTAATGCTTGTAACTTAGGTTGAACAAGTGACAAATTGAATCCCCATTTGAATTAGTAAATCATTATTGACATCAAAGGTGAAATCCAAATTCCTATAACTTTCTCCCATTGATTTCTCTCCAATCTCTTGACTTGTTTACTCTTATTTTGCTCCTTAATTCATTTTGATAATTGAACTCATAAATTGAATTATTCTTTATAATCGAAAAGACCAAATCTAAAATCACTATTGTTCATCGTGGGATCGACATCCTAATACTCGCTAGTCTACAATTAACCTTGTGCACTTGCAAGTAAAAAGGGTTTTAAAACTAGAACATAAAATCCACATCAAGTTTTTGGCGCTGTTGCCGAGAAACGAATAGTGATTTTTGAATTTTCTTTTCCTTTTATTTTTTTGATTTTTGTTTTCCCTTCAGCACTAATCTAACAATTTTATTTATTTATTCTCCACCCTTTCTCTTTTATTTTTATTGTTTCATTCCCCAATCCCTCCTAATCTAACCATTTTTTTTATTCCCTTTCCCTTCTAATCTAACTATTTTTCCTATCCCGTCTAACCTAACCTAACTCTTTTATTTTTGTTATTTTATTTATTGTATCTAATCTAACAAATCCCCCCTCCCTTTTATTTCTTTTTTTTTCCTTTTTATTTTCCCCATCCCTTTTTATTTTTGCTATTTTATTTTATTTTATTTATTTTCAGCTTTCCCCCTTCCCTTGGATCTTTCATTTATTTGTTTAGTTTAGTTTAGTTTATTTCATTTATTTTATATTTTTTTTCTTCTTTTCTTTCTTATATCTCTCTTCTATTTTCTTCTTATCTTGTTTGGTGATTTTATTCTTCTCTCTTGATTGTTTGTGGGCATATGCATGGTAGACGTTCTTTGTGCTTAAATCTTGAACCATATAATCCTGAAATTGAACGCTCTCTTCATAAGATAAGAGCTAAGAAAAAAGAATCTAAGAACGAAATGGCTGAAGAACAATCAACCCCACCATCTAAGCAATTTAAGGAATATTTCACTCCTGCCACTTATGACTCACCAACAAGAACCCGTATTCTCACTGTTACGGTGCCATTTGAGATTAAACATTCTCTTATCCAAATACTTTTGTCGTTTTATGGGCTAGAGTCCGAAAAATCCTTTCAAGCATGTTGATGCATTATTAGAGATTTTTTATACTGTGTTTTTAAATAATATCTCTGATGATGCTCTTCGCTTGCGGTTTTTTCCTTTTTCTTTAAAAGATAAAGTTAAAGCTTCGTTAGACACTAAGACCAATATCACCACTTGGGATCAATTGCAAAAGAAATTCTTGAAAAAGTTTTTCTCCATTGGTAAACTGACTGCCTTAAGACTTGCTATAACTACCTTCTCACATAATAAAAATGAGCAATTGCATGAAAGTTGGGAAAGGTTTAAAGAGTTGTTGCGATGTTGTCCTCATCATGAGGTACCTATGTGGCAACTTGTCCAGAGTTTTTACTCTGGCTTAGATGAGCACAATAGGCATATGGTTGATGCGTCATGTGGTAGTAGTTTCTTGTACAAAACTCCTGAAGAAGTTTGGGAATTATTTGAAAATTTGAGTGAAAATTCACACTTGCATGCTACTTCCTCACATTCTGATTTGCCTAGGCAATTAGGAAGCAAAGGGGGAATTTATGAGGTTTCACATTCAATTGACCTTCCTAGTAAAGTTGATGCTTTAGTTAAGAAATTTGATCAATTGTTGTGCATGAACAAAGTGTCTAATGCCCCTTCTATACAATATGTGTGTTCGATTTGTGCTAGTCCCATGTATGCTTCTTTTGATTGTCTGTGTATTGGTAAGTCAGACTGTATGACTGAACAAGTGAATGTTGTCCAAGGATTTCTTCCATCCAACAATCCTTATTCTAATACCTATAATCATGGTTGGAGGAATCATCCTAATTTTTTATGGAGGTCTCAAAATGTTGAGAATCCTTAAGCGCAGTCTCACATACCTACCCATCCTGGTTTTCAAAACCAGAGATATGCTCCTTCCTCTTCCCATCAAGCTCTATCTGGGAGCTTTGATATCGACAAGGTACTTTCTGCTCTTGATACCTTGACTTCTATTGTGCAAAATATGGATGCTAGGGTCCAAGGAATTGAGTCTAAAATGCATATTATTGACTCTCACTCACACTCTATAGCTAAGTTAGAAACCCAACTTGGGCAACTAGCCATAGCTGTAGGTAGAAAAGAATAAGGAAAACTTCCAAGTCACCCTATCCAGAACCCTAAAGGCCAACAATTCGAACAATTGAAAGCTGTAATGGTTCTTAGGAGTGGTAAAGAAGTAGATAACAAGGTGAGTGAGAAGGAACATGATAAAAAGGAAACACTTAAGACCATAAAGAGTGACCTTACATCTGAAAAGGAAAATGAACCATCCCCTTCTCCTATTGCTTTGGACTCTACTATGACATATAAGCCAAGGGTTCCTTATCCTCAAGCTTTGGATGCACCATTCCCTTCCAAGCAAGACAAGCAAAGAGATGACATTCTAGAGACCTTCAAGCAAGTTAAGGTCAATCTTTCCCTTTTGGAAGCAATTAGACAGATCCCTACTTATGCTAAGTTCCTTAAAGATATGTGCACTTTTAAAAGAAAATCTAAAGTTGACAGGTCTAAAAAAGTTCTTCTAAGTGAACAAGTAAGTTCGATTTTGAAATGTGGTACTCCTCCTAAGTTCAAGGATCCTGGTGTTCCTACCATTTCATGTTTTATTGGCAATCACAAAATTAAAAGGGCATTTTTGAATTTGGGTTCTAGTGTCAATTTGATACCATATTCTGTTTACTTAGAGTTGGGATTAGGTGAACTACAACCTTCCAACTGTACCCTTCAGCTTGCTGATAGATCGGTTAGGACTCCTAGGGGGCGAATAGATGATGTCTTGGTACAAATTGATAAAGGATTCTTTCCTGTTAACTTTATTGTGTTGGACATGGACCCTACTCAGGCTTATAAGCAAATCCCTCCTATTTTAGGTCGTCCCTTCCAAGCCACAGCTAATGCCACCACTAACTGTAGGTCAGGAGTGATGGATGTCTCGGTCATGAAACACAAGGGTTAGGCTTAACATTTTCAAAGCCTCTGCTTGATATTGTCTAGCTGAAGACATTAAACTTAGCGCTTGTTGGGAGACAACCCAATCTTTTTAGGTGATTTTGAGTCTTGTATTTTTTCTATTTTTCTTTTTGATCAAGGTGTGCTTGTGTTTTTGGGTGTGATTCTTCACTTGATTTTTGGCTTTTGAGGTTGGTGATGGTTGTGAAGGTACTTTGGGCGTTTGATTGTTGAGCTTACATAGAAATAACTTCCTCGTGCTATCAGGTTGTGTTGCTCTTTTCTCCATTTCCTTTATCTTATTGTTTTCTACATTGAGAACAATGTGAGATCTAGGTGTGGGGGGAAGGCCAAATGAGAATTTTGAGGAAAATTGAAACTTGACAATTTGTGGGTGAATTTGATTTTGGGAAGAGCTTGAGTGTTCAACTTCTGTATGTTTTCTTCTATTATGTGGATTTGATTCATGTGACCCATGCTCACTAGAGATTATTTCTAGCTTTGACTAGTCGAGGGCCATAATTTTTGTTGTACTAATGTCACTATGTAGCCAATTTTGAGTATGAGATATAATGCCATTTACAATGTCGTGATGAGTATTCGATAAGCATTGAGTTCCCCATTGACTTTTCAATCCCAAGAAAGAAAATCAAATAAATTAAATTAATTGAGTTTTGATTTCGGTACCAATGTTCTGGTCCTATTTCTATTCATATTTTTAATTGTCTGAATATGTACTAAGCGTTTCTTTGAGTGTTATCTTCATTCATATATTTATCCACTCAAGAAATTTCAAGAGATCAAGTAACTTCTGAAAACCAAAAAAATATAAAAAATTCAAAGTCTCAAAACGAGGAAAAAAAATAATCAATTGATTTGGCATTGGGGACTTGATTTTGAAAAATGCTCTTGTGATTTTTGTTATGTGGGGTGAAATTTTGTGCTTACGGTTTGCTACATGGTTTCGTTGTGCACTTACTTTGCTTGAATCTTGGCCTATTCACTAAGTTGGGGTTAGAAATTTTTGATAATGAATTGTGGGTTGGTAGTGAATTGATATATGTGATTTGGAGTGGACATTTGTAATTGGGTCACTTGGTTTTCTTCCCTGATCTTATTCTTCTTGATGGTTTAAATGAATACATGCATTATTGGTGTTCTTTGCTTGAGGACTAGCAAAGTCTTGGTGTGGGGGAGTTGGCAATTCATATTTTATATATAATTTTCTCCTTCATTTCACCTACTTTTATGTCTTTGAAATATATTTTCATGGGTAAATAATGCATATTTTATGAAATTTTTAGGTAGAAATAAACGTAGAAGAGTTTGGGATGAAGTTGATTAATTCTACTCGGAGCTCCTACAAGTGCAATACCTAGAGTCCAAGCTTAAGCCCAAAGGAAAAGAAAGAGACCAAAAAAAAAGAAGAAACAGAAGGTTCGGCCCTGCTCTCTGCGACCCAAACGCCAGCCTTCACCAGCTTGCATCCACCTTTTTTTTCCCCTTCTCCCATTTTCCCACATGGCTAATTCTTAACCTAGTCAAATGCCATTAATTAAAATTAATATTATACTTATGACTAGCCATGACCATGCATATAATATCCCAAATTAATTGGAATTTATTTTCATTAATTTTGGGGGTATCCAAAGGGGTTGGATTTTCCACTATAAAAAGGGGTCATGGGTTGAGGGAAAGGGGGATCCACACACTCACACTCATACATTCATCCATTCTCTCTCTCATTCTCCCATCTTCTATCTTCTATTTTTTAAGAGAGTTGAGAGAGTCTTTATAAGACAAGATCATTTGGGTTGAGGGGTTAAGAAGAAAATAAGTTTTGCTAGCTATTTTTCTCTTCTCTTCTCATCTCATTTGTGAGCCAAATTTGAGAGTTTACATTAAGTTTCATAATTTTGTGTAATTGAGTATAAGGTTTGGACATAGAAAGTGAAATATATCAATTTCAACAGTATTTTTTCTAACTATGGCTGGCTAAACTACTTATTTTTAGGACTAGGATGGATCCCTGGTAATAATATTCTTTTGCTAATTTCTTATGAGGTTATTTTTGTCTCTTTTGCATAACCTTGAGTTTATATTTGATCTTCATCTGCTTATGCATCTTAATACTAATGTTTAATCATGTTGATGATACTAGTTTAATTTGTTATCCCAAATGAATATTAGACCTTGTAGGCTAATATGATGATTATGCAAGTTGGGCTTAAAATTATAATTGTTTAAATTGAATAATTTATGCTAAAAATTAGATGAGTTATGTCTGTGAAGAATAATTCATGCTAAGCCACTAGATAAATAATCTTATTTGATAATAATAACCATCTTTTTGACTTATGGCCTAATGTTTGTAGCTTAGGTTGAACAAGTGACAAATTGAATCCCCATTTGAATTAGTAAATCATTATTGGCATCAAAGGTGAAATCCAAAGTCCTAGAACTTTGTCCCATTGATTTCTCTTCAATCTCTTGACTTGTTTACTCTTATTTTGCTCCTTAATTCATTTTGATAATTGAACTCATAAATTGAATTATTCTTTATAATCGGAAAGGCCAAGTCTAAAATCACTATTGTTCCTCGTGGGATCGACACCCTAATACTCGCTAGTCTACAATTAAACTTGTGCACTTGCAAGTAAAAAGGGTTTTAAAACTAGAACGTAAAATCGACATCAGTGAGGTCTTTTCTTACAAGAACAAGTTCGAACTCCTCATCCTGCATACCATGCTCAGTCATGGAGTTAGTTTCATCAAACAATACATGCACACTCTCCTCAACGCACAAGGTTATTTTGTTAAACAGTTTGTATGCCTTACTGTGTGAGGAGTATCCTAAGAATATGGCTTCATCACTTCTAGGGTCGAACTTCCCCAGGGATTCCTTCCCATTATTGTGCACATAGCATTTGCAACCAAACACCCTTAGGTGCATAATATTGGGTTTTCGTCCCTTGAAAAGTTCATAAGGAGTCTTGTTAAGTATGGGTCTATTCATGTATCTATTAATAATGTAGCATGATGTGTTTAATGCTTTTGCCCAAAATTTTCTAGGAAGACCACTAGCGACCAGCATAGTCCTAGTCATGTCTTCTAGAGTACGATTTTTACGCTCTACCACCCGGTTTTGTTGGGGTGTTCTTGGGGCAGAAAAATTGTGATCTACACCGTGTTCTTTACGATAATCAATGAAGCTTGAGTTTTCAAATTCTTTGTCATGGCTAGACCTAAGACTTACCAATGAGTGTCCTACTCTCTTTTCAATTTTCTTGAGAAGCACAAGAAACTTCTCAAATGATTCATCTTTTGATGCCAAAAATAAGGTCCAAGTGAAACGAGAGTAATCATCTACTATAACAAACACATACCTCTTCCCACCTCTACTTGTGATCCTCATAGGACCACATAGATCAACATGTACTAGTTCAAGAGGTCGGGAACTGCTAACACATTTCTTTAACTTGAAAGATGTCCTAACTTGTTTTCCTTTAGCACAAGCGTCGCACACCTTGTCATCATTGTACTTGATGGAAGGTAGCCCGACCACTAGGTCCTTAGAAACAAGTTTATTCAAAAGAGAAAGGCTTGCATGACCTAGCCTCTTGTGCCAAAGCATAACATCTTCATCAAGAGCATTTAAACAAGTCAAGTGATTTTGGGGAAGTGAAAGAACACACACTTTATACACATTGTTGTGTCGCTTCACCCTCAACACAACACCACCAGAATTGACATTGGTAATCAAGCATTGATCTGAAGAAAACTCGACGTGGTTACCTCTATCACACAATTGAGACACACTTAGCAAATTATGTTGTAACCCATCAACTAAGTACACATTATCAATAGAGTGAGAGAGTGATTTACCTATCTTACCCACACCGATAATTTTTCCAAATTTGTCGTTGCCAAATGCCACTCTCTCTCCATCAAAGGTTGTAAGTGAGAGAAAGTTTGATCTATCTCCTGTCATGTGGCTCGAGCAACCACTATCCAAGAACCATAGTTGGTTGTCTCCTCTCAGTTTAGCCTGCAAAACAACTAAGTGTTAGTTTTGGGAACCCAGATCCACTTGGGTCCCGTTTTCTTTGACATGAAGATTAACTCATCTTTTCTAATCCATATTTGCTTAACATACACTGAGTTTCTCACCACGACCCTATTTCTCAAGGAGCAAGCATATCAATAATGACCAATCTTACCACAATGAAAACAGATTACATTTTCTGGAAGTCCAACATATTTTTTGTTTGCTGCTTTAGTGACACATCTACTCTCAAATCCTAGTCCCTTTTTACTATAGCGATGGTGAGTGTTTAACCAATTAAGTGCTTCTGAGGAACTATTCCAGCGACTGTTCTGAACTAGGTCAGATTCGGCCTTATGGAGCTTTTCAAGCAACTGACTATTTTCATTTATCAGGGCTTCTATCTTGAATGCTTCTACGGAACTGTTCTTGTGCCTGTTCTGAACAAGGTCAGTTTCGGCTTTATGAACCTTTTCAAGCAACTGATTGTTTTCCCTCACCAATATTTCTATCTTAAGTTCCAGTTCTCGGGACTCTTCTTCTAGCTTTGAGATATCAGTGTTAAACACTTCTTCTCTCTTGTTCATTTGTTCTTTTAGCATGTTAATGTCCCAACTTAAGGCAAAAGTTTTTTTTATCTTGTTCAGACTTGAGAATCTCATTTGCTTGCTCAAGTTCTTGTATGGTTTTTTCGAGCATTCGGACATCCCTTTTTAATTTGGAATAAGTATCTTTAAGCATACAATTCTCAGTACTTATTGCCTCGTATTCATCTATTAAGAAAAACAATAATTTCAGAAGTTTTACTTTGTTAAAACCACGTACCTTTTCCTTGAATTAGGACATACTTTCGTCCAATTCTGAGTCAACTTCAGATTCGCACATCTGGCCATGAGCACCAGTGCAGCAACTTCGTCTTAGGAGCTATCCTCTTCTTCTGAAGTTTCACCCCATGATGCCACCATAGCTTTAGTGGACTGCCTGGCAGAACTACTAAGCTGTGGCTTCTTTCTACGGTTTTGGAACTGTTCTGACGCCTATTCTTCCTTCTGCATAGGGCAACATTTTACAATGTGGTCATGCTTTCCACATCTGAAACACCCAAAGGTTTGGTCTTGGTCGTTGTTCCTTGCTTTGCCGGTACTCCCCTTCTTGATGCTCTTTCCGAACTTCTTGAAGCTTTTTTTGAACTTACGAGTTACCAAGGCCATTTCTTCCTTGTTCAAGTCCAAATCGTCACCTCCCATGGCCTTTAGGGCAAGGCCTCGATCTTTCTTCATTTCCTCTTTCATCTGAGAGTTTTTCCTCCACTCGTAAGTTTGAAGGTTCCCAATGAGCTTATCCAAAGAGATTTCATCCATCTTCTTTGCTTCCTGGATGGCTGTAACTTTCGTTTCCCACGAATGACGCAAAAACTGTAGGATCTTCCTTACCAATTCCTCAGTAGTACAGGATTTTCCCAAGGATTTTAACTCATTAGTGATATGGGTAAAACGTGTACACATATCCATCACTGCCTCTTTGTCACTCATTTCGAACAGTTCGTACTTTCTCATCAGCAGCTCGATCCTGGACTGTTTGACTTGGTTGGTTCCTTCACAAGCCACACGAAGAGCACTCCATATCTCCTTTGCCGATTCACACTCTGAGATACGAGTGTACTCGTCCGGTCCAAGGCCAAAGTATAGCAATTTCTTGGCCCTTGCGTTTTTCTCCAGTTTCTTGAAGTCATCTGAGTCAAATTCACTTGACTTCTTAGGAACTGTTTTGCAATCTTCTGTGGTTTTCATTGGAATGTAAGGACCATTCTCAATGATCATCCACAGCTCATAATCATTAGCTTGAATGTAATTTTCCATGTGGTTTTTCCACCAATTTTAATGTTGCCCATTAAAGTATGGTGGTCGAGTCACAGATTAACCCTCTAAGATTCCATGTAGTGCGCTCATCTTTTCAGGATCTCTCAAGGTGTTAACCTAAATTTAAGAACTCTGCTCTGATACCACTTGTTAGATTTACTCACACAAGGACGCAAGAGGGCGGGTGAATTGTGTCTACCAGTTTTTCAGTTTACTCAAAAACACTCGTCAGAACTGTTTGGAATGCGTGTTTGCAGTAAAACAGAAATAAGTATAATTGCAGAAATAGTAAAGAAGACACAATATTTTTACGTGGAAAGCCACCTCTAGCCCAACTGAGGTGTAAAAACCACGACCTATCATAGTAGGATTTCAGCAACTCTTTCACTAAACGGGTCGAACACGTTACAACCGTAACACACGTAACTTAGTCTACCCTAGACTCTTGTTACAAGCACACATCCAAAGAAATCACGGACACAACGTCCACACGTCCCCTACGGACACAACGTCCAACGTCTACCAAGACTTGGACAATTTCTTATAAAGATACAAAAGAAATAAAGAACACCTTACTTGAATGCTTCTAAATAAGCTGGTGTAAGGTACAATACAACTCCTATTATGCCAATGATGAAAACTCGATTAAGTACTCTTTTGAAGGTTTTTCTCACAGGAAAATTCAAACTCAGGAAAGCAATTTTAGCACTTTGACAATCGTGAAAAACCTTGAGAAAAGTTAAGGGAATTGGCCGCTTGAAATAGTAGAACAATTACCAATCTTCCTTATAAGATATGATCAAATATTTAGGGAAGATATTTTTTCTTTAAGATAGGATTAAACCTCACCAAATATTTGGAAAATATTTTGTCTCTTAAACAAGGGAAGAAATTGTTTTAGATTTTTGAGAAAAACGTTGAAATTTGAATTTCTATTCCCCGCTTCAAAACACTGCAGACTTGGCCTCTTGGATATGTTATGAGACAATGTTCTGAGCCATCAAAAATCTGCCTTAAAGCATTGCAGACTTGGCCTCTTGGACCTGTTCTGAGACAGTGTTCTGAGTCATCAAAAACCTTTCAAAGTGAATGCTAAATCAGAGACCTTCTAATTGGCATATTAACAAGAATCTTTAAAAAAAAAAAATCAAATGTTAAGCCTAAGACTCTTGTTATCAATTGGACTTCTTGCACAGGTCCATGCTTCCACTGCCAGAACTATTATGAGGGAGTATTCTCATATTCTTGTACATGTTATCAACTTTGATACTCTATGCTCATTCGAACTGCTCCATGTATTTTCCGGATCCTGTCTTAGCATACAATTCAAGCACAACGCATAACTCCCAGTATATTAACTAGGTCATTTGGATTGTCATCATCAAAACCTTATACATTAATTAGGTCAACACAGACCACTAGACATAGCCTATGGTCTGAGTTGAGCGAATTAAGAATGACTAACTCCCTGCCATGGGTGCTAGTAGGAGACTTCAACGACACTAGATAAATGGCTAAGCGTCTCAACTGTAGTGATAACCTTTTTGGCAGATGTAAACGCTTTAACCATTAGATTGAAAACAATGAACTGATTGACTTGGGATTTGCAGGTCCTCGCTTTACTTGGTCTCTAGGAAAGAATTTGGATACAAAGAAATTTCCCAGATTGGATAGAGCACTTTGTGACCAACAATGGCGTTCAAGATTTGGTGAAGCAGCGATTAGACACCTTGTACAAAACCAGTCTGACCATACACCCTTATTAATTTCTCTGAATGGTGTCACACTAGTTGAGAAGGTACAAAGGCCTTTCAAATTTCAGGTTGCATGGCTATCTCACGACAAGTTCAAAGAATGCCTTCTCTCAAATTGAAATAACAATATACCGTTATATCTACTCCTTCATTCCTTTGTTGCAGCATTTGAAGATTGGAACAAAAATGTCTTTGGAAATCTTTTTTAACGGAAAAATGAAATACGGGCCAGGTTAGAGGGAACCCAGAGGAAGCTCACGCAAGGCCCAAATCATTTTCTAGTCAAGTTGGAGAGACAGCTTCGCACAGAGCTTGAAAATGTCTTGAATCAAATCGACGTGTTTTGGCACCAAAAGCTGGTATGGACTGGATCCGGAATGGTGACAGGAACACTCATTTCTATCACTTATCCACAATTATTAGATGCTGTTTTAATCGTATTGATACTCTTCAGGATCCTCATGGTACTTGGACAGAGGGGAAGGATGAAGTTAAGCTATGGTGAGAAATTTTTTCATTAACCTATACTCAAGTGATAATGGCCCTTGTCAAAGTTAACTCCTACCTAGAAACAGATTTCCCCAACTCAATAGTGAGAATAATTGCTCCCTTGAAGAACCATTTGCTTCTCAGGAAATTAGAAAGGCTTTCTTTACATTGGGCCTCTAAAAGCTCCGGAGATGGATTTCATGCCCTATTTTATCAACATTTTTGAAGCACTATTGGGAATAGTCTCCCACAACTAGCTTTACGCGTTCTTGAGGGTTGTGATTTCCCAGAAGGCTTTAATGATAATCCCAAAACTGGATAACCCACAAATGGTGAGTCAACTTCCACAAATCGGGCTCTACAATGTGGCTTACAAAATGGTGTCTAAGAGCATTGTCAACTACATCAAACCTATACTGGATAAAGTGGTGTCTCCAACCTAGGCTAGCTTTATATCGGGACGTCAAATATCGAACAATGTTGTGATTTTCCAAGAAATGCTCCACACAATGAGGAAAAAACAAGGTCAAGTTCGATACATGGCCCTTAAAGTTGACCTTGAAAAGGCCTATGATCGTCTTCGTTGGCCATTCATCCGTGAAGCCCTTATGGACTTGAGGCTACCCATCAAACTTGTCGAGGTAATCATGAATTGTCTTAATTGCTCATCATTCAATGTGCTTTGGAATGGTGAAAAAACCGATTCGTTTACCCGTCTCGGGGAGTGAGACAAGGAGACCCTTTCTCTCCCTACGTATTTGTATTATGCTTGGAGCGACTCAATCACATCACTGAAGATGCGGTTAATCAAGGTGCCTGGAGAACAATCACTACTAGTCGAGGAGGACCTCCTTTATCTAGATTATTTTTTGCAGATAACTTAGTTCTTTTTGGTTAGGCGACTCTTGAACAAGCCAGAGTAATCAAGCATTGCTTAGACCTTTTTTGTGCAGCTTCTGGAGAAAAGGTGAGCTACCAAAAGTCCTTGATATTCTTTTCCAAGAACACAAATACTGGAATCTGAGAAAGTATTAGTAATGAGTTAAAGAAGAATATCAGTGAGGACTTAGGGAGGTATCTCAGGATGCCATCGATTCATGGCTGAGTTACTAGACATACCTTCCAACAAATTGTTGATAAGGTCGATAAACACCTGGCTAGATGGAAGACTAGCAACCTTTGTATGGCAGGAAGAGCCACTATTATACAGGCTATAATTTCGGCTATCCCTTCATATGCTATGCAAACAGCTAAAATCCCTCATTCCATTTGTGACAAAGTGGATAGGAAAGCTAGATGTTTTCTTTGGGGAGGAAATGATAGTACTAGAAAAATTCACGATGTGTCTCGGAATCAAGTCACGAAAAACAAGCTGATGGGAGGGCTTGGCTTCAAGTCCATGCCTAACACCAATGCTGTGTTTTTAACCAAACTAGGTTGGAGAGTCTTAGTAGAGAATGATAGACTTTGGTCCAAAGTACTGAGAGCCAAATATTGTGACAACCGGTGCGACGTGGACATGTTTGTGCAAAAACAAAATGTCTCCAACACATGGCGTGGAGTCCTTGATGATGCCATACATATTAAACGTGGTGTGAGGATTGAGATTGGAAATGGCCGAAATACCCTCTTTTGGCAGCATACCTGGGCTACTGATTGCCTTCTCTCATAGGTAGCAACACGGACCATCCCCCATCATCTCACTACTAGTTCTGTGAATGATTTTTGGGACAACAATAGGGGCTGGAAATAGGAAATCCTTACCGATTTACTCCCCACTGAGGCTCTCCAAAAAAATAGCCTCTTTTGAAGTCTCTCCTGACCCAACTAATGAAGATCAATTGGTGTGGGTAGGATCCCCAAACGGAAGTTCTCCATCACATCAACTATAGATCAAATTCAATGTGATAACAAAGAGGAAGAAGATAGCTTTTGGCGTATCATTTGGAAATGTCCTACTCAACAGAAGATACACTTCTTCTTATGGCTAGTGGCATTGGATAAACTCATGACCAACTCCAATTGTTTTGCCGATGGTCTGATTGATAATCCTAGTTGTAAGAATTGCCCAGGTATGGTGGAAGATGCCATCCATATCCTAAGATATTGGGCTTATGCCAAAACTATTTGGAATAAATTCATTACAAGTGCCAGCCTGTTTTTCTCTCTTCCCTTGAGATCATGGTTAGAAATGAACCTGGGAAATCCAAAATTTATGAATAAGAGTTAGGTAACTTCATTTGCTACTACATCATGGTGGTTATGGAGGTGGCATAACACCCGATGTTTTGAGAATACAAATTTCCAATGCCATAAACCATATGAATTTATCAGAGCTAAAAGTGCTGAAACTATTCATGTTCTCAACTCTGATCAATGGACTGCCTCAAGGCCCACACTAATAAGACGTGAAATTTTAGTTCGATGGAATCCACCCATGGATGGCTAGTTCAAACTAAACGTTGATGGGGCATCTAAAGGCAACCGGGCTCTACAAGATGCGGCGGACTCTTTCGAGGATCATACGGCAACTATTTAATGGGATTCTCAGTGAATTTGGGTATTTGTTCAACAATGAGGGTCGAACTGTTTGGCTTGCTCCATGGTCTCCGTCTAGCCCGAAACCTGAAGGTGAATCGCTTAGAAGTTGAGTTGGACTCTCTAGTAACTACCCTCATGGTACAATAGCCAAATCGAAGGAATCAAGTGCATTTTTTCATTATACAAGAATGTCAATCACTTATTTGTAGCATTGATTGGGTAGTGAAACTTAATCATTGCTACAGAGAGTGGAACAAGGCAGCTGACTTACTGGCCAATTTAGGAACCACTCAGTCCTACCTATAGTTGTTCTTGATTCTCCCCCAAACTCCCTTATGTCGATCCTCTCTGAGGATAATTCTTTTGTCTTTTGGCGACGTTTTATAAGTCATGAATAAACTGGCTTTATAGGGGCATTGCCCCTCTTTCTCACCAAAAAAAAAAAAAAATTCTTCTTTTGTTTGCCCTTGTTATTAGCCATAGTAAGGATTTCTTGTCATTTCAAGTATTTAGCTTGAATTAGTTTAATTTGCTCATAGGTGATATGCTTAGTGAAGATTAACCAAAGTTGGTTTTGATATTTTATCATAATTACAAGTTATAAAATCATGTGAATAGTTAGCGATTATTTAGAAGTAAATCTATTTATAATCAATAGTTGTAGTTGTTTATTGTTCCCTCAAGTACTACAACGAAAGTTGTACGCTTGTGGCAATATAACTTTCACTTTAGAAAATCTGGTACAGGAACTCACCATAGTTGAGAAAACAACTTGGTCAAACACTAATCGACTGATATGAATGAAAATCTTGAATCTAATGTTGTTAAGCTTGATTGATTGTTGGATCAAAACAATCAATCGCCTAGGAAGAAGCAATTTGTGCTGATGAATTTGACAAGAAGTTGGATAAAGCTAAGCAATCAATTGAAAAGAGAATAAACAAAGAATGCCTAGAGATTCAAGACCCTAAATTCGCTGCTTTGATACCATGTTAAGAGAGCAAAATCCAGACAAAATAGAATACTTGTGAGCATGTTCTATTTCTGTTCAATACAAAAAACATAGACTGAGTACAAGTTTATACGCATGTGTGCACATGCACACACGCGCGCACACACACGCGCATATATATCTATATATAT
>JACYFF010019584.1:15942163-15967284 GCA_017589665.1 Selenicereus undatus
GGGGGGAGGGGAAAGGTCTAACAAAGACATCTGTAATTCGGCGTTTGAAAATCAGTTGACGTTGCATGTTTGGCCTTGCAACAACAAAATGTAAATAACGCAGGTCTGTAATATAATTTACCTTGAATGACGGGCTTAAAAAAAAAAAAAAAAAAACACTGCCATAGTTCTCACAGATCATTTTTACGTTAAACTGATGTCAGGGCACAGGACTAGGAACCTCACAGAAAACAAGTAATTAAATAAACATATGACTGTAGGCTTTGAAACTCTGATGCCTGAAAAAGTACCACACGCTCATCACAAAGCAGGACGCTACTTCTCAATTTACAGACCTGTTGTAAAAGTTGTGATTCTATACCTTTCAATAGATTAATCAAAGACGATAGAAAATATACACGAGCATAAACAGAGAGAATCGATAATCATAACTGAAGGCTGCTATATGAGAAACGGGCTATTTATTCTAAAAAACTGATCATGTATGATAATGAAGATTATCAAAAGTGAAAATAATGCACGTAAATGTAGCTTCTAAATAATTTCCTAGACGAATCATCTCAAGCCTCCCATGACAGTGAAAATGAATGGCATCTGAGATTACATAACTCCATTCTTCTGTATTGAACATCCAAGACTATGTTGCATTGCGTGCTTCTCTTCACAATCGAGCATTTTCATGGTAATCGATGGTGGGTAAAAATGTCACCATCTCCGGCAGCAATACACAACATATGGTTACTTGTACAACAAGAAATTAATCAGTTCAGCAACATAAGGGGACACATGTTCTTGATCTTTCATCAAGCCATTCCATGATCTTCGATTGATATGTAAAGACAGCAGCAATTTCCATCCACATAAGACGCGAAGTCAAGCATCCTAAAAATTGCCCTTGTCATAATCTGCATGAGAGTTATAAAAAGATAATAACATAAAAAGCTCATTAGACAGGGTTTGCCAAAGTGTTTGCAGCACACTTAGTGGGTAAAAAGAAAACAATGCCGCATAATAATCCACAGCAACAACAGTTGGCAGGAACACATGATGTCCTTGCTAGGCGACTCCATGTCTGTGCCTTTCTCTTTGACGATAGCTTCAATCTTTTTTCTTTTTTCTTTTTTCTTTAAATTACTCTCTTTTTAGGTCTTCAGTCCACCAAATCCTGTCCAATCTTATCTCCTAATGGTGCAATTCCCGCCTTTACTGGCATTCTTTATTCTTGTCCATGCTCATCGAGTATACCACAAATTCAACTTAAGATTCTCATGTCTGCTTCATGCACTTTCGTACTTTTTGCACTGAGTAGCGAAGTTCAAAATCAACCAGCCAACTTAAGGCCCTCGCCATTATAGCCTCCTGATTTACTTATGTGGCTAAGGATCATAAATTTCACAATCCATCCAAAGGATCATAAATTTCACAATCCATACAACCCGTATGACATGGGATTTACATACTATAGAGTTCAATCCATATTTCTCCTGTTTTGGGGCATTCCAACTCGAGAATGCCAATTACTTCAATCTTGTCCTTGCAAGTCCATAATCCCAACTAGACATTAATCTTTCCCAAAGATTCATCCATCAAAACAATACTTTTGCTGATAAGATACACCAATTGAAATATCCTACCGTGTTTTTCTAAGTTCCATCAATATTCAGGCAGTTTTCAATAGCCATGGACTGATTATGGGAAACATCATAACTACTTCGAAATCCAGAAACATAGTCCTCAATGTAGCAAAAATTTGTTGAAAATAGAACAATAAATTAGAAGGTTGAATAAATACTATAGACAATGACAAATTGCACTGATAGGCTCAAGACCAAATGAGACCCAAATATTTAGCAGAGCTTACCAACTCATCTCCCCTCCCTAGAGCCACTAGCCGCCTGCTCAAAGAATTCTCTCGGAGCATCTGCATATCAGAAAAAGTTGGATAAGTGAAAATACTTCAAAGATCCTTCAATCTCGTGTTTGTCACTGCTTTGAGGTTGGCTGGTTGCATAAAGTCAACATATTACGTACCATGTTTCATTGTTAGAGATGGATCTTGATCATCTGTATATCCAATCACCTTAGCAGGGATCCCTGCCACCATACTTGGGACAGGAACAAAAAAAATAACATCAAATCAATTTCTTTCACACCCATTTGAAACCAAAAATGTGAATGGGCTAATGAATGGTGAGAATTAAAAATTTGCCATACCTATGTGGAGGAACTTCCTTCAATACAAGAGAACCAGCAGCAACCATGGCACCTTCTCCTATTTTTATATTACCAAGTATGGTTGCACTAGCTCCAATAAGGGCCCCATCACCAACTTTAGGATGCCGATCACCAGTTTCTTTCCCAGTTCCTCCAACAGTCACTCCCTGAGAAAAGTTGAGTTCCCACATCGTCATTGCCGCTCATATTCATCATGAGTCAACTACTGAAATAGAAAGCTAGTCCAACTGCTCCTAAAAACATTCCTTTCTCATCATTTTTTCCCTCATTAAGAGCCTTTTCTATGGGTGAATATAAGTTGAAAATAAACATGATGAAACTTGAGCTTGCCAATTTAGACAAACTGCATTTTCAGCAAGCAACAAAGGTTGGACAAATGACTTCACATATGTCACCGAAACTGTCCTATAATAAATACTTCAGTCAAACTACAAAAAGAAGAAGTTTCAACTTGGATCAAAAACCCTGTCAATGGTTATGAGGAAGCTTTTGTATTTTAAAAGTCAGGAAACTTTGTTAAAGAAGTTTCTTGCACGTTCAACTAGGAAGGACGAAAGAGAATAGATGAATCTTACCTGCATTATGGAAACTCTATTTCCAATAACAGCAGTTTCCCCAATAACCACCCCAGTTGCATGGTCAAGAAGTACTCCGTCTCCAATCTTTGCAGCTGGGCAAGATGGGATCCCACAAAAAAAGACAGAGTAGGAAGGAAGTCAATCACAATTCACATCGAAACTGATCGCATTTACTCTATAAACACAAAATCCAAATTGACGACGTAAGATTTTAGGATCCCTTCCCACTCCTTGAAAGGGGGGGGGGTTTGGGTTTGAATCCTACTCCTACCATCAAAGGCGTAAAGTTTGTAGATCTGAAAAGGAAGATAAAGAAAGAGTAGAACAACATACCTGGATGTATATCAACACCGAAAACCTATATTTGAATTTTGGAGGGGGAATAAAAGAGGGTAAGTAAGATGAAAAGGGGCACATAGGAAATAAAGTGATCTATAATAAGGTAAAAAAGATGGGAGCATAACCTCACTGATTCGACTTTGTAATGCCAAGGCCAGTATTCTGCGGCCTTGCTTCCACAAAGCATGTGCAACACGATAGGATTGTAAAGAATGATAGCCCTAACATATAAAAAGGAGATTGCTTCAAATTACCAGTCTAATGATCAAACCCAAACACTCAACATGAAGCTAAGTCAAATGCCTAGATAGGAAACCCAAAGAAAATTAGATGATATTAATAGATATGACGTTATTACATCAGTATTAGGCCTAATGGATATAGATAAATTCAAATCCCAATCCAAATCCATACCCCAGGAGTTGAGGGAGGGGAGGGGCCTGGTGCAGGGGCCTCCTTACCTCTGAATTTGAATCCTATAGAGGATGGTTTTCTTAGACTTTATATTTTAAAGATTTTTAAGCACCTACTACTCTATAGAAATGAAGCAGAGGATAATCTAGAACCAGGCACATAGAAAAATTCCCAAAACATGCTTTTTCAGAGTTGACATCCAAAATTGGCTTCAAACAAGTAAAGCCGAATCAAGTTGGATTGACTCGCAAATATTTGCAAGAGCCAGCACAAGGAACCACACAAATGGCCTTCTTTTTCTCTTTGTTTTTCTTTTTGGGGGTTGGGGTTGGGGATGGATCAAGTACCAAAATATGGCAGATAAAGTTCACGTTGATTAAAGCAGTACAATCTTGAATGAGAAGTGAAGTTGTTAAATCAGATGAATTATGCAGGTAATTCAAATGACAAAGTGCAGGGAGAACAAGGTAGCTCCATAAAACAAGAGAACTTTATTTCTCCATGACTTCAGCAACAATCCCTTCAGAAGATAAAAGTTGATTTATCAGCCAAAGGAATCACTTACCTTCTCTATACATATAAAAATGGTTGGACAACTCAGGACTTAGAAAGAGATTAGACATTCCCATATAAAATCATGCATAAGAGCAAGGATAAAAAGTCAATAATCAGAGAACAATACCTTCAGATACAACAAAACCCAGCAAGATGATAAACAAGAAGGATCCCGGTCTTTAAATGCCTATCCAGAAACAAAAATCCTACATCAACCATTTGTCTCTAATAATAATATAGACACAGACATCAATGAAAATGAATTGTGAAGTACCTGCACATCTAAACGAATTGAGCGCTGTATGCCCCTGTCATTCATTATCACATCACAAAATGTATCCATAAGCTGAGTAGCGAGAAGGGTAGGATTTTGCAGGCGATTAGCCAAGACAAACCCAAGGGTGCGCTCTAAGCTGTCATGTGACAGCACACTAGCATACAAGAAGCTACTTAGAATTGGCTCCTTTTCCGCCTGACATATATCAATCCAATGATCAATAAAACTGATAACGGCGGTAATGCAATTTACACAGAAAAACACAAAATTTTGGTGTTTGCTTGGATACCACAAACCAAAAGGAGAGGAAGCGAGGGGCAAGAGCCTAGGATGATTCAAAATGTCTCATGACCTCCTTAAAATCCCATCGGTTCCAGCCCCTTTGGGGATAACTTAGTGGTAGAATGACGGGTTTCCAAAAAGAAATCAAGGTTCAATTCTTCCAAAGTTATGTGTATGCGTAAAATTTACCCATCCAAAAAAAATTCCCTCGGTTCCATTCCTTTTGCACTTTCTCTCTCTTATCCCAGCAAATTTACCAAGGCAGGAATGAGGATGAACAATTCTTAACCTTTTGTCATATAGATGATAGCTAAAACAGAGATGTCATAGCAATGCAAAAGCTTACGTGTATGTATAGATCTGAAGAGACACAGAAGAGCACTATCATCCACCATCATACAAAATTCATCCAATAGCAATTATACAATCAAAGTCAATGAACAGCATACATTGCAATCAGTTTGAAGGGCATTTGAACTCAGCCACTACTACAATCCTAGTTCACTAATCTTCTTCATTAGATAATTGAACATTCTACAAGCGAAGCACAACTCATAGCTCCTATGAATCAAACTTGCTAAACAACACCTCCCCTCCCCAAAAAAAACAAAAAAGCCCCATTTTTCGGACACAGGACAAAAAAAAAAGAATCAATGGAGAGAGAAAAGGGGGAGGGGTACCTCAGACTTGGCTTCTTCTCTGATGGAATCCCAAATGGGGTCACCCGAACCGGGAACCGAATACGGAAGGAAAGGCGGGTCGCGTCGGTAAGAACCCCTGGCATAAACGGGGAAAACCCTCTCAAATTTGCAAACAAGCCCATTTGATGAATAATCCTTCTTGTCTTGCTCAGTTATTCTTCCATCATCCCCATTTCCATTAGCATTAAGAGAATCCGTTTCTGGGTTTTGAAATCCTTGTTGATCTAAGCTCAATCTAGAGAGAGAACCCCAGTTTTCTTCTCCCATGCATGCCATTTTCCAGTTTTCCTCTCACCTCTTCAGGTCTTGTTGTTGCATCGAAGTGTCGAATTTTTCAAAATTCTGAGATGAAGAGGTGAGAGGATAGAGAATACAGGGGGAGGAGAAGAATTGAAGAAATGATATGAGATGACAGAAGGAGGGAAGCAGCAGTGGAGAAAAGAGAGGGTTAAAGTGGTAGGAATTATATAGTTTTTTGTAGCGAGTTGTGGCTGAGGTGCCATGGCGGTGCGCCCCACTTAATTCTCTTTCCCTTGCTGCTATCATCCTCTCCCCTAGTCTAGTCTGACACACACTCATACACACGTACTAGGAAAGAGAAAGGGGCAGTGAATTGGCTCTTGGAGTCTGGAAAATACAGGTTGAGCATATCTGAGAGTGAGATTAGCTAAAATAAGTTGAGGTGGATATTTATTTTATTAAAGTAGGTTAATTGTATTAGATTGAAATGCATTAAATATTTTTATATAATGAATAAAAATTGGTTATAATAATGAGAAGTTTGTTGAAGTTAATAAAGTGAGATTCACTAATAAAAAGAACTGAACCTTAATCACAATTATACTTTGAGATGCACGGTGAAAAGGTTCAACGGTTGATGATGGTAAAATTTTAACCCAATTATCTTATGAAATTTGATGTAAAAAAATATCAGATTTGAATTTTCATACATCAATTTTCTTAATATGGAGAAATCAAAATTAGTATACATTTGACTTGGACGTACATGTCATTATTATCAATTCTGAAAATGGATATTAACAAAGGTAACCCATATTGGGTTACATAATGAAGTAATTAATATGGAAGCTTTTCATTTGTCCATCTCTTTCTTCTATTATGATGTTATCTCTTTTTTTTTCTTCTTCTGTTTTTTGTTGGTACAATGGAGACAGTGACATAAAACTAAACATAAAAGAAGTAAGCAAAGTCAGGCTAGCTCGATGAATGTGCTTTATGCGGCCCAACTAGCAAGTTATAGGCATCACTAGTAGATGTGGGTAATAGGTCACTTCGGGTTAACCCGTTTAATAAACGAGTTAATTTCGTATCAACCTTATAAATAGTTTAGATCTACTTAAAATTGAAAAATAACATATTTTCAAGTTAAACGGTCAAATCGTGGCGACTTTGAGTCGAAATCGGTTCGGTTCGTGTCAGGTTCGGGCTTCTCTCAATAACTTCAGCTTGGGTTCGGATTGGATTATTGTGTCAGGTTAGACTTCCCCAACTCTAATCACTGACCCCGGCTTGACCCCTTAAAATTATTATGCGAGGTGACACTAAAGTCTAATATACATTAAATGACAAGGGACACAAACGTCTGGGTGCGATCTCCTTGCTTATACTTCTAGTTCTCTGTTTTTTTTTTTTTATCAATTGACTCTAGATCTCATCCAAGCTTATCATGTCTTGTTTTCTCTTCTTACACCTGATTCACCTCTTGATATGTCTGTGGTCCATGCCTTTGCATTTGCTTATTCTTCACCAATTTTTGTGAACGCCTTTTATTTGAAGGGGATGTGTGACTTGCTAACTTAATCATACGGTTGAACTTTCGCGCACAATTGGTGGTTGTGGCTGATTTACTCAAAGCATCCATTGGATTGCTTATGCCTTTCCTGGTGTACGACTGTAGGCTATCACCAACCATTGTCGTTTCCTCTTCCAAGAATACCCCTTCTTGTTCATGGACTAATTGTTTCTAATGCATTGCTTATGGACTCAAGAAATACAGTCCCCCTCTCTTTCCATGTTCTTATTGCTCCTTGCTAGTGAAAGTATTTTGCTCCTTGTACAAAGTTTCATAGAGCAAATGCAACACTGGATTGATACTGTTAAGATCGTGAGTATTCTACCACAAGAGGGGGGGTGAATTGTGGTGTCTGATTTTCGCGTTGTAAATAACAAACACCCTTGTGGCTTGTTTGCAGAGGGTGTTCTCAAATATTGTAAATGCGAAAATCACCAAGATAAATGCGGAAAATAAAGCACACACAATTTTTACGTGGAAAACACCTCTAGCCCAACTGAGGTGTGAAAAACCACGACCTACCTCGTGTAGGATTTAACCACTTCACTAAACCGGGCTTAACTCGTTACAAATGTAACACACCTTGTTACAACTTACAACCACGTAACCTCCTTCTCTAAGGCAGATTACACCACGTCCAAATCTTACCAGATTGGACACGTCCAAAGTCCACACGACTGAGGACCACTCACTCACTTTTCTGATTCAAGATCAGGGTTACAAAACACCTTACTGGGTACTTCTGTCTTAAGCAGATGTAAGGTACAATGAAGTCCTAGTATGCCAATATATTGAAAGCTTGGTTTAAACACAACTTGTATCGATTTTTCTTTTCTCAAGTGTAGCTCGAAAAATTCTTTTCACTAGAAAAACCACTTTTGAAATTTTGCTTTTTTGCGTGTGTTGTGTTTCTAGATATTCTCTTGCTTTCTTTTCTTGCTATTCTCACCGTGTGTGTTTCCATGGGAGTAAAATGTTGTATTTAAACAGAAAAAATTCCAATGGTCAAATCAAGAGAATCAGCTAAGTATGAAAAATGATCTTTTCAAAAGAATACTCCCCAACGGCTAGTGACAAGTTTTTCCCAATGTATAAGGGATTTGTTATCTTAAGAGATAACCCTTATCTTCCCATAGCCGTGAAGAGGATTCAAAAAGCAACCAGAAATCTTCAGCTTTGGAAATTTTATCTTATCCAAAAATATGGGCAAAGGAAATCTTTTAATTTTGGCAAATTTTCAAAAACCTATTTTCGCAAATCTCCCATAATATTTTCAAGAAATATCATTTCCAGAAAAATAGCAATCTTGGAGTTTAAGGAAGGTATTCTGGAGATCTTAGCCAACCGAAATGAATTTTCAAAGATAACCAGGTATGGCCACTTCAGTTCAGAAACACCCTAGGCACCCTGTTTGTAGGGTTGTTCGCAACTGGTGTTCTGAAACACTTAGCGCAATTACCGATTCAAGAGGTGTTTAAAAAGCATTTTCAATATTGACATATTAACAAGAGTCTAAATAAATAAAACTTATATACCTAAGACTTCTTGTTTTGAATCAGTCATCTTGTCCATGATTTGTAGAGCTGCTGAGAACACCAAGGCCACCTTGTTTGCTGGGGTTGTTCTTTGCATTGCTAGAGCTCAGGAACATCCCTTACAATCAACTGTCGAGATGGCGTTCTTGACTTAATATAGGATCACCACGTGAAACCTGTTTTAAGGACTTGTTCTCACATGTAGCAAACCAGTTAATACAATAAAGATTACAAACACTAGTTAGGCCTGTTTGGAGATCGTGTTTGGAGCAACATTACTTGGACACATTTTTACACTTGGATTTGTTATCATCAAAACTTAAATATAATAACATAACAAATTCCCCCTTTTTGATGATGACAAACCAAGTGACCATATTGACAAAACAAACAAAAAAAATGAATGCTCATAGGGATCCACGTAAGTCAAGGTCAGGTTGAGATTCATATATTGTCAATAGGTAGGTTCTTCTTCCCCTTTTTGGCATCATTGAAAAGCAATAACAAACAAGTAGAAAGGAGAAGGAACAACAAGCAAGAGAGACTGCAATTAGATATTTCATTAATAAGCAAGGCAGTACAATTGCAACAAAACAACAAGCAGCAAAAAACAAAAACAAAAACAAAAACAAAAAAAAGCAACAAAAACTGCCTAGACAATCAGGGAGCAGGAGGTGGTTTCGTCTGCAGAGGAGGAATGCTAGGGGCAAGGGTGGAGAGAAGAGCAAGCAGGTCTGCATGGCGTTTGGCAAAGAGGGCTTGTTCCTCAGCTTGAGCAGCCTTGACAGCTGATAGCTTATCCTTGAAGCGAGCATTGTCCTCAAGAACAGCCTCAACCTTGGTGGACGGTTCCTCAGAAACAGGTGGTCGAGGTGGTCGACGACCCTGTTTGGAAACTGACCCTTCGCCAGTCTCATAGCCACACCCTAGCAGAGTGTCAATCCCAATTGCATCAACGACTTGGGCCTCCACTCGCCGTGTGAGCACTATGCCAAAGTGCTCAAACACCTTTGTCAGCAGAAACTCATACCCGAGATCATGAGCCCGGGTGGTGTTCGCTATTCGCCCAATGTGGCGAATCATGATAGCCGGAAGATTGATGGGTTCCTCCCTATCCAATAAGTCGACCAGGCACTGATCAAAAAGGTCTGCTGAGTTTCTCCCTTGACCCCTTGGAATCACGTTTTTAATGACGAACATGAAAAGGAGTTGGTGGGGAGGAATCAGATCACCCTTTTTGATAGAGGATGGTGTTCTCAGACCCTGTTTCTAACTGAGGCGTTTGGACACCTCTAGGAGCCTGGCTGATTCCAGGGCTGTTTTGTCTTCCCTCACATACACAGCAAAGCCTTGTGAGGGCACTCCCAGAATTTTCCCAAGTTTGGGCGCAGCAACCCTGATGCCTTGCCCATTCACAAAACTTGTCACCACCCCTTCGGTGACCTCGCAGTTGGCATAAAATTCAGCCAATTCAGGCACAAAACACCCCAACTGGTGTTTGCAAACAACTCAAGCCAGCCTTGGGCTCGAAGCTTGGTCAAGAACACCCCCAGACCCTATTCCTCAAAAAAACTTACAGACACTACCTTCCCCCTGACGACATTGCGCTTAAGCAACTGCACATGTTTGTCAGTCATAGGAGAGGGAGTGAACTGCTTTGGGCGTTTGGGGGCAGGAACAGAGGTGGTAGCTTTTGGTAGGGGGGTTGTTCTAGGTTTTCGCTTGAGGGGTGTTTTTGCAGGAGAGGGCCTCACAGCAGGTTTAGTGGCTGATTTTGGAGGGGCTTGATCTTCAGAGGACTCTGAAAACACCGATGTTCCCTGTTTGAAGGTGGTGTCTTCAGAGTAAGAACTCGAGAACCCTTCAGTAGAAGAGGAAATCTCCTCGATGATAGGAGCAGATGGTTTAGAGGATCTGAGGGTTGATCTGAAGACAATTCTCGCAGATTTGCGAGAAGGTTGAGAAGGAGGAGAAGAGGAAGTTAGAGAGGGGCGAGACCTTGGTTGTGGTCGTGTTCTTGGCGTTCGGGTGCACCTAGCCACCATCTTTACCCTTTTCCTCTTCTCTCCAGTTTGAGAGACTAGAGGAACAGAGTCATCCCCTTGAACAAGACTTTCTCCTGTTTTCTCACCAGAATCCTCCTTCAGATCCATGAACAGATCATCGAAGAACACATCCCCTGTTCTTTGAGTTGTTTCCGGGAATGGTGCAGAAGAACAGGGTTCAAAATCCCCAACGATGGTTTCTGGGTTCTCCAAGAATTGGTCTTGGAAACCCGAAGAACCAGCACCTGCTGCAGAAGAAATGGGACAAGGGATTGTTCCCACATACACCATTAATTCCCAACCAAAGGGGTAGGGAATATCATTCAACTCAAGCCCAACACTTTTGAGGTTTAGCCGAGTGAGATACCCGAAGATTTTGTGGATAATTGGGCGAGGAGGAGCTGGAATTGAGTGTATAATCATGTTGTTATACTCAGAGATTGATGAAAAATCGATTTTAAAAGCCATTATTGCAAGGAAGAATTTCGTGTTTTGAGGGTTTTGCTAGGGTTTGAAAGCAAGACGAAGAAGACAGACGCACGCAAGGCGGTTTTTAAACTCCCCACCTGTTATGAAGGTCCACCTAGGGAACACCTAGAATTTAAGCAGGCATCATACAATAATGGCAATTAAGGCATACTTGTTCGAGTCGCCTATTCTTGAACATGCTTCTCTTATTCCAAGGTCTGTCATGATTACTCTTTCTCCATCTCCCAAGACAGCAGTACATAATCATAATAGCACACAGACTACACATATTCGTTAAGCATAGACCACAAGAATTGCGAACAAGGGAATAGAACAGGTATTATAAGGTGTTTCTATCAGCTTGATCTACCTCTGAGAATAGGTGTTCTCAGGGTGTTTTCACCAACCCCAATTCCAGTCTGTTTCTCTTAAACTGATCTCTAGCTAGTGCCTTAGTAAATATATCAGCAATTTGATTTTCCGTTGAGCAAAAATTCATAGAAATTAAACCCTTTTCAACATTATCTCTCAAGAAATGATGTCGAATGTCAATATGTTTTGTCCTTTTGTGTTGACAAGGGTTTTTGGCAATGTTAATAGCGCTAGTATTATCACAAAAAATAGGAATGCATCCAGTGTCAACACAAAAATCCTTAAGTTGTTGTCTTATCCACAACAGTTGAGTACAACATGAAGCTGCTGCAACATATTCAGCTTCTGCTGTGGACATGGCAACTGAATGTTGCTTCTTGGTAACCCAAGATACCAAACAAGGTCCAAGAAAATGAGCCATACCTAAGGTACTCTTTCTATCAACTAGGAAACCTGCATAGTCAGCGTCAGCATATCCAACAAGATCAAGATTGCAACCTCTAGGATACCATAGAGCTAAATCAAGTGTATGCTTCAAATATCTTAGTATCCGTTTAATAGCCTTAAGATGAGTCTCTTTAGGACTAGACTGAAAACGGACACATAAACCAACACTAAAAACAATATCCGATCTACTAGCGGTTAGGTATAGGAGTGACCCAATCATACCCCTATAGAGTTTTTCCTTAACTGAGGGACTCCCATCATCCATAACCAACTTGGTTGAAGGAGAAATAGGAGTGTCTATGGGTTTGGCCGACTCCATCCCAAAACGCTTAAGTAGCTCCTTGATATACTTTTGTTGATGGATCATGGTGCCGTTTGGAGTTTGCTTGATTTGTAAGCCTAAGAAAAAGTTAAGCTCACCCATCATGCTCATCTCAAACTCACTCCTCATCATATTTGAAAATTCATCGCATAAATCATGATGAGTTGCACCAAATATAATGTCATCTACATATATTTGGACAATCAATAAATGTTCCCTTTTAGATTTTAGAAACAAGGTATTGTCTACCTTGCCTCTTCTAAAATCATTTTCAAGTAAAAAGCTTGACAACCATTCATACCAAGCTCTTGGAGTTTGTTTTAAACCATAAAGTGCTTTGTCAAGTTTAAAAACATGATTTGAAAATCACCATTTTCAAAACCAAGGGGTTGTTTGACATACACCTCTTCTTTAAGGTATCCGTTTAGGAATGCACTTTTCACATCCATTTGATATAGCTTGATTTCCATATGAGCTGCAAAGGCTATTAAGATTCGAATAGCCTCAATTCTAGCAACTGGTGCAAAGGTTTCTTCATAATCAATCCCTTCTTCTTGATTATACCCTTGAACCACCAGCCTTGTCTTGTTCCTAGTGACTGTTCCTGACTCATCTAACTTATTTCGGAACACCCACTTAGTTCCAATTATTGTTCTATCTGCAGGTTTAGGTACAAGGTGCCACACTTTGTTTCTTTCAAATTGATGAAGCTCTTCTTGCATAGCCGTGATCCAATCTGAATCTGCAAGGGCTTCAGTCACACTTTTTGGCTCAATGTTAGAAAGAAAAGCATAGAAAGCACAAAAATTCTTAAGTTTAGATCTAGTTTGCACTCCAGTATTAATATCTGACAAGATTTGATCAAGAGGGTGCGAACTATGGTGCTTCCATGGTCTTGGATTAATTGGATCCACAGACACATGTTCTGATCTAACTGAAGTGTGTGTAGGATCAAGCTCAAGAACACTTCCTGATCCTGTTTCTGCACCTGTTTGCAAGCTGGTTCCTGAAGAACATGGTTTCGAACAGGGTTCAACGGTGTTTCCCCCTGTTTGATGTTCACCTTGCCTGTCGTTTTGAGGAACAGCTTCTGTACCTGTTTTCTTCAGGGTGTTCTCACCTTGTTTTTCTTGGTTCAACAATTCCTTTTGGACAAGACCTAATTCAAACTCTTCATCATGTGCATTACTCTCATTCAAAGAGTTAGATTCATCAAAAAACACATGCACACTTTCCTCAACACACAAGGTTCTTTTGTTAAAGACTTTGTATGCCTTACTGTGTGAGGAATAACCAAGAAATATTGCATCATCACTCCTTGAATCAAACTTTCCTAAGGCATCTTTCTCGTTGTTATGCACGAAACATCTACAACCAAATGTTCTTAGATGCATAATATTGGGTTTTCTGCCTTTAAGAAGTTCATAAGGAGTTTTGTTCAAAATGGGTCTAATCATGCATCTATTTATAATGTAACATGATGTGTTCAAAGCTTCTGCCCAAAAGTTCTTAGGAAGACCACTAGCAATACCTAGTCATGTCTTCTAGGGTGCGATTTTTGCGCTCAGCCACCCCATTCTGCTGGGGTGTTCTCGGGGTTGAGAAGTTTTGATCAACACCATGTTCATTACAAAATTTTGTAAAGCTTGTATTTTCAAATTCAGTACCATGATCAGACCTCAAGCTAACCAATGAGTGTCATACTCTCTTTTCAATCTTTTTGAGAAGGGCAATAAAATTCTCAAAAGTTTCATCCTTGGAGGCCAAGAACAAGGTCCAAGTAAATTGAGAGTAATCATCCACTATTAGAAGCACATACCTTTTCCCTCCTCTACTAGCTATCCTCATGGGACCACATAGATCAATATGCAATAACTCAAGAGGTCGGGTAGTGCTTACACACTTTTTAGATTTTAAAGAAGATCTGACTTGTTTTCCTTTTGCACAAGCTTCACATACCTTGTCATCATTATACTTGATGGAAGGTAGTCCAACAACCAAATATTTGGAAACAAGTTTGTTTAACAAGGACAGGCTTGCATGACCTAGTCTCTTGTGCCATAACATTATATCATTATTTAATGCATTTAAACAAGTCAGATTGTTTTGGGGAAGAGTGGAAATACAAACTTTATAAACATTTTGACATTGCTTCCCCCTCAACACAACATCTCCTGTGTCGTCATTTACAACCAAGCAACGTGTTTTTGAAAACAGTACTAGGTTGTTCTTGTCACACAGTTGGGACACACTTAGAAAATTGTGCTTTAACCCATCAACTAAGTGCACATTATCAATTGAGTGGGAGAGAGTTTTACCAATATTACCTATACCGACAATTGTCCCAGACTTGCCGTTTCCAAATGCTACACTTCCACCATTCAAAGCTGTAAGTGAGAGAAAATTTGATCTTTCACCAGTCATGTGCCGTGAACACCCACTATCAACAAACCACAACTGCCTGTTTTCAAGGGTGTTGGTGGAGTTGTTCGTAAGGTTGTTCTCTCTCACTTCAGCCTGCAAAACAAATCACGGGTTAGTTTTGGGAACCCAGATCCACTTGGGTCCCATTCTTTTAGACATGTAAAACTCGTCTTTTTTAATCCAGATTTGTCTCACATACCTTTCATTCTTTTCATTGGCATGTTTTCTTAAAGGACAAGTGTATCTATAATGACCCATTTTACCACAATGAAAGCAAACAATGTTTTCAGGTAATCCCACATACTTCCTATGTATTGGGTAAACAGTCCGTTTAGGCTTATATCCAAGTCCCTTTTTGTTTCGATTATGGTGAGTGTTTAACCAATCAAGGGCTTGTGAGGATTTGTTTCAGCGGTTGTTTGTGGCAAGATTAGTTTCTAATTTTTCTATGGTGGCATTCAAGCTCTGCTTTTCATTTAACAGGGATTCAACTGTTTCTTCCACTTTAGAGAGTTTTTCCTTTACTTGAGTGTAATCTCCTTCTTTTAGAAAGAGATCTTCTCTAAGCACATTAATACTCTCATGTAAACCAAGTTTTTCATTTTTAAGAATTTCATTTTCAAGCTCTAGGTCACGAACTTCTTGTTTTAGATCAGCACATGTGTCTATCAAATTATATAGAAGTTCTTCTAAAGTAGCTTTGTTAAGACCATGTACCTTGTTCTTGAGATCTGAGAAGCTGATTGTTGATTCATCATCTGAGTCTGAATCACTTTGTGCCATCAGTGCTACGACCTCTTCTTCAGCTTCAGATTCTCCTTCATCCTCAGAGGAATCTCCCCAAGCAGCCAGCATAGCTTTCGAGAATCGCTTGCCCAGATTGTTTACAGGGTGTTTTCGACCCTGTTTTCGAGGATGTTCAGGCATCTGATCTTCTCGAAGCAGAGGACAATTTTTGACTAAGTGATCTGGTTTGTCGCACTTGAAACACCCTGTAAGCTGTTCTTTAGGGATGTTTCTGGACTTACTGAAATCTTTTCTTTTGTTGTTTTCCTTGACCTTTTTGAAGAATTTCTTGAATTTCCTGGTCATTAGGGCCATATCTTCATTTTCAAGGTCAGAGTCAGTGTCCTCATGTGCTTTCAAGGCAAGCCCACGATCCTTCTTTTGCTCCTCTTTTTGTTGTGAGTTCTTTCGGAGTTCATAGGTTTGGATATTACCAATCAACTCGTCGAGGGTGATCTTGTTTATGTTTTTAGCCTCTTGGATGGCTGTTACTTTGGCCTCCCACGTACGAGGTAGAATTCTGAGGATTTTCCTTACCAACTCTTCAGTGGTGAAAGACTTTCCCAGGGATTTTAACTCGTTCGTGATGTGGGTAAACCATATATACATATCCATTACAGTCTCACGATCACTCATATCAAACAACTCATACTGTCGTATAAGTAGCTCAATTCTAGATTGTTTAACTTGACTCGTACCTTCATGAGCAACTTGCAGGGCGTTCCAGATAGCTTGGGTTGATTCACACTCAGAGATGCGAGTGTATTCATCAGGTCCTAGGCCAAAATATAGTAGCTTCTTGGCCTTGGCATTTTTCTCCATTTTCTTATAATCTTCAGCATCAAACTCTTTAGGTTCCTTGGAAACCGTCTTACCATCTTCAAGCACCTTGGTAGGAACAAGGGGCCCGTTCTTGATGAGCATCCATAACTCATAATCTTCTGCCTGAATATAGTTTTCCATCCTATTCTTCCACCAACTATAATGTTGGCCGTTGAAATAGGGTGGACGAGTAATGGATTGCCCTTCAAGAATTCCTTGTGGTGTACTCATTTTCAGAATCTCTCAAGGTGTTAGCCTTTTGTGAGAGAACCTGTTCTGATACCACTTGTTAAGATCGTGAGTATTCTACCACAAGAGGGGGGTGAATTGTGGTGTCTGATTTTCGCGTTGTAAATAACAAACACCCTTGTGACTTATTTGCATAGGGTGTTCTCAAATATTGCAAATGCGAAAATCACCAATATAAATGCGGAAAATAAAGCACACACAATTTTTACGTGGAAAACACCTCTAGCCCAACTGAAGTGTGAAAAACCACGACCTACCTCGTGTAGGATTTAACCACTTCACTAAACCGGGCTTAACTCGTTACAAATGTAACACACCTTGTTACAACTTGCAACCACATAACCTCCTTCTCTAAGGCAGATTACACCACGTCCAAATCTCACCAGATTGGACACGTCCAAAGTCCACACGACTGAGGACCACTCACTAACTTTTCTGATTCAAGATCAGGGTTACAAAACACCTTACTGGGTGCTTCTGTCTTAAGCAGATGTAAGGTACAATGAAGTCCTAGTATGTCAATATATTGAAAGCTTGGTTTAAACACAACTTGTATCGGTTTTTCTTTTCTCAAGTGTAGCTCGAAAAATTCTTTTCACTAGAAAAACCACTTTTGAAATTTTGCTTTTTTGTGTGTGTTGTGTTTCTAGATATTCTCTTGCTTTCTTTTCTTGCTATTCTCACCGTGTGTGTTTCCATGGGAGTAAAATGCTGTATTTAAACAGAAAAAATTCCAACGGACAAATCAAGAGAATCAGCTAAGTATGAAAAATGATCTTTTCAAAAGAATACTCCCCAACGGCTGGTGACAAGTTTTTCCCCATGTATAAGGGATTTGTTATCTTAAGAGATAACCCTTATCTTCCCATAGCCGTGAAGAGGATTCAAAAAGCAATTAGAAATCTTCAACTTTGGAAATTTTATCTTATCCGAAAATATGGGCAAAGGAAATCTTTTAGTTTTGGCAAATTTCCAAAAACCTATTTTCGCAAATCTCCCATAATATTTTCAAGAAATATCTTTTCCAGAAAAATAGCAATCTTGGAGTTTAAGGAATGTATTCTGGAGATCTTGGCCAACCGAAATGAATTTTCAAAGATAACCGGGTATGGCCACTTCAGTTCAGAAACACCCTAGGCACCCTGTTTGTAGGGTTGTTCGCATCTGGTGTTCTGAAACACTTAGCGCAATTACCGATTCAAGATGTGTTTAAAAAGCATTTTCAATATTGGCATATTAACAAGAGTCTAAATAAATAAAACATATATACCCAAGACTTCTTGTTTTGAATCAGTCATCTTGTCCAATATTTGTAGAGTTGCTGAGAACACCAAGGCCACGTTGTTTGCTGGGGTTGTTCTTTGCATTGCTAGAGCTCAGGAACATGCCTTACAATCAACTGTCGAGATGGCGTTCTTGACTTAATATAGGATCACCACGTGAAACATGTTTTAAGGACTTGTTCTTACATGAAGCAAACCAGTTAATACAATAAAGATTACAAACACTAGTTAGGCCTGTTTGGAGATCGTGTTTGGAGCAACATTACTTGAACACATTTTTACACTTGGATTTGTTATCATCAAAACTTAAATATAATAACATAACAGATACAAACTGTCATGTGAATCATAATAATTAGATCATAAAATTCAATTTGTTTTCCTTTAGTGAGCAAATCATAAGAAAACTTGCTTCATGACCTACAGACACAATGCCCTTCTCTCTTTCTCTTGGAGAACTCCAAAGTTGATTTCGGTATAGTTTTCAAAGTTGATTTTGGTGTAGTCTTGACACCACTATCATCAATATAACATGTCGGATAATTTATAGGACAGGGATTATGATATATCAAATAAAATAAAAATTACTTCATGTTCATTTCTAGTCAATTCTTAGCTTAATCTTATATTTATTGGACTTTTATCTTACTACTATCATAATATCCTCGATAAACTCTGAATATGTTGTACTCTAAAAATGACACAATACCCTTTATAATCAAAATACAACATACTTTTACTACTTTGTTGTTTTAAGATAGTGGTAATTCTTCTTGATCACGGTATATTTACACCAACATTATAGTGCAAGCTTTTGTCATATTGAAGTTTTCGTACATAATTTGTATTGCATAATTTCCTAGAAATTTTCCGAAAGGCTAAAACATCATTCATTTTCTCTGTAGCTCACTGTCATCCTTGACTAGGACTACACATCTCCCAACTGGCATATCAATCTGTCTTCATTGCGTAGCTTTCAACTCAATCCCATCACGTTACTGTCCTCAGCCAAATCCATGCATTTGGAAAAACACTCTCAACATGGCATAAAATCGTATATGTCCTATCAGTTCTCTTTAACAAGACTATTATTATCCTCCACTAATATGACGAAAAGAGTTCACGCATCGACCTACCCAAAAACTTTCCCTGAAAATCATGGCATTCGATGGATAATGATAGAAAATTTTAATTTGACAGCATGCAATCAGTGCAATTTGTTATCCATGACCCTAATCAATCATTTGTATGATTGCATCACATGTTATTATGGATATATACTTAAAAAGTAGTTGTAGACATGAATTGTGAAATCAATTTGAGCACAAACCGTATGATAAATCAAGCATATTTACAATTTCCTGTAATATTATTGAACAAAGAAAATAAAAAAACAATTGTTTTTTGACGGATTAAGAATTATCGAATGAGGATGGTTTTGATATTTCATGTTAAATTCCTTCGGAGGAGTAAGCCTAATAATAGATGTACAAGGAAAATTGAAATAACACAATTAGATGTTATGATAGAAAATAGCATAGAACAACAATTTATGTATACTCTATTTTTAGACATCTAAGAGTTTATGCCATATTTTTAAATTGGACTTTCATGTTTAGTTATTCTTTTCCCTAAATTTCTTGATTTTATTTTTTTGATTAAAAAAATCACTAAATTTGCAATATAATAATAGTACCTAATACACTTACTTAACATATTTATTAATCAAATCAAATATTAAGCCTAATATATAGAGAGGAAAATGGTTAGCACCCAACACGTGGTAACTTTAAGGATGTGTAATTTGGTTGGGAGTGTAAGGATGATAATTACATCCGAGTTCTAAGCACATCCAATCCAATCCGATTCGATCTGAGGTAAAATAATCTTATTCGAATTCGAGAAAAAAATGCTCGAGTTCGAGCCCGTAAAAATAATCCAAGTCCAAGTCAGATTCGGATGAGATTCAGATGGAAGGTAACATCCAATCCAATATTCTAATCCGATCTGATTATTTTATTAAATAATTAAAATTCAGATCTAAACTTTACAAATTCAAATTCTACCCTTCCAGTTCAACCTCCAAGCCCAACCCCCAATTTGTGATTTTAAATTTTTTATTTTATAAATCTAAAGTCTACCCTCCAAACTCAATTATAAGTTCTTAACATCAACTCTCATTAGTCACTTAGTCTCTCTCTCCCACTCCCTCTCCGTCTCCCTCTCTCTCTCTCTGACATCGTCGTTGGCAAGCTGGAAGTCGCCCGACTCACTATCTCTAAACGCCAGCGTCCATTCCCTCATTGTCAGTCTCCCCTGACTTAGTATTAAATGTTCAAATATTTAGTTGACATGAGAGGAAGGTGCATGTTATCGTATCGTTTGATAGACAAAATAAGTTTGGATGGAAAAACAAAATACACAATTATTGTGGAGAAAAGAAATCGATTCGGATCGGATTAAATTCGACTCTGATCCTATCCAACTCAGATCGGATTCAGAGGTTCCCTCTGTATGCCGGATCAAATTTTAACTCCAAAACATAATCCGACTTGGATTCGAATGTTCTACATTCAATCCGAATTTGGTCCGTTGTCATCCTCAAAACTTGATGAGGAACTAGGAAGTGTCCTATGATGCCCATGTGGGTGGAGCTTACGAAAAGACATGAAAACCCAACTATTAAAGTTTAGTTTTGCAAAGGCAGATACCAAATTGAATGTAGCCGTATAAACGTCCATGAACAAGAGGTCTTGATATATTCCCCACACAGCAACTGCGCCTGCAATACTTTATTCTGACCTTGAATGCTGTTATCCTTCTCTGTGATAGTGGAAATCAAGTAAGCCAAAATCCGCATTATTTAACTCTACTTTTCTTTTTATTTTTCTTTTTTGTTTTTGATTTTCCCTGGCCTTTAATTTTTTAAAGGCATTTAAGCATTTGAGGTTGGAATTGAACTTCAATAATTGGATTCCTAGACTTTTAGAATTGAACAATCGATTAATTTAACAGAAAAAAAATTTGTGTCAATAATAGATTTCAATTTCACTGGTAAGCAGGGCAAGCAGGGCTCTTAATGATTTTTTAGTCTAAGTATTGACAAAATAATCGTCATCACCATGTCTTGATTAGTATTTAATTTAGTTCTCCATAACAACCGTATGCTTGAAATAAACAACACCTACTTATACAATTCTAGCTAAGGGTCCGTTCACCTTTATGATAAGATGTAGTTGAAAGTTATAAGAACTTGTAAGGAGATGTAAGAAACTCTAAGAAATTGTAAGAAGCTCTAAGAATTGTAAGAAGATTTACAAAGTTGTAGCAATTGTAAGAAATTGTAACAAGATGTATGAAACTGTAAGAAGCTGCAAAGATAAATGTAAGCAGTTGCAGAATTATTAAAAATTATATACATATTAATTTTTAGATTTGTGTACATAATTATTAGTCTTTAATGTATGGATTGTGAAATAAGTTATTTCATAAAAACAAATTACGTGCAATATGTCAATGTTATTTATGAAATTAATTTTATAACTTCACTAAACAAATGATTTTTTTTCACATTTAGATGCAAATAAATTTGATTATCTACAACTATCGTTCTCAATGAACAAAAAGAATAGTGAAATAGCATAATTCATGAGAATAAACCTTTACACAAGCCAATTAAACAACAAATAAATAAATTTTTGACCAGAAACTTATAGAACCAAATACATTCTAAACTTGAGGTTTTTTTTAACGTTAGTTTAATCTCTCTATAAGCAAATAAAAAACTCCCTTTAATTATAATAAATCCTTGAAGATAAAATAACAAGTTTTCTCAACAAAATTAAGTAAAATCCTTATAATCCAAAAACTATTTAAATTTAACAAATTTAAATTAATATTTTGAAGATAACATTACCAAAAAAAAATTATAAAAATAAACCAAGCTAACATTCATGAAATATAAAACTTTGAAAATAAAGACAATGATAGTTTTTGAAATTTATTTTTTTTAGAAAAAAAGAGAGACAAAAAACATAAGGCGACTTGAACATAATGGATCAAAGGGATGAATTGCCTAAATATTCTTGTTACCTATAAGTTGGCTATTTTATATATGATTCACATAGAAACTCAAACATGAATAAAATATTTGTATTATAATTTCAAACGTATATTTACTTATTTTTCTTACTTGCTTAACAACATAATTCAATTCAATATATAGGCTTATTATGTTATATTTGTAGGAAAAAAATTGCATTTATCATAATAATTTTGAACTAATATATTTATACAAATACTATGTTCATATAAATATATGCAAATATTGATGGTATATAAAAAATATTATTTTTATACAAATATTATACATATTGAACAAATGTGAGAAAAAAAATGAAAATTAGAATGTAATGTTATCAAACATTTTCATAAACTAAACATGCCATAAATAAGCATGAAAAATATACATTTGCCAATAATTGTAACAAAGGACACGTAAAAAGATGTAAGGATATATAAGAAGATGCAAAAAATCATAAAAACTTATTAGAGTAATAAGGAGATTTAAGGAACGGTAAGAAGTTGCAAAGAGTTGTATGTTGCAGCCTTATAACTCACTACTGTGAAAAAAAAAAACAAGGCCTAAGTAATATGATATGCATCTAGTATCTTTTCTACTAAGGCAATGTTCTTTTTCGCAATGACGAGCATTTAGGCTACAACTTGTATCTCTTTACTTCTCCTTACATCTTTAATAAAATTCTTATATCTCCTCACATCTTATATATTCTTACATCTCTTTATATATCTTTTATAACATTCAACTTGTCATTTATTTTTTTATTATATTTATAGAAATATGTGTATATTCTTATATACAACTTACATATAAAATTTCATATACTACCAACATGAAATATCTGTATATATTTTTATGAACATAATATTTCTATAAACTTTAAAACATAATTTAACGATGTGAATTATATTTGAGCTTCAATGTGAATCACATACGTCATTATAAAGAAAACAAGTTAACATGTTTTTAAAATTGTAATAGAAAATTTGCTTTCATGTTTGAGTTTCAATGCGAATCATATTGACAATAGTCAAACTATTGATGTCGAAAATATTTCAACTATTTCATCCCTAATTTTATCTATGATAATTTGGTCGTTATTATCGTACAATTGAACATTGGGCGACCCATCCACATTTGGCTGCTTGCCAAGATTGCTATGCCATTTTTATGCAGAATAATAAAATTGTTATTTTTTTAATTGTTTATAGGGAGGTGAAACTAGTATTAATTAAAAAAACCACCTCAACTATAGAACATATTTGGTTATATAAATTAATAGGCTTGAATTTATTTCATTGTTATTAGTTGGATTGTTTAAAGGTTTATTTTTATTAATTATGTTATTTCAATATTATTTCTTCTCATCCAAAATGATAATTGTAGAAAACTAAATTTGTTTGTATAATGTTAAACAATAATTTGTTTAGAGATGGTATAAAATTAATTTCATAAAAGCCACTAACATCATACATGTAATTTACTTCAAGAAATAATTTATTTGGCAAATCATACTTTACAGACCAACAATTATCTATACATATCTAACAATTATATTTACTACTTTTTAATAATTCAACTGTTTACATCAATCCTTGTAACTTTTTACAACCTCTGTACAGTTATTACCACTCCTAATAGTTTCTCATCACTAAAAATACATTATCTACTATTGATTTATGTGCACACAGACATACATGTACAAACAAATTTTATGACATGTAGAAAACCAGGTTCGAAACTCAAAATGATCGAAGACCCTTGTTTAGTTGGATAATACATATAATATTAGAAATTAAATACTCTCAAATATTTGAGCAAGAACAATCATCTTTGCTTTATTTCAATTTTGGCCCTATTCTTTTTGTGGGTAAATCTTCCCACTCCTTTTCACTTCTTTCCACTTCTGCCCATTTCCACTTATTTTTATTATAATTTTTATTATTAATATTAAAAATACTATGGTTGTAATTATTATTGTTAATTATTATTAATTATTATTTATAATTAATTATTATTTTATAATTAATTAACAATTATTTTTAAAAATATTAGTCGTTATCATTATGAGTACTATTATTAATTATTATTAATTAATTGCTTAATTATTAATAGTTATTAGTATTGATGATTATTCTTATTAATTATTATTAATAATAGTATTAATTATTATTCTTAATATTATCAACACTTATTTTTATTAATATTTATTATTATTAACATTACTTATTAGTAATTTAGGTTATTATTAATATTAATATTAATAATTTTTATTTCTATTTACAATAACGATATAATTATTATTAATATAAATAGTATATATTATTGTAATCATTACTAATTTTCAATAACAATAATAACAATTATTATTATTATTATCTTATTTATTAGTAATTATTAATATTAGTATCAATATTAATAATTATTATTATTAATTATTATGATTAATTATTACGATTAATTATTATGATTATTATTCTTAACATTAATGAGAATTAGTATTCTAATTATCATTGTTAATTATTCTAAATATTAATAATTTTTTTCCAATTAATTATTATTTTTATTATAAATTAATAATTACTATTACTATAATATTTTTTTATTATTAGTATTTGTTCTTAATTAATAATAATATTAATAGTAACTATTTTTAATATTAGTATTAATTACTATTATTATTAAGTAATTAATTAATTATTAATATTACTAATTGGTAATATATAACCATTAATAATAGTTATTATTATTAACGGCAATAAAAATAATAATTATTGATATTAATATTGATTATTATTGTGATTATTACCAATATAATTTAATAATAATAATGATTATAATAATTATAATTACAATAATAATTATTATTGCTAGTATTATTAATAACAATGATTATTAATATTAATATTGATTTTAATATTGTTGGTTATTATTAATATTAACAATTATTGTGATTATTAGTATTAGTTGTAATTCTTATTTTTAATTATTATAAATATTAGTTAACTATTAATTATTGTTTTAATTATTATTATTATTATTTATTATTATTATTATTATTATTATTATTATTATTATTATTATTATTATTAT
>JACYFF010019584.1:15967294-16036848 GCA_017589665.1 Selenicereus undatus
ATTATTATTATTATTATTATTATTATTATTATTATTATTATTATTATCATAATGGTTATCAACTATTACTTGTTATTATTAATTATTATTACTAATTAACAATAAGTCTAATAGTAATTATTTATAATATTAGCAACAATAATTATTGTTAATTATTATTAATTAGTTAATTTTGAAATACTAATTATTAATATTAATAATTACGAATATTATTGATTCTTATTGATAGCATTAATAAGAATTTTTATTATTCTTCTTAATATTATTAATTACTATTTCTATTATTACTAATTTTTATTAATGTTAGTAATTGATCATTTTTATTATTATTAATACTAATATTAATTATTGTTATTGTTATTGAAAGTAATGATGGTAATTAATATTAATAATAATTATTATTTCATTTACTACTAATATTGATCATTAGTAATAATAATCATTACAATAATTATAATTATAATAACTATTATTTTTATTAATATTAATAATTAGTAATAATTATTGCTATTACTATTAATATTAATATTAGTTAGTATTATTGATATTAAAAATTATTATGTTAATTATAAATATTAATAATGAATTATTATAGTAATTATTACTGTTAATTATTATTACTAGTACTGATGATTATTATTTTTTTTAAGTAAAAATTATTATTAATATTATATTAATATGATTAATTGTTAATTATTATTAATTATAATTAATTAAAAATTGGATTAATGGTAATTATTTTAATATTAAATGTTATTGCTGATTAAATATTTATAAATAATAAATATTACTATTTATAATTGTGAGTATTAATTATTATTATTTATTATTGTTAATTTAATAATTAACAATTTGTATTATTGTCAATATTAATATTAATTATCATTATTATTAATGATAATAATAATTAGTAATATTAATAATAATTATTTTAATTATTACTAATATTTATTGATAATAACTATTATAATTATAATTATAACTATAATAATTATTATTATTACTATCAATATTAAGAAATAATAATTAATATTAATATTAATATAAATTATTAATAGTTATTATCTTTATTATTATTAAAATTAATAGGAATTGCTATTGTAGTTATTTTTGTTAATAATTATTAATATTAATAGTTATTATTGTTAAGGTCAGTTATTATTTTTATTATTAATTAATTGTTATTATTATTCTAATATTTATTAATATATATTATTATTTTGCCCAAGTCATTAACATCACTAATACAAATGCTCACGCTGTATTCCACTCATTTCCACTCCTTCTACTCCCACCGACTCCTACCAACTTCTTTCCACTCCTATCCATTTTTACTCACTTCTTCCCACTCCTTTATATCTCTTTCCACTCCACACCTGCAATATTACCCATGAAAAGAGCAGGCCCTTTGTTTTACAAATACCCTAATGTCTACTCTTTTTTTTTTGTTGAAAACTTTACAGCAGACAACCGAACAATAACTCTGAATAACAACTCAAGTTCAAAAATCACAAGCAGGAATTTAGAAATCCTTGGAAATGTTCAAAACTTCAAAGATAACTAGATAAGTCCTATTTTTAACTTATCAATAATATTCTTTTATGTCCTAGACATGAAGCCCTTAATATTCTACAGCCCCATCGAGAAGCGGGGAAGATGACAAAAAAGAAATTAGGTTGTGTTTGACAACAATGTTCTAATTAATTTTTAGCTTTTTGACGAAGTCAATATGCTAATCAATCGACTTTTAGTGTTCATTAATCTATCGTTTGAACTAGCATTTTAAGTAACGTTTAGCATTTTAAATAGTATTTCTGAGACGCTAATAATATTAGTTTTCGTCATTCAAAAGTAGGATTTCATATTTTTTGGCAAAAAAATATCCTTTTTAGAAAATTTATCTTTGGAAACTATTCATGTCCTTTGATATCAATCTTCATTAATTAGATAGTTCAACAACTAAATTTACCAAACACACTTGCTTCAAGCCTTCAACCACTCATCTAAATAACTCTCTGGTAACAGTTAAATTAAAATCGCTATCCTCTATCTAAACAATAATTCAATGTCTAGACCACTATCGGTTACCTGAACAGCTAATTTTGCCAAATAAGGTATTAGTGATAAATTCTAACCTTAGTTTAGCATAATACAAACTTTAAAAAATAGTTCCTGACATTTCAATCATACACAGAGCGCACATAATGAACGGTGCATCACCAATAATGAGGATCCTTTGTATAGCAACTCCCTGAAAAAGAGAGGAACAAAATTGTCCCAAATGTAATCGCAATGTCAATTTCTAAAGAGTTATGCTGTGTTGCGTACTAGGACAACCATTGCAAAAGGAAGAGCACCATAGAGTTTCTGAAGAACTTCACCACATAACATATGCTCAAGAAGTAAACGACGCATGACATCTCCTCTGGAAGGAAAAAGAAACCAAGAACAGGGACAATAAACCAATAAATAAAGACTCCCACAGACCTGACTCCAGGACATGGGGCAGGACGGTGATTTGGGCAAATACCTGACATCGTCGGTGGAATTCAACCCAAATTTTCTTCGGTGAAAATCAAGTGCTCCTCTTCCTAGACTATCCCCATGACGGCTAAACAAGTTTACGTTATGAATATAATCATAAAAGACAGACAAAAATTCCAATAATATCTTAACTACAAAGTAAGAACAAAATGATGAGATGACAAGCAGCCCCGGTGCCCCCGGTGGCACCATTACAAGCCTAATACTAACTCGCATTATGAGCAAGCTACACATTTCTTCATACTTGCATCATATGAAACTAACAAACGAAAATCTCAATAGCTGCCTTCAGCAAGAACGTTGCATGGTTGAAATCGATATATCTAGTCAAGTTTATCATGAATACAGAAATGAAGAGTGTACTTGTACAGGAAAAAGACCCCACAACAGCCACTAAGTACGGGACCCAAGAAGCGTCCTGCTTCCTCAATGTGATACGAATGAATTTTGAAGGAAGATTTTTTTTGGATCACATTATTCTAAATCAAAAATATTTGTCAATCACCAAAATTATATAGACCTTGTGATCATACTCTTGACAACAATATGCTTTGCCAACCGACTGATAGCTGCTCAACACACTTTACGGTAGCATACCAAGACCAGCGAGAAAATGACCTCAGTTGAGAGCTGCTATGATCGCATCAACGACCTCCTGGGTAGTGCTATCGCCCCCAATGTCTGGGGTTCGATACTTGCCCTCTGCTACCACTAGTTTCACGGCTGTCACCAATCGGTCAGCAAAAGAAGGGAACTGGAGATGTCTCAGCATCATAGCAGATGAAAGAAGAAGAGCCACTGGGTTTGCTTTCTTTTCTCTCACGATTTCTTCACTCCCGACATTTCCTGCTGAAGCACCTTGCTCAAAGACAGCATTATCTGCTCCCACATTGCCTTCATACAGGGTATGATAAAGTAAATGATAATTAGACATTAGTGGAAGACCTTCGCATTACAAACAAAGCCAAAAATACTCTTGAAACTTCCTCAGAAAGGCAATAAATGCAGTCGATGAATAATTGCCTAAAAGAATATATGAAGTACCAGACATAAGCCCACATAATAAATAGAAAATATTCAAAGCTACTATTCAAACCAATTCCTTGAATTATGACATGAACAAATCCTATTTTCTGGGATGTAGACTATTACTTCATGCCGGAACAACAAAATGGCTACCACAGCCAGATCTAACAGTTATTTCTTAAACAACCAAAAACTTCGTTGTCTTAGAATGGTTTAACTGCAGACGGCATTCTCCACTGCTTTGGACCTAGGTAGCAAAACCTAATCTGTATCAATGTCATAGTGCCAGTGGTACATAAGCCTGATATTGTAGTCACTACTAAAATATTTAAGACCTTTGGTCTCAGAGTCAGACAGAGACTGGAGAAAGCACATGTACTCTGGTACTTTAAACCTAGTCGCAGAAATAGATCATACAATTAATGAGAAGCACAGAAATGAATTAAAAACGCTGCAATTAATTCGATGCAGAGAGTGTGTACAAAGTCATGGGTATAATTTGTCACCAAAAACTGGCCTGAGTGCAGTAACTGCAGTTTTATCGCTCGCCGAAAAGAGAATGTTTTCTTTTTCAGGTTAGGAATGAATGATCATTTCTTTTTCAGATTAGGAATGAATGATCAAGTGTGACTTCCTAAGCTCAGAATTGAGAGAAACAAATAAAGTAACTGATTTTACCTCCAGGCATTAATCCCGTTCCACCAGCTATACCTGCTGCTATATTTGACACCAGATTTCCATACAGGTTTGGCGTCACCTATACACAATCAAGATGGGTACACATCAACTAAAATCATCACCAAAGGTTATCAGCTAATTAGTCACTTTGACAGGTGCTCTCCACAGTAGCTATTAGAAAATCCAACATTTCACCGAGGAATGTGCATGTGGTGTCATCAGTAAGTACAACTCAGAAAACTAGTCTTCAATCAATGCATTGCGTATTGAGCCTGCAGCAACTAAAGTTCCAGAAAATCACCAATTACATATTTTGCAACCTTCATTAGCCATTACAAAACCATTACCCCAATGTCCCACCAAGGCACAGAGTCAGGAAGTTAGATATGCACAAAATTCCCCCTACTATATAATTGAAAGGAGCAGTCTCTGTCAGATGTAAGATATTGCAAACTTCATACCCCCCTCCCCCTCTTCAAAACCACTGGTACGCACGCGTGCAAAGATTGTAAATGTACATCCAGAGCTCACAGTTATTCACCACAGCAAAAAGAAATCAGCACTAAATGCATCTTTCCTAAATCCTAACCCACCACCTTGGTGATTGAGGAATGCAATCGGGCTCCCCATTTGAACGAATTCTTCAACACCCTACACCATAAGACCAAGTCATGAATTATTTCAGGTCTTCATGATGCGCTGGCTGAATATTTCAAGGTTACTTAAACTCAAATTTCAATAATATTGTGTGGGTGTTGGTCAGCTCAAATGGTGAAGTCTTTGGAGGTCATTGCTCAAATCTGGACCATATCATCCTTTGCGCCTCACTTTACATCTTGAAAAAGTATTCAATAATATTGTTTTTATATTTCCACTTGGATTACTTTTTGCGAAGATTCTCATTTGCAGGACTTCTGAAGACATCTTCTACGTCAGACTAGGTGAGTAACAAGTCAGGTTACAAACATCTTCACATCTCCAAATATCCCCATGCTATGGGATCCTGATCGATCAGTTGCATTGTATCTTCGATCCCTAAACATCGAATCCAAATCCCATTCACATGCCTTAAATTTTCTCATTGTTTCCATGACGACGACACCATTGATGCTTACATTATCCCACCAAGTCTCATTGCATGCAATACTGGCTCATGTAAATCTGAAACCATTGACTATCACTTAGCCAACCAAAACCTTTAGCCCCAACCTTCCTCCCGCGGCCCCCCCCCCCCCCAAAAAAAAAAACACCCAACCCAGAAGGGATAAACGGGGGAAACTGAGAAAGAAGATGGCCCAGAAGCACAGGTGCCTGGTACGCTCAACAAACATGCAACTACACTAGCTTTTATTATCAGGCATGTATGGCCAGAGTTTTCAGCATATCAATTGAAATATTTCCCAAAACATGTTCATGTCCCTATTTTTACTCAATCAAACAAGAGAGAAATTCTCTTGAACACAGGTTGTACGCTTCTTAACAAAATATAGTGGCAGCTACTAAGACTCTTGCAAAACAACATTTGGAGTAGCATTAGTTTTTTTGACCAAGTCAAAACACCAATTAGCCAAATATTAGTGATCAACAAACTGATGTTTGCACTACCATTTCAGTAATGTTTTAGAGTTCTAAGTAATGTTTCTATACCATTAATTAATCTAGCTTTTGCCTTTTGAAGCAGCTCTCCATGTTTTTGGGTTCAAAATACTCTTCATCAAGTTTATATAGGCAAATTATTCATACATCAATTTACCTAAAACCAACAGATAAATTTGCTGAACACTTTTTTTCTATAGTTTCACTAAAGAGTTATTTGTAACGGTTACAGTATAGTGATAACTATCTGCTACTTGAACTATTAGCTTCCAAAACAATTATTTGCACTTGATGGACTAATGTTGCCGGACATGGCCTAGATTTTTTTACACAAGAAACAATAAAGAAATCAAATACCTAAAAGTCACTCTCCTTCAAGAAATGGTGATGAAATGCAACTGATGAGAAAATTAGGTTTCCAAACCCCCCCCCCCCCGGGGCGGGAAAAAAACCTATCTATCTATCCATGTTAGACATAGTAACATGTCAACATCAACTAAACAAGAAACAGTAAAGCCATCAGCTACCTGAAAATTAACCCCCTGGAATCCAGCTGATGATAAAACTAGTTTTTTTTTTTTTAAAAAGAATCTTGGGCAGAGGTAACTTGACAACATCAAAGTAATGGATCTGCATACCATCACATCAAATTGCTCAGGCTTTGAAACGAGTTGCATGCTGCAATTGTCCACAATAATCTCATTGTACTTAATCCCAGGATATTTTGTTGCAACTTCTCGACAAGACTCCAAGAAAAGACCATCAGCAAGCTTCATGATGTTCGCCTTGTGCACAGCAGTGACTTTCTTTCTGTTGTTAAGGTATGCATACTCAAATGCATATTTTGCAATGCGCTCAGAGCAAAATTTTGTTATCACCTAGCCAAGAGATGAAGTGAGTTTCAAAAATTGCAGACTGCACACATTAAGACACAATTAGCATTTACTCTGGAAGCAAGACCCATCCTCAAGCCCTTTAAAAAGACATCTGAAAAATAGTTCATTGTGAACAAATATGACATTATAACCTCCTCAAAAGTAAGTCACAAACATATTTAAAAAAAGGAATTTAAATCAAATAAAGACTTGCAAAGAGTAAGCATCCAATATTATAATAAAATAACAGATTCATTCTTCCACCTTAGAAACAAATGAACGCAACTATAGCATCTTCCATAAGAGTCTTAGTTTTTCCTACTGCAGCTTAATCTACAAATCAAACAACTCGCGCACTAATCAAATTCATCATAATGTAAAGCAACTCAAAGAAACTTGATAATTTCATTGTACACAAATAGACATGCAATACAATGCCCAAAATGGTGAAAACTGATCAGGGGATTGGAAGCTATAGAATTGCATGTGAGATGACAAAATATAAAACTGGACTCCGGGTCACACAATGCAAGACATCACCCTTCAAAGCACATCTCAATGTCAAGAAGGTATAAGATAAACAATGTTTTCTTGGGCAACCACCAGTTCAAATAATTGGGCAGAAAGGGGGGGGGGGGGGAATACTCATACCACCAAGGATTGGCAGTGAATGCACATGCATTCTGTCTTATTCAACAACTATCAAAGGATTCAGGGTTAAAACAAACAGGTACATGGCTTGCAAGGATTCTTGTTCCTACTTTTATGTGGTTAATTGTGAGTCTTTGTTCTAAATTACCAGCGTACAGCCACCATAGGATCTCCATCATGGGAAGGACAGAGAAGCAAGATAAGTTGAAACCAGCATATTTTGCCCTGCCCATCAGCCAATAAGATGCCACTCAAAAATCAAGCAAATGGTTACCTCAGGTTCTATTACAGTTGCGAGTTGCGACACTATAACTACTTGATCAAATCATCCAGATCCTGAAAGTTGGACAACCTAAGACAGTGAGTCACTAGGTAACATGCAGGCTACCTCCCTATAAGATTTAAGAAGTCTCCTGCTGTAACAACGGGGAAAATCCATCAATTCACTCATGCCTTGGTCTTGATTTTAGTCCCAACTCCCGACACTAGTAGCATTATCTTAAATTCAAGTCAGTCTCAATTTATAGGAAGGGGGTGGAGACTATTCTTTCAACTATCAAGTACAATCATTCTCAAGGCTGCTTCTGACAAATTATGCTCCCTCGTCCATATCTATACTTAGTTTCATTATCTAATATCTTTGAAGGCAGAAGAGAAAACTCCAAGAGAAAATTCATAAAATGCCCAACGCCTCAAAAACCAAACTCCAGCATGTGTGCACCATGCCTCACTGCTTAATGAATCTCCAATATTTGACTTGCATTCTATCCATTAGCTCCAGACTGCAAACAAAAATCAGAAAGAGAACTCCAAGGGCCACTTTATTTTGTGGACAGAGGTCATCAGCCTCTTTCCGCAAGCCCACAATTTTAGGCTCCAAGGCCCTTACTCCCTCAGATAACTATGCTTACTGGCAGAAAAACACTTAATGGTTCTTTGATTCATAATCATTACCAAGAAATATAATTTTGGTTTCCAATGGTTTCATTCTTGAAGCAGGAATCTAAATTTTAATAATACGCAAGTATAAAAAGTCACTGATATAAACTATAATTAATGCATTATCGTGGGCAAATGTCATTCATAATAACCTGACATTCAGATAAAGCAATCTTGAGATGTAACATCCTCATATTCCATACGTGATGACCAAATGCGACAGTAAACATGGCTTCTAACGGCCCTGTGCGACCTGGATTTGCCAAATTCCAAACATCATACCAAGTTCTGAAACATTTTGGAAGTTTATTCTATTAGGAATATTATACCTAAACAACTGAAGGACCTTACTGAGAGGCTTATAGTTAATAAGTTGACAAGTCTAGGAACTCTCAGTTCTTTTTCAGCTTCATTGTTGACATTAAATTTTTTTAAAAAAAAAAAAACCTCTAAGGTGACTTTCAAAGAATCTGAATTTCCTTTTAGCAGAATTCAAGCATCTCATTATTAATTTCAACGCACTGAGCTTCGTCTTTCGAGAAAAATCTTTTCCATAAGCAAGAGTTGCCAACTGGTTATTTTTCATCCCAAATTGAATTTTGTAAAACAAAACTCCATTTTGAAAAATCTAAAATCCTTTTTTGTAATAGAGGGATCTTGAAGTCTTTCCTCGCTTTTTAAATATGAAATCTCAGTTTGTATATGTGAGCATTTTTCCTTTCAGACAAGATAGAAGAATATATAACAACGACAGAACCTTCTGTTCTAATCCATGCAGGATGAAAATACACATCATAGTCATCAATCCTACAAATCCACAATTCAATCTATGCATTTAAATAATCATAACTAAGAAATTCTTGGGAGTGACTTTTGGTCAGCAGAACAGACTTCTAATTTATTCAATTAGGCCTAAAGCATCAAATTCATTGATTGATTCTCCAGTTAGTAGCCTAAACATTTTTCATCTAAAGGACACAGCAACTGAGTCATCTTACCCTTAAGTTCAAACCAATCAATCACCTCTCTTTCCTTCTTCAAATGTGCTGAGCATGGTTTAAAAATCTGGTTGTTCCGCTACAAAATGGCTGCATCAGAAAGTTTTTGAAGTTGGGCGAATCAAATTTTCGCCCCATGACAACCACCATCTGTAATACAATTGGCGTATTAGGAGATTTTGCCATGCAGCAACCGAAATTGAGTCCTTGGTGCGAAGCCAAAACCTAAACTCTTTCTTCTTTCCCCCTTTTCTTTTTTTATTTAATAGCATGCATAAGGGGAGATCGCTTACATCTATAAGATTCTCAAGCCTATCAAATTTTGACACCATATACCTTCCTCGAATTGGAATATCAAGGTCAAATGAATTTAGCACTTTATAAGTGGGTGTAAGTGAGATGTCCATACATGGTGTACACTGTACTTCATTTCTTTTCTCTCCTTTCTTAGGATGCTAAAGCTAAAACTAGCTTTTTCTCTCCTCTTAGTGAAGAAGGGCTAAAACCATGGGCGTGAGCCACAACAAAATACCCCCCCCCAAAAAGTCAATGAAGCAGAGCTATAAGTGTCCACTACTCCACTGTATCAAATTCTGCTTAACCACTAAGTACTCATTGCACAAGAACACCTATTATATATAATCTTAGTTATTAAACATTCATTTCATACTAAACTACTTCATTATACTGACATAAGCTAGGCCTTTATGACCACCAAGCAACATGAAGGCCAAACAAATATATATTATAGGATGTTTACATGAAATGAATACATAACACTCTTAAGTAAGATTAGCTGTAGAATAATGTCTAACAGTTAAACAAAATTTGATACATCGAACACTTAGGAGCTAAGATAGTAAACCGACGGAGCACTTATAGGCTAAGCAAAGGCAGGAAAATTTTTTCTTGAAAAAAAAAGCTAGAAGGAAAGAAAGTAAGTCCCACGGTTTTAGCTGAAGCTTATGTTTTTAACACCCAACGCACTGAGAGAAGACATTAAGTTTTGGTTTTAGTCAATCTTGTACATACAAGACCGAGCCTTGTACCTGCTTCTTACTAAAAGGGAAAAGAATTCTAAAACTAATATTAATAGATATCAAGGCATGAGTCCCCTCTAAATATTTCCCACCCCAAAGCCCATTTAAATTTATCGAACACGAAATACCCATACCCACAAGACAAACCCTGCCCTCTATTCTCCCCCTTCCAATGAAAACGTTATCCCCATCCCCACTATTGTTCATGGCATCCACAGCAATCCTGCCTCCTCACTCCTCCATTATCTCACAAGATTCAATTAGAACAATCACCACCCACTTCCCCTTTATCTCTCCTTCCCTCACTTTCCATGCTTTACGCCACTCTTAGGACACACCCCACCCCTTCTCTCTCTCCCTCCTCCACTTTCTCAAGGAACCCATAAGCCCCCTTAATCTCTCCTCCCCCGACGGCCAAATCCGCCAGTACACACCACATACCAGCTAGGACCTACCAGGCCAACACTGCACGAGCATTCTTTAAATCATTGGCCAACCAGTACAAGAGCAAGGTAGATCTCTAGTAAGGGATGGATTTCTGATCAGTAAAGGAAACTTCAGCGGGTAAGGATGATACATGCCAGTAAAGGTTGAGACCAAGTACAAGATCAGACCCACCATTGTACCAGAAGTTTGCCAGGATGATCCATATTGCAACTAAGTGTGTTTAATAACACTAGTTTTATCCCCTAGTTTACTATGGAGCCGAGAGGAAAAAGTAAGCAAACCATGAAAATACATCTCACCTGCACCTAAGTTCAACTGACCTTGACAGCAAGCTGTCTGTTAAATTATGTAGTGCCAAAATTTGATAGGTTTAAAAACCCTATAAATATAAGTACTCTCTCCCCTTGTGCATTCTATTTAGCAGAAGAACCCCCGCTGAGGGAGAGAGAGAGAGAGAAAGAGAGAGAGAGAGAGAGAGAGAGAGTTTCAAGGCCAAGCCTTGGCACATTCAAGCAATTGTTGCTGACTTCTTCATGCTCTTTTTAAGTTTACGGTTCATGACCAGTCTCTTAGACCTAATGCAGCAACGTATTTCCCGAAAAGTAGAGTTTGCTTTAATGTCAACAACATGGAGTCATGGATAACTGAACACAACTAGAAAGAAATGAAAATGGACAGCAAAGAATGGGAAGACTACTAAAATACCTTGCAATGTCCTTCAATTTATATCTACTTAATACTAACACAAAATAAGAACAAGACCATATGTAATTCCTCCCTCCTGATAATACTATGAGCAATATCCTGAATATAGCATCAAAGCGTCAAGGTAACCGCCAATGCTCATGACTTATCTGCGTAGACCAAGTGGAATGCGTGCCACTACATATATCAAGCCTAAAAGCCAAAATGCACTGTGTACTCATTTGGGGGGGGGTCAACTTTGCAATTTGCTTAGTTTCTCGCCAACTCCATCGGTGAACTTTTGCCTTAGTCACCTGAAATTCAGCTCTTACAAGTTTTTTATTCTTTTCTTTCGAGGTCATTCATATCCAACCCTCCTCAATCAACATGACAGATTGCATAATACTCCACAAGGAAAAAATAATGCTCAACATCATTAGTTTCATCATTTTCGCATTCCACAAAATAAGGGCAAGTTAAATAGCCAACATCAACATGTGCAAAACACATGATTAGGCGCTATTGTTTTGAGGTGTATGTTGTAAGGAACTGCACGGAGTTTATAGGAGTTGTAAAGGTTGTAAGGAGTTCCAAGGTGTTGTAAGCAACCTGAAGCTTAAAGTAGAAAAGAGCACGGCCTAAAAACCCAAAGCCTACAACCCCCCTGTTCCCCCCCCCCCCAAAAAAAAGAAACAAGGAACAAAAGAAAAGCCAACTTTACATGGTCACTCAAGAACACCAAGCCTTCGGCTAAATCATTAAGATGCAGATCACACTTCTTTATCCTCTTTCATTTCATTTCCTCAAGAACCTGTTCAAACCTCCTCAAATAACCAATACCAGTAACCCAAAGTTTCATAATATAAAAAAGTCACCATAATTTGTCTTTTCTAGAACCATACGTCCCACAACAAGCAAAACTCAAAATAAAAATGCAATCAGTACTGCAACAGAGCACTTGCCCACTTTTCCTGCTCCTTTTCATTTACTATTATTCATGGACCAACACTATTAAGCCCCCATGAGATATCAACCCCAAACAAAGCAAAGCAATACAAAGGAATTCCACCTATATAAGGTATTTTTCCAAAAGTAGGGAATGCTCACCTATACAGTCATTTCCAATTGAAAAGTTAAACTAAAATTGCAGAGATGGTATTTCGAATAGATACATAGAACCCGCATGGCACAAATTGAAAACAAAATCCATCATCAACGTCATCAATTTTACATCTATCTTTGCTAAGCTATAGCACAGGCAAGAATGAAAGCAATTATCAAGCCACCAAACCTCCAAAATACCTTCAGGCTCGTACACTACTAAAAAGCAGTCCAAATTTTGACCCTTATGCACCGACCCTTATTGCATGAGTCGATATTAATTTTTCTAAAATTGAGGAATGTCGACGCTTTTAGTGGTTGAAAGCTATGGAGTCTATTAAAAGGGTCGAGATAAGAGACATGGAAACCCGCGCCCAAATTTTAGGCATCCGCTAGCTGAACAAAACTTAATTTAATTACGGATGAAGAGTACTCGACACACTTTAATTAGCTTCAAGTCTTCAACCTTCAGTCGAAAAAACCCTAGAGCCTGATCTTCCTCTCTCGCATTCACCAGAATTGAACCACGCACGCTTACTCGGTGAATTTGGCTTGCCCCCAGAACCCAGAACCACTGTTAGTCTCGATCAATTTTCCCCATAATCATCACTCCCAATCTCTCCTGGAACTCGGTTTGTCTTTTCCAGTCGGTAAGTCGCTGAACTTCAACTCATTTTGTTGAGGTTTGAGGGTTTTTTTTTTTAATTTTGGGTTTCTGGAATGGTATTTGGTATTGATTGTTTGATATTTTCAACAATTTGGGCGTTAACAAGGAGACCGAGTGTTCGTGCCCTGCAGCGTGCCATTTTCATTGCTGAGGAATTTCTGGAAAGGAATTTGGTGGAGAAAATTGCTCAGGAATCAACAATTTGGTGTTGATTCTGGGAAGGTACTTGGTGAAGAAGTTGAAGCCTACTAAGAGCAAGACTGAGGCTGACGCAAGGTGAGTGGGAATTTCTTTGCTCAGTCATGTCTCCTTCTATGCAAGTTACTTATCCTATTCTGAAGTGACCGTTTGAGCAGCTTGGGATTTTCATGCTTCTTGTGTTGGTTTGATTGCTAAGTTCAGTGTATTTGCTTGATTTCTGAATCATTGAATGGGTTGCATAACTGTATTTGCTGTTTAATACTCAAGCAATGCCCTTGCCTTATCACTTGTTGGTCTACCTGAGTTCTGTTCTGTTCTTTTTTTCCCAAGAGATCCTTATAATAACCGGTCATAACATCAGCCACTGCGTCAAATCCCTCTACCCATTGGTCATTTTGATCTCTCATGGTGTAAATAATTGTCATTGCCTTCCTTTGCTTGATTCTGGCTATAAATACTCTTGAGCTTTCATCTCCATAAGCTCTCCAATCTGCTTTACTTTGTTGTTTAATGAGTGATATAGCAGATTGGTTGATTGCCACATAATGTTTTCTGCTTGTGTCTTTTTTTTGAAGCAGGTCTGTATTGCGAGGGCCCTCCTGCAACTGTGCTTGAATTTGAACTAATTCATCTCTGGCCCTGGCTTGCTGAGTATATATATCTGCATACTTACTCTTATTCAACAGTTTAAGTGTTTGTCTCAAATTGTATAGCACCTTCTTGAGAGCTATCAACTTAATTAGAGTCTGTCATGTCTTGTTCGATGCTATGCTTGACAAGATCCTTAAACTTCCCATCCTTAGTCCACATATCAATGGGGGAATGAATGTTTGGGCTTTGATCAATGGGGGAAGCTCAGGGTAATGGGACTGTGATCTGAAAGACCCTAAGGCCTAAGTCATAAAATTCACATGTGTGAAAACACAGGTATCATGCCATAAATCATTATGTAGGGCTCTATCAATCCTTGACCATATGGCCTTGTTAGTCCACATAAAAAAAGCTCCCACATAATTAAATTCATGCAATCCACTTTGCAGTATACAGTCTGCAAAGTGCTAGGGTATTACAGTAAAACACCAGAATGATTATCTGAAACCAAGGTCAAGGCATAACACTAAGAAAAAGTCCAGCAACGTGAAGAAGGTTGCTATCCTAGGGTCAAGGGAACGAAATGATTATCTGAAGCAAAGTTAAAGAATAACACTAATGTGATCTTTGGTTGAATGCAATGTAATGCAACCTTGTAATGCTTTCATGATTACACAGTATATGATAATCATAATTACAGGATAGTTATTATTTTCCATACTGTCTTAAAACCAAACAAGATAATGAAGACACAATTACAACTTGTTTGCATTATGAGGTTGTTTACATCCAACCAAATATTACCTACGAAAAAGTCCAGGAACTAGTGAAGAAGGTTGCTATGCAAAAGCAAGGTATAATGCTGAGAGATGTGGGTTGTGAGGAGATGAATTGGTGATCAAGCCACTTTACAGTTAAACCAACTGAAGCTACGTAATGAAGCAATATAACTAACTATCAAAACCAAATGCCAGAAATCACATTTCAAAAACCCTTTACATGAGTTTGATTTGGAACTGCCTAACAGCAAGACATTCAAACTGAGTTTGACCATCTGGACACACCGGGCTTAATGTTGAATGAATTAGCTAGTGGAGTTATCTCCCCCTGTCTCTCTCCCCTAGTAGTAGTCTTCCGAAAGCCTTTTTGTGTCGCTGCACCTTGGTAATCCATGAATCTCACTAGATAAAGTCCCTTTTTTATCAGAATAGCTTTATGTACTATAAATTCTATCCATATTCGCCTCACATATCCATCAATGCCCTCAAAAGGTGGGCTAGCCCTGAGCACACAGCACACCCCTGCATTTTGCTAGTAGGCTACCTCATCTTCAATGTCCTTCGCGACTAGCTTCTCACATTTTACTCCATTAATTTCAGAAGCTAGAATAAATTCCAAGGCTGCAGCTTTGTTGGGGTCAACCATTGATGCATATAACCATTGATTGCATAAAAACACATGGTAGAAAATGAAAATATAGTCAATGACAGTAAACCATCAAAATTCTACAAACACAAGTTATTTTCTCTTATCTGGTCACTGGAAAGCCACCTAAGTTACTTAAGCCAATTTGCATTTCTACATCACAAAAACTTGACTTCAAATTTTGAGTCTTTTTTTTAATTCTCCTGATCTTAGTTCTGTCTCTTATTAGCCCTTCTTGTGTAACCTGATTGTCCTTGAATTTTTACGGTTGCTCCTTACATAATAGTTCTATTTTTATTATCATAAAATGAAGCATCTAAGATATTATACTAAATTATTTCTTGTTTGTAGAAATGGACTCAAGTTGGATCAAATTACCAAATGATCATCCTGATTACCTTGATGGTGCTGTCAAATTTATTAAGCTTGCTAAGGAAAATCTCATAGAAGGAAGAACTCGATGTCCATGTAGGAGATGCAAAGTGGATAAATGGTTACCTATAGAAGAAGTGGAGCAACATATTTTATTCAAAGGTTTCCATAAGGAGTATAAACATTTTATTTTTCATGGTAAAGGGGACATTCTTGATCATGTAAAATATAGAGGAAGCACAAGTCGAAAAATAAATATTGACCCGCCAAATTTCACTAGTGGAGATGATATGGAAGGTTTGTTGAGAGCAGCTTTTGGGGTTGATATGCCTAGGTGTAAGGATGACATTCTTCATGATGTGGTTGATGAGCCACTTGATGAAGAAGTTGAACCTTTTCTCATAAATGGTGACCAAATTTCCTCAGAACAATTTTACGAATCAACAAATCCTCCATTGGATGATGAAGAAAAAGTGAAGTATCAGAGGCTACTAGATGCATCCAATGAGGCACTTTATGATGGGTGTACCAGCTTTTCAAAATTATCTTTCCTCCTACGCTTGTTTCATATGAAAGGTATGTTTCATTGGTCAGCTGAGTCTTTCACAATGTTGATGAAACTTTTAGGAGATGCATTCCCTCAAATCATGGAGTTTCCCTCCTCTTATTATGAAGCTAAGAAAATGATCAATAACTTGGGCCTTGGATATGAAAAGATTGATGCTTGTCCTAATGATTGCATTCTATATTGGGGTGAGTTATTAGAAAAAGATGGTTGCCATGTTTGTGGTGTTTCAAGATGGAAGACAGAAAAAGGCGATGAAGGTAAGACATGTAAAGGAAGTTCAAATACTAAGGTAGGAGAGCCGGTTAAGGTGATGCGTTACTTCCCTCTAATCCCTAGATTGAGGAGGATTTACATGTCATCTAAGTCGGCTAAACAAATGAGATGGCACGATAGGGATCATGTGAAAGATGGAAAGTTAAGGCATCCAGCTGATGCTATTGCATGGAAGGAATTTGATGTCTTATATCCTGACTTTGCTTCTGATCCCCGCAATATTAGACTTGCCCTTGCTAGTGATGGCTTTAATCCATAACGTCTTATGAATACAACCTACAGTACATGGCCTGTGGTGTTAATCCCTTATAATTTGCCTCCATGGTTATGTATGAAGCCATCATCATTTATTCTTTCACTGATTATTCCCGGAAAATCAAGTCCTGGAATAAATATTGATGTATTCTTGCAACCACTAATACATGAGTTGAAATTGCTATGGGATGGTGTTGTTGTTTTTGATGCTTATAGCAATGAATACTTCAATATGCGGGCAGTTCTAAGATGCACCATCAATGATTTTCCTGCTTATGCTATGTTGTCCGGTTGGAGTACCAAGGGCTATAAAGCATGTCCTTCATGTGCTGATTCCACACATTCATATATGTTTGGTGGTAAAATTTGTTACTTAGGCCATCGAAGATGGCTACCTCGTAATCATCCTTATCGTTCTCAAGGCCATTTATTTGATGGGACAGAGGAATTTGGGGATGCTCCAGTTGTTGTAGATGGGATTAAAATTTCAGTGCAACAAGATGGAGTTGGTTATGTGTATGGAAAGTCTAAAAAGGCTTCAAAAAAGAAGAGAGGAAGACGACAAGCGGGTTCATCTACTTGTGAAATTGGGGACAATTGTGATAAAGGCTATGATGATAATGCTACTGATGATGTCCTTTGGACTAAAAGAAGCATTTTTTTTTAGTTACCCTACTGGAAGCTTAATCAATTAAGACACAATTTGGACGTCATGCACATTGAGAAGAATGTTTGTGATAATTTATTGGGAACCCTTTTGAATGTGGATAAGAAAACTAGAGACGATGCGAATGTAAGAAAAGGGCTTGAAGAGATAGGGATAAAGCCTCACCTTTGGCTTCAACCTCGACCTGATCGAGATCCAATTATGCCTCCAGCTCCATATTCCATGTCTTTTGAGGAGAAAGAAAGATTCTTAAAAGTTCTACAAAAGCTTAGAGTTCCGGACGGATATGGGTCTAACATCTCTAGATGTGTTAATTTGAAACAATGAAAACTCTTAAATCTTAAGAGTCATGACAATCATGTTTTAATGCAAGATATTCTTCCTGTAGCTTTACGAGCATCACATGCCACGGAAGTGATTGACCTACTCTCTGATCTGTGTTCATTTTTCAAGTATGTGTGCTCACCTACCCTTGACATGGATGAACTAGAGCACGTTCAATCAAGGCTTATTCTTACTCTTTGTGAGCTGGAAAAAGAATTTCCTCCAACTTTTTTCACAGTCATGGTCCATCTTATAATTCATTTGGTAGATGAAGTTAAACTTGGAGGTCCTGTTCATTATAGATGGATGTACCCTATCGAAAGGTGATAATTTTAAACACTTTTTTTTGTTTTTCTCTCATTTTCATTGATATTTTATTGTATTATTTATTAGAACTTCTTGAATAAGGTACTTGGCCCATTTGAAATCTCATGTCACTAATAAAGCCCAGCCTGAAGGATCCATGGCTGAAGGGTACATTCTTGAGGAGACTATCGCCTTTTGTTCAAACTTTTTGGAAGGGGTTGAGACCATATTTTGTAGGAGCAAGAGGAATGATGATTATAATGTTAATATGAATACCTACTTGTTTAACTCTGGTGGGCGAGTGGTTGGGATGGAGAGGACTTGTCGTCTTGATGACAAGAGCTTAAGGCAGGCACATCGCTATGTACTGCTTCATTCAGATGATATGAAAGAACTTATTGAGTAAGTATCATCTACGCACCATGATGCTCCACTAATTGGCTTTCCATTTTTGGTGATGAAATTAAATGAGGAAACCCCTTTTGCTAATTATGTTAGGGAATTCTTAAATGAAAGAGCAGCCTCTAATCGGTGCTCTTCAGTAACTGCGAACGACACTCTTCGAAGTGATTGGATAATTAATGAATTAGATGGCTGGCTGCAAAATCAGGTTATCTTTCTATGTTCAAGAATGTATGCCATGAATTTGTATATATAATGTGCTTGTGTAACTAATTTTATATAACTAAACGTTTCCGTATTATAGGTGGAGTACATTGATGTGAGCACGCCAGAAGGAGAGTTGAGAAAAGCTTTAGCCGGTGGTTTAAACCCTGTAGCTAAAAGCGTTAAAAGCTTCATAGTTAATGGCTACAAATTCCAAACAGTTCATCGTGAGCGTTACCGAAAGACACAAAATTCAGGGGTTATGGTTGAAGCTGATGGCCAAGCTTACTATGGAAGACTGATGGACATCTATGAATTAGATTATTATGGGGCATATAAAGTTGTGGTTTTCCGTTGTGATTGGGTAGACATAAATAGGGGTTTGAAAACTTTTAGAAATGGCCATGCTTGTGTGACCTTCTCAAAACTCATTCATACCGGTCGATATTTACATGATGATCCATTTGTCTTCTCATCTCAAGCAAAGCAAGTTTTCTACATTGAAGATGAGAAACAAAAAGGATGGTTGCATGTTATTAAAACCAAGCCCAAAGACATTTTTGATTTAGGCGAGGATGTCTCGTAGGCTTCTTAGTGTGTAGTATATGATCATTGTGTGTCAAGCATTATCTTGGTATGGAACAATGTTATCCCTTTCCTATTTTGTTGTTGGATTACTTATCTATCTTTAATTTGTGTTTCCCATGTTTGATGAGTGTGGATATTTATTCTTGATGTTATATCTCAATCTATGGCTTGGGTTAAGTTGGTTTTATCAACTACTGGATATTTTAATATTATGCTCGATATTAAACCAGGTACTATTACATCTATTGCCATGACTGGATATTATATATGTAGTCAATGACTTGAATTTACGTATGTAGTTTTACACAGTTGGTTTTATCAACTAATGTATCTCATATCACTGATCCGGGTAAATGTCTATGCAACTCTTAATTTCAGGTATTGAGTACTAAGTGAGGCATAAAGAATGAGTTACAAGAGCAAAAGAACACTCAATGTACTCGGTGCCAAATCATCCACAGCAGCAGCACAATCACTTGGTCATCCCACCTCCAATGCTTCAATTGCACAACCAGCAGAACCGGCTTCCTCCTTGAAAGCATCAGAATCGCTACTGCAGCAGCAGCGACGACCTGTACTGGGCCCGACTTCTAGTGGAGTCCTGCTGCCACCCATGCAGCCCCTTCGGCCACCCACACAACCCATTCGGCCACCCACTATTGTGGCTAGAGCATCAACTGAAGCTCGTGGACGTTGTGGACAAATACTTCCCCCACCTGGTACTGGAGCTGGAGCTTCAAAGCTAATTGTGCAGCAGCGACCAGTTGGACTGAGTAGATCTACTAGAGCATCAAAACCACTTCCGCAGCAGCGTATTCAGCCTACTCCATCAAGTGGAGCATCGCAATTGCCTTTGCAACCATCGACCAAAAATTCTGTTCAGCATGCAACATCAACTCGGGCTTCAATTGAAGTGTCACGACGATCTGAACAACTACCTCCCCCACCTAGTACATCTATTGAAACTTCAAAACCAATAGTCCAGCAGTTGACTAGATGCACCGCAAGATCAAAACCAGTTGTGCAGCAACTTCTTCGGCCTACTTCTGTAAATGGAGGATCAGGTATATTTACTGTATGAGTTAATCAAAATATTTTTTTGATAGGTTTTCAATGATTTAGCTTTCTTTTAATGTAATATTCTGGTATTTGTCTCACTGTTGTACGTGCATTGTTTTTGCTTTTAGCATCTCAGCCATGCCTCCAGCTGCAACCTACTGCCCCCATTGCTGCATTACAGCCTGTACGTATGCCGACTTCCCCAAATGGAGCAACACAGCCCTTGATTCGCCCATCTACTATAAAATTTGGTCCTTTTCAGCCGTCCGCTACAGGATCGAATCTACCTTGTCAACCCCATTCTCTTGTTGGAACCTCACAAGTAAGTCCCTCAACTATGGGATTGAATCAACCTTCTCAGCCCCCTCCTGTTGTTGGAACTTCCCAAGTAAATCCCTCAAATAGGTCATTACCGTTACACAACCAATCCCACTCGCCTACTGTTAAAGTTGCTAGAGGCGCAACACGACAAGAAGTGCATCAAGAAATAGGCTCCACTAGCCAAGCAAGTAGAGAATCTCCCTCAAATGGTAATAATGATCATGAAGACTTAGCAAGGAGTTCTCAAAGAGCGTCTAATGACAAAGGAAAGGGTCATGTTGGAGGGAAACAAAAGAAGTCGTCTACATCCAAAAGCACCAGATCTTCTCAATCATCTTGGAAAGACAACATACAGTTTGATGCAAAAGAAGAAGTGCTGACCATTAGTAAACAATAGTTTTGGTTTGTTGAACATATATTCAAACTGTCTTTTGGCCTGTTATTCAAAAATGTTTTCAAAACATATTTTCAACCTATTTTTTTGGCATGTAAATCAACACTGTTTTTGAAAGTATTTTTTGACTGTTATTAACCCGGTTAATCAAAAAACCCTTTCCCACCTTCCTCTTTCGAGCTCCCTTGTGCATCTGGCTGGTGTTACTCCCCCTTTCTTCTGCTCTCTACTGGTTTAATGTTATCTTAAAGTAGTGTTTAAAATCATTGAATGGGATTGAATTCCTCGGGCTTTTTAAATGTAAGATCATAATTGATGTCTTCTAACTGGTATGGTATTATTTTTAACAGATGATCAAGGGAACGAGGAGGTGATAAAAGGATCAATTCTTCCTCGAGATGTTATGAATTACAAGCAAGGGGTGAGATTTTGTGTGGCATTTAACAACTACAACCAACCTATTAGAAAGGGAGGCTACATTTTCGTGAGGTTTGTTGGCTACATTGCACGGCTAGAGAGATTTTGCCCTATCAGGACGATTAGCTGGCACAAATTGAACAAAACGTATAAAGCCGACATAATTGAAATGGTTCGAGTAAGGTTTTTTTGAATATCTAATTTAAATTTCTATTTATCTAAAGTTTACATTAGTCAGGTTCATTCGTTCTTAATTTCTGACTTATAAATGATGTACAGTCCAAGTTCGTGTATCCAGCAGATAAGTGCTTTGATAAACGTGTCCTTAAACATGTTGCTAAACATTTCAAGCAATATAAACATGGTTTGAAGAAAGACTACTTCAAACCTGAACAGAAAACAAAAGAGGCCATGTATGAGCTTGTTCCTAAAGGGCACTCTCGTGATGGGTGGATGCGATTGGTTGACTATTGGTGTTCAAAGGAACATGAGGTATATATATCTAACAATAATTACAGTTATATAATTGCATATACCTTCAACCTCAATATTTGTTGTTTTTTTTCCTTTAACCTCCTTATTTACTTATTCTTTTTCCTTGTATTAATGAGGTAATTTTTTCTTTAACCTCCGTATTTGCCTATTCTTTTTCCTTGTATAAACAACACTGACGGACTTGCTTATACCTTGAAGTTTTTTCATTTTTTATTTTTTTTTCTATAGACTTTGGCTGAAATTAGTAAAGATGCACGAGCTTCGCAAACGCATTGTCACACAACTGGTTCTACTGGTTACGCGGAAAAGCGAGCTAACTTTGTATGTTTTGTTCTTTTTCTGTTGCAATTTATATCCTATCACTACTCCATATTTGGGCAGCTATTGCCTAATTGTCAAAATTTCCCCTCATTTTGGCTATGTAAGAAGAGATTTGTAATTGCAGGTTGAAACTCATGGAAGAGAGCCAACACATTTGGAGTTCTTTAAAGAGACACATGGCAAAGACGGTGGGGGCTTTGTAGCTAATACGGCCACTGAAAGTTTTCTGGTATACGTTCTTATTCTTATTCTGCCCCTTGTCATTTTTAGGGTTCTTTGTTTCTTTGGTCTACTAATAATATTTATTTTAATTTCTCTTAAATTATGGTAGACTGAGGCAAGTGCAAAAGTTCAAGAGCGACTTCTCAGCTCTTCCCCCTCAAAAACTCAGGTCGAAATTTAAAACGAAGTGTTTGATGAGCTTATGCATGAAGAAGAAAATCCTAAGCGACCGATCGGTTTTGGCTTTAATGTGGACCGAAGTGATGTATTTGGTGTAAACAGCATCCTTAGGAAAAGAGGTTACATCTTCCCTGATAACAATATGGAACTCAAGCGTGTCAAAGAGGAACTAGCATCACAGAAGGCCATGTTCTTACTTATGTTGAAGGCAATGCGTAATGGAAACATAACAAATGAATTCCTAGATGCTACTGAGGCGGCCTTACGTATGGCTGGTGATCAGGTTAGTCTTTCAAATCCTAATGTTCTACATTCAATCTCAAAACTCTTGGTATTGGATCGATGCCCTTGTTGGCTTGTCTTTTGGTGATGATGTACATATGTCTTTTGATCAGCAAAGCTAGAACAAAAGGGCAAAGAGATGGTTGCTACTTACTATTGTGTTTTAACTTTTTGGCCTACATTATGTTTGATGGAATTGTTGTGAACCGGGCGGGTGGCCCGAGGCACTAAACCTCTTGGTTTAGTGCTCTATTTCGCTTATTGTTGTTTTCCCAGGTACACTTAGCATATGCTAAAATTGGTAAACGTTGTAAATACAGACGGAGCTCTGTCCGTTTTATCCCAAGATTTATAACCACTATTACTTTTATGTTACCTTTGTTAGCCTGAGGGGTTTCTTTTGGGAACGTTGGCGGTGTGACTTACAGCTACAGCTACAAAGTAAAGCCCATAAGACTTACAGCTACAGCTATTGCTCCTTGTTTCATATTTTTTCTTCTTTCTTTCTTTTTCCCTACTGACTATTGGGCTCTCGGCTCTTTTGGCTCTGCCAAATGTTGTAGATGCTGAGAAAGTATGATCGAGTGAGACCTTGACTAAACAGTAGGTGATGCCAACAACATCCCCATCGACAAGTTCTCCTTCCGCCTCAAAACTCCCCTATCACTGCAAAACCCCCTCCCTCCAGAAACTCCCCTAACACTGCAATTCTCCCTCCCTCCGGAAACTCCACTCCCACCACAAAGCCCGACTGACGATAGCTTGAACATCAGATATTCACCAATTAGACATCCTACAGGCTACAAATGCTCAAGCAACTTTGTTCCCATCTCCCGCCCCGCCCCCCCAAAAAAGGTGACCCATTTGAATCAATCTCTTCTGGCCATTCCTTCCTTTTTGTTAGGCAGAAATAATTTGTCCCCGGCAATTAGGGACTGCCTTCTATGCCTTTTGACACTAATAACATCTACCTTGCAGAATGGTAGTACGTCATCAACGAAACTATGACTAAAAAGTTGGACACCATGACAATCAGAATGGAATTTAAATCCCTGCTGCTTAGCTGCAATCTTTAATGCTCAAGTGAGATAACTCCATCACAACTACAAATAAAAGGGGGACATAGGATCCGCTTTTCTAAGGCCCCTTTTACGTCCAAAATAGCCATACACAGCTCCACTAAGCCCGATAGACAACATGCCAGAAGAAATGTAGACCATAACCCGTGAATGAACCTTGCAAGGAACCCAAGACCATATAACAAACGCTCCACAAACTCCCATCTGACTGTATCATAGGCATTCTTCAAGTCTAGCTTCATTTTGCATCTAGGGGAGGCATTTTCCACATTATACGTTTTTACCAAATCTTCACAGGTCATTATATACTATGTAGCCCTTAAGTTCCTCGGGATTCATTAATCAAATAAGGCAATACTGGTTTCAGTCTATTGCAGATTGGCCTGGAAGTATAACCTAAGTGAAGGCTTACTATTGTGTTTTAACTTTTTGGCCTGCATTATTTGTATGTGTAAGCATGTAAAAACTGTATATGTAAAGTTAGACCTTGTCTTTATGTTTGATGGAATTGTTGTGAACCGGACGGGTGGCCCGAGGCACTAAACCTCTTGGTTTAGTGCTGTATTTCGCTTATTGTTGTTTTCCCAGGTACACTTAGCATATGCTAAAATTGGTAAACGTCGTAAATACAGACGGAACTCTGTCCGTTTTATCCCAGGATTTACAACTACTATTACTTTTATGTTACCTTTGTTAGCCTGAGGGGTTTCTTTTGGGAACGTTGGCAGTGTGACGCCTCCTCGGGTCGGAGGTGTTTCATTAGGTGGTATCAATTTACCAAGTATCTCATATTTTCATATTGTGGAATTGGGCATGTTTTAATTGAACTGGGTATGATTGAGTTAAGCGACTTATATTGACTTATGTTTTCTTGCCTTTGGCATCTTCCCTACAAATTTGTTTCGTACTTTGGGTTGCTCAGATCAAGTTTCAATCTTAATACATGTATTTTTGCTCGTCTTTCTTTCAGGTTCCACAAGAATCAAGTGGGAACAACCTTAGCAATGAATCGGGGCACGCTGGACCTTCAACCTTAGCCTCACAAGTTAATTAGGTGGATGAAGTGGTCTTGCTCAAGACTTTTGATGAATGCATCAGCAGATTGGGACATTAGTTTACTACTCTTGCATCATGCCAAATTTAGTACTCCAAACTTTTGGTTTTTTTGATTGTGTTGGATGTCATTTCGATTTTTGAAGGAGCAATGTAGAACTTGAACTTGATTTTTAGTAATTAGCACTGGCTAATTAATGCTGTCATATATAGGCCTCTAATTTCCTATAGTGCTTCTTTGGCAATTTTGGTACTTACTTAATGGTAATTGATTATTGTATCAACTTATCAGGTGACTTTTGAAATGAACAAATTATGTACGTATTTTCCTGATTTGTCAATTGAAAATCTTTTGTGGCTATCTTGCATATATATATATATATATATATATATATATATATATATATATATATATATAATTTGTGTGTTTTTACATATATATATGCACAGTGAAAACCTTATATATATGCATATTATTTAACACACAAATTAAATTAAAGGTCCATTAATTAAAATAATATAATATATAAAATATGATTCTCATATATAGGCAAACTATAATCTACATCACGACCCTTTTGTCAGTTGCCATAAATTCCGCTAAAAGATGTTCTTTTCCCGCTTAAAATAAAAACACGACTGTATGGGGGGTCGAAATACACCAAAATTCGTCCCCGAAAAGGGTCGATATTTTAGTGACTTTCAACCTTTAAAAGGGTCGAGAAATCTCGACTCTGCATTTCTCGACCCTTTTTGCAAGCGTCGACCGAAATTTTCTCGACCCTTTTAGGCGTCTAAATCAAGCCCAAATATGGTCGAGATATACCCCTTTTTCTAGTAGTGGTACCAATACCGCCAAAACTTTGACTAAAACACTCCCCCTTGATATTTACCCTACTCATGACAACATCTATATCTAAGTATTAGACAAACAAGCCAAATTCAAAATCGGAAACTCCCCTCTACCAAACAAAGAGAGCAAGTGAACTTGCCTTCCCTAATGTTTACACCAATCAACTCCAGCTGAATCAACAAATAAAACCATCAATACAACCAAGATGCCACTTCCTCTCTTTCTATTTGACTCCTGTTTAAGCTCAGCTTGTTCAACTTTCATGAAATTACCAACACCCATTTCTCGCTCACACCACTGGTTTTCCCATGGTCAAATAACCCAAGGTTCACAAACTCAAGTCAAGCAACCAACTCAATGAAAAGTCTGAGCTGATGAGTGGACGCAACAATAGGTTTAGGCCATACTCTAACAGTCTAATATCATAACATACATACTCTTTAGCTTGAAGCATGGATGTTGTAAATCACATTTTCTTACACAACATTTCAGTAAATAGGCTCCCAACAGTCAAACTCAAGATCTTTGGTTAAAAGACGACAACATCATGTCCAAATAAAATCCATCAAAGGCATGAGTTGAAATTCAAAGGTCTATGATAGGTTTATACAATAAACTAACACTCGGGATCGGTTGTATCATCATTTTTCACCAACGTACTCTCTATATCAATTTTTTATTCATTTCTTCAATTCCAGGTTAAACCACTTCAATTCTCATCCATTCTCAGCCCAGGTTACTCAAAATTACCAGCATACTACACAATTGACCTCACAATTATTGTCCACCCTTTAGCTCAGCTAATACAACAATCCACACACACACACACACACACACACACATAACTCAACAAATCAAACAACAATCAAAATTACCAATAAATAAAACCGAGATACCTTAAGACTCTCAACAACACCAGGCACGACCTCATGCTCAAGACCAGAGTACTCCCCTTCAGTATTCTCCCTGATCACAGCAACATCCACATACTCATGCCTAGTGGGCAACCCTTTGAGGTTAAAGCAATTCACAAGCGAAGCATAAAGATCAAGCTCCTTCCTCAGCTGCACATTCAGCGAGCTAACCCCACCTCCAACAGGAGTTGCAAGACCTCCCTTGAGGCACACCTTGTTCTTTCGTATAGAATCCAACACTTCTTCGGGAATCTTCTTCATATCACCGTGAACCTCGTACTTTTCGAAGTACACCGGCGCGCGCATCGCCTCCATCACCTGCTCGACGGCGCCGGTGACCAGTGGCCCGATTCCGTCACCGGGAATTAGCGTCACTGCCCTCGGAGCCCCGTCGCCGGGCCGGGGCATGTAGGTGACGGATCTTGTCAACCATGGATTTTGGTGTGAAGAGGTGTTGAGTATATGCTTCAGGAGGGTCGGGGCGGATCGTCGGGCCATCGTACTAGGGTTAGGGTTTTGAAATTTTGCTGGAGAGCGCAAATTGAATTGACGAGGAGATCAGAAAGCGAAGGGGATGATAATGGCGAGATTCGAGAAACGGACGTAGGAGGCCATGGAAGAGGGGAGATAGGAAGAGGAATCTTGAATTCTGACTCTGGCAGCATCTGTAGACTGTAATTGTGGATTTTTCTGGGTTTTACTGCCAAGATGCAAACCACATACGTACGAACTCCCGACTGCAAAGTGCAAACAGCAAACGGTGCAATTTGGCTCATTCGTGAGGGTCTACTATCTCTACATTAATTTATAGTTAATTTTTGAACTCATAAATCTTCCTGGTTCTAATAAAAAGTTCACCATTTTAATTCATCAAATAAAATAATATTTACAAATTATACTACTAAATTTTTTGTTCTTTTATTTTTTATTATTTGTATGAATAAGTTATAAAAACTAATTGATAAATTTTATGAAAAAATTGAATAATTAATTTATACTGACAAAATTAAAATAATTGTTAATATAATAATAACAATATTTAATGTTATTAAAAGTCCTTCCTCTCTCTCCTCAACCCTCTCATCCCTACGAAAAAATTTAAAAAATTATTAAAACACTAATAATAATACAATTAATGTTATTTATTCCTCACTTCCCCATGTACTTTTCTTTCTATATTCATCCCCTTCCTCATCTCCATATCCTCCCTCGTCTCATATCCTCCCCATTAACACAGTGTGAAAAGCCAAAAAAAAAAGGTGGGTAAAGAGCTAGAAAAGGATAGATGAGGGGGTGGGCAAGCAGCTCTTGGTGACAGGCCAGCTCGTGAGGCGAGGCCAATCGACCAACTGTTGGAGGCGACGCGAGTGGCTTGGGGCATGAGCCAAGTATACTGAGCCTCCATTGCAAGTGCTCTAAATCTCAACTTCATAAAATTCACTTGTACAATATATAATATAAGTATTTAGCAACATTTTCCAATAGTTTCTTGCCAATATAAATAGTTCTCATATGTCATATCATTTTTATTTTTCCTTTTTTGCTCTCAATTTATTTTATAATAGATATTTGGATATTACTTTGGTAAAAAAAAATATTTTTGATACGGAAATTTGATTACTTTGCAATTAAATTTTTTTAGGTGATAATTCAATATCTTTTAGGAAATTGTTAATTGATATATGTTTCGAAAGAAACTTAGATAAGTGGTGGTGAAGCTCGGACTTACGCTTGGTTAACGTGTCACTTGGTTGCACCATCTGATGTGTCCACTCCTTGACTACCTGCACGAAGGTCGACCCCAATTGTTTTTCCTAATGAAGGCACCTCCAACGCTTAAGTTGGTCTCGGAATGGAGTAGAGCAACATAAAAAGAGAAAAAAGTAGAGAAAGGGAGTTTACTATTTTTGGGAGAATATGTATCATGCATAGTAAAATTCATCCCCCAAAAAGGGGGTGTCTTGGGGGTATTTATAACCTTAAGGTTAGCACTCAAGGGTAAGATGGTAATTTTTCAATTTGGGAGGTCTCAAATTATAAAAATTTTACTTTTTGGTACACTAAGGTTTGGTATAATGATTTTTGTAATCTACTTTTTTAGATAAATATTTTTGAGACTATGTAAGTTTGGGTAATTATTTTTCGGGGTATAACTGTTTGGGTTATAATTCTTTTGTGAGACAAATATTTATTTTTTTGACCCTCAACTTTCTAAAATTACGAATTGGCCGCAAATATGCAAATATGATTATCTTTAGTATTTTTCTTCTTGTAAGGACTTTAGTTGGAATTAGTTATCACAATCTACAACTTACATTGCAAATATTATATTTTCTGTGATTAGAGGTTCACCATGCTTAGCAAAATATTTAAAGCCTAATTAAAAAGTTTTAAACATTACTTGAACTTAGTCGATGTTGGATTCTGGCGTTCCTCTAGCTTTTAGTTTACAGAGATTTTTAATCTCAACCACACCTTCCTTAGATCAGACACAAATCAAATTCGTTTCGTTTCCTACCTCGAACCGTAGTCATTAATCAAGTTTTTAATCTTTTTAGGGATAGTTGATCTTTAATAAAGAAATTATCATATTTAAGACATAAGGTTCGATTGAATAACGTTCCTTACTGAAAACTTCTTTTATTGAAAGTTTAAAAGTGAAAATATTACAATGGAAAGATTCGAAGAGGGACTTAAACTACTGAAATCATCAGAGAAATGGAGATATCTGACTTTCCTTTTGCTCAAGTATGCTCAAAGGACCGAGTCCCTTTTCAACACTCAACCTCTCCTTTTATAGAGGAGTCGGGATATATAGGATGTCCTAACGACCACAGTACACACTGATTTTACACATGGTTACAATTATATTCACATGGCTACTATAAACTGCCTTATTTTACAGACCTGACACTTGTCAAAATAGTACAATAATGGAGCAACCACTTTTTAGAACCTTTTAATATTGACAAGACTAGTCATCATTATTAAGATTCTGCATGCCTTCATCCCTAAGAATGTCTTCAAGTCCATCATTCTCCGAATAATCATTAAAATCTTCATTTAGTTGAAGATGCTTTAGATCCCATTTTTCAAATAATTCATGGAGATATTTCTTTCATTTTTCTTATAAGAATTTTCCAACTCTAATATCAAAGAGATAATTAAAAAGATAATCAAAGACATCTTCTAAAGTAGCTCCTTCTACCTTCGTATATTTACTGAACTGATTATGATAGATGAAAGTAGTATTTCCACAATGCATTAACATTACTCCTTGCTCGATTAATGCCCACATTTGATGGTAAATATTGAAAAAATCAATGGCTCTTACTAAAGTAGGATCAGTAACTAACTCATGTCGCTGTGGTAACCATTTTTGTTGTTGATCTCTGGGATTGTCTAAATCAACTAGTTGAATCAGATACTGGGCTGGTTTGGCTTTTCCATTCTTATACTCAATTAATGCACAATATACCTCTACATATAGGCATCTAATGTATGGAATTTTTGTTGAACCATCAGGAGATGTAAGAATCTAATGGATCCTTTTGAACATGCATTATTGAAATTTAGTTAATCTTGAGAAAAAAACAAATATTTTGGATTTGAAATTTCCATGAAGTAAATTACAATTCCATATTCCCAAGCTTTCATAATTGGGTCATTTGGAGAGATTGAATTTGCTAAAAAGCTAACACCACCAACTCTAACTTTATTGGGAAAGTATATTGTAGTACTCCATGATTCTCAAGTATCATAGGAATAATTACGATAATAGTTAATGCAGGCTACATGCCACTCATTTAACCATTTTTCTTGAACATGAGAACTTTTTTTTCCTGGATATCATAAGGAAGTCTAGGTAATTAATTTTTGTAACTCTATAAGGGAAAATCTTTATGCTATTAGGTAAGCAGAGGACAGTAGACCAAAACGTGATCTACTTTTTGTCTGAAATTCTAAAATATCCATAAGGATTTTACTAGAAGGAGAAACCCATCCTAGCAGTAATGGTATTTCATTTCAGATTTCCTTCTTTTTGGGCAAGAGTTCTGCTCTAATGATCACCATTGACAAGCTCATGAGTTAAACTATCTGCTAGAGAATACTTCCATCCCTGTACATGTTAAATAGAGAAGAAAAATGGGTTAAGCCATAATTGCCAACGCAAAAGTCGTCATTGCGCTTGCATATTTGATAAATTCTTTTCACAAAACCAAGTATTCCTTTGCAATAAATTAGAATAAGAAAAGGTTTTGAGGCTAAAAAGATTAAGAACTTTTTAATTTCCCTTATAACTGCAAGGATTTCTTTTTTCATCGTGGGATAGTTGCATTCTGCCTTATTAAAACTTCCATTGCAATATTCGCGAAGTTTTTCTCCGTCTTTGATTTTGAGTACTGCACTCTAGTGCTCAATGCTTGCATCTGTCTCAAGAATTAAATCGTCTCCTTCATTAGGCAATTTAAGAATAAGAAGATTTTTATACGTCTTTTTGAAGTTTTGAACAATCTTTGAGTCACTAGGGGTCCATGTCCAACTTACTTCTTTCTTGAGTTTCTGTTGTATCAGTTTTCTTAGTTTAACTAAATCTTTAATGAAATCCGAAGCATAGATAAAGCATCCAAGAAACATTTCTAACTACTTCCTATCTTCAATTTTTTTAGGAAATTTTTCTCTTTTCTCCAAAATATGCTTTTGTAGAATAATTTGTCTAGATTTTATCTCTAGACTTAAAAGCTCAATCTCTTATTTAGCATAAATGCACTTGTTCTTACCAAGTATAATACTATGATCAATGCATCTTGGGTGACAGCTAAGACATTATTTTTGTGTTGTTCTATGGTTTTGCAAAAGACAAGGATATCATCAATGTAAATTAAACAACAGTGATTAAGGTCTTCAAAGATGTTATCAATTCTTCTATAGAATATTTGAGGTGCATTCTTTAGGCTAAATGACATTACTATCTACTTATAATATCCTTGAGGACACTAAATACAGTCAAAGGAATGCTTCCTTCACCCATTTTTATCTGCCAGTATTTGCTTTTGCAATCCATTTTCGAGAACCAAGAGACTCTTTGAATTCTATTAAAAGGGATTGTTTTGTTAGAAATATAATAACCATCAAAGATAGTACTATCATAAGCTTTTTGTAATTGATTACCATTCTTGCTTTTTCTCTTTTTTCTTCAGCATGGTTTTTTACCATTAAAGTGGGACTGGTGTGAAGACTCTTGCTATTCTTGATTAATCCTTTATCCAGAAGTTCTCTTTGATTTTTTTTTATCAAATTCTTCGATATCCTGGTGTGTATACACCATTTGCTTGATTCGAATAATAGTGTTGGAATTTAATAAAATAATTTTAGCAAATGTCTTATCTTTATCCAAAACTTTAAAGGATTATCATAATAGAGTTCTTTGCATAATTACTCTTGTTGCTCAGCAATCTGCTCTTAGATAGATAACTCAAGTAATGAGATTGTCAGTGCTATCTTACATTGTGCAGACATTACCTTCTCACCACACTGGTTGTTTATATACTCAATTTTTTTTTTATGAGTGTAAGTCTTACTTAATTTTCAATAAAAACTTAGTGACCATTAATTGTGAATATTATTTGGTTTATGATATGTGTGCATGGAGAATATAGTCTCTGAAAATGATTTCCAATAATTATATGATGAGATGGTTTATCAGTAGCCCATAGAGGTGGTATAATGCATTAGATTCCTCATAATTCTGTTGATAACCATTCTATTGCTTTGTTGTGGCTCATAATGCTATTATCTGCTATTTTTATTGTAAAGGATTCTTGGCTTTTTTCTACATAAATTCAGAAAATAATGCTCTTTTTTGGAAGCATACTGAACAACCACTATCTATATAGGCACATAATTCATATTTATTATATATCTCTAAATATACATTTATTGGGATATAAATGCTATTAGGATTTGTATTGGTAACTTCATAGTATATCTCCATAGTCATATTTTTGACTAATTTGTCTTTGTAGATTGGTTCACTAATAGTTCTTGTTTGTACCAAATAACTTTTCTATCTAAAATCATATTTCGGTCTATAGTATTTCTTGCGGATTCAAAACTCATTCTACTCATTACACTGGTCATACTAATTATATCATTTTTTTTAAGCTCTTGTCTGGCTGATGAAGACCCTTCTCCCCATTCTGATCTTACACTCATGCTTCTTAACAGTTGGGGTTTAGTGGTAGTTTTACCATTTTCATCAATTTTTATTACATTTTGCTTATTGATTTTCGTAGGATTGGCAAAGCTAGATATCCATGACATATCAATTTTTTTCCCCTGAGGGTTGGATTTGATCCTCTGAATTTTTCTACGTAGGGGTTATCTGCCTCTATCATTATTACCCTAGTCTTTGGATCTATGGTATTATCTAATTTGTAGATTATTTTTCAAAATATCTTCAATGGGTACACTCCTCTTTTCATATCCATCCCTGTTGTTTTTATCTTAAGGGGTAGGAAATTTTTGGCAAATTCATCTTTTCGACTTACATAATATCCAGGTCTGTAATTGAATCCTATTGATCCATTACATTAGTTGGTCTTAATCCCTGTGATAATTTGATTATTAAATTTACTATGTCTAATTTCATAGGGCAAAACATAAAGATCAATATTTTTGCCATAATACTATAGAGGAGTAATGTGTACTTGGACACTTCCAAGATGAATATATTAATACTTTCTATCTTTGTCATGCTTAAGGATATTTTCCCAATTGATTAGATTAACTTCTCTTACATCATACTCACAATATTTTATTTCTAGATCTCCTTCCATCATTTCACATACATACTTACTCTTCATTTGAAAGATGAATTTTTCATAGATCATGTCTTTCTGAATAATGGGAAGGGCCCAATCTCCTTTGACTTATTCGTTGTCATTGTCTATAACTAACTCTTGTCCTTGAAAATTGTCAAGACTAATTGAGCTACTCTCCATCATATGACCGGTTTCTTCATAATCACTTTCTTCATACTCATCTTCTAATATAATCTCAACAGTTCCTTTATTGTTATTTAGGGTCAGTCTATTGCCTCTTCCTCACTAAGCTCAAAGTAATCTAGGTTATCTAGAGTTTCAATAAGTGTATTATTCTTCCTATTTTTGAGTTCTTTTGCATAATGACCCACTTCTTCGCATGCCCAACGCTTACAATTATTTTTTCCGGCTAGACAATAAGATGCTTTCCTAAAAAATCTTCGTTTTTTAGGGCTTGGTTTGTTATAATATTTTCTTCTATATTTCTCTCCCCTTTACTTATTAAAGCTCTTTTTCTTATAAAATTTTCTTTTCCTTCTCCTTTCAGGTTTGTTTCCCCATTGATGAGGTGAATCCCAACAAGTTAAAATTTTTAAATTTCTTTTGCTCTTGGACAGTAAGATATTGATCACTGACCTATTTTCTTAAATAAGAGTTCTTGAACCAAGGGTATCAATGACATATGCTATTTTATTGATTTTCAGACCCCGCGAAAGCGGGACCCATACTGGGAGGTGTTGTTGTATGGAATTTGTCGGATGTGGTAATTTATCATATAATATACCAAAATTAGTTTCTTCATGCCCAATTTTATAATAGTATTGACTAAATTCAGTAATATAGTTTTCTAAATATCTCACATCCCACAACTCTGTATTAATCTTTTGTTGTCATTCTCTAACTTTTTCTTCAGAATCAAGTTTAGCTCCGACAAATTCGATTTCAATTTCCTTATATAGATTTTTGAACATAGCAACTGGTGTTTCCATCATTCTTAATGTATTTTTACCGTCTTCATTTAATGAATCATACCAGTTAGCTACAGTGCTATAAAAACTATGTTCTATATAATTTAGAAAATTTATAGCAATCCATGTAGTATTTAGGTTTAGGATACTATTCATGCCTCTTTTCTAGTGCACAAATATTTCTTCTCTATTACGAGTTCAATCTATGTTTAGGATGTATCCTATTTGGCTAATCAGGGTAAGACCAATTTCTTCAAAGGTCATAATTTTCCTTGGGATAAACCCAAAGGAAAAGTTGGTTGTTCGTCTTGCTGGAACATATATGGGCCTCAAAATGGATATTTCTTCTAGAATTTTCACTACATTCTTCAGGTTTAGGAACAACATTGTTAATAAATTGGACTCGAGTTCATCTATATTAAGCTATTTTCCAATCTCATTAATCTCTTCATTGAATACCATTTTACCATTTTTTTAAATCTAATTTTTTTCTAATCTCTTCTAAAGGTACAACATTAAGATCTTCTAGTTTAATTAGGTTCATCTGCTGATATAATTCTTCTTCTAACTGGACATTATTTGTCTATTCATTATCATCGGATAATACATCTTGTTCATCAACTATTGCGCCCATGATTTTGTTTAGTTCTTCTGGATTTTGTTCGTTGTCAAACATATGCTGTAACTTTTCCAGATTAAACTGCTTATACTCCATCCTCTTCTTCTTTCTCTGCCTTTTCATATGATTTTTCAATTAATTTTTCTCCTACTTCTTTTTGGATTTTTATGTCATGCAAAGGAAATGGATTTTTGTTTTTCGGATTTTGCAAAGGATATTTATGCTGAAATGGAGTATTAATACTTAAAGTAGATTTTTCACTATGTCTAATCTTGTTAACTAAGGAAAGATGGATGACAAACAATTGCTTCTTAATCTCCTTACCTTCAGTCTTAAGTTTAGCTAATTCGGCTTTTAATTGTAAAACTATATCAATGATATAGTCTAATTGAGATGCTATTGAAGTAGTTCCTTCTGGAGAGTGCACAATATGCGAATAATTAGGAGCAAGATTAAGTAGGTGATGATTCTAGCATTAAATACAATTAATTAGCTTAATTAAGCATTAATTAGGTTAATAATCTTAATTATTTTTGCTCATGTGGCTCTAATACCATTTGAAAGAGAGCTTTGAGTAGCACCTATGGGCAGAAAACCACAAGCACAAAATTAAATTTTTCAATAGTAAGTTTTTAAGGATTGTGGTCAAATATGTAAATATGAAAAACTTAGGGTCCCTGGTGAAATTTTAAACAAATAAGTTTGGTAAAATTGGGTCCCAAAAAATGTTTGCCCAAGGTTGGATGGACTCCAAAATATTTATCAGAAATTATGGGTTAGGAAAATTATTTTCCTTAACCTTGATGGTCCAAAAGATAATTTTTTCATCAAATTATCATTATACACCTCTAGCATCCTTCTTCCTTCCTTATGGTCAGCTTTGACCATAGGTTGACTTGGTTAGTGCCACATGTCACCTTCTTATTAGACGAGTTACTAAATATCCCAATCATTTAGCCTCTCACATCTTAACACAACGCCTGTCGAGGTGTTTAGGTGAGATATGGATTTACTTGGTCCACCATTTTGAAGAGTTATAACAGGTCCACTGCCTCCATTTGGGCTTATTTCATTCACGGATTCACAATGTCCGAGCACAGATTTTCCTTTCTCCAGAGCGAGCAGGATGTCGATCTCGTCCTTTCGTGGTTTGATTTCGAAGGCCGTGCGCGGAGCCCCTACACTACAAGAAAAAGACCAAATAAAGACGGAATCAGCGACGGAACACGGTTAATCAGCGACGGAATTTTAACATCAGCGACAGAATACAACTATCAGATTTTCGCTCATCGCTGAGTACCCGGCGACAGAATTTTGAAATTCCGTCATCATTGGTGATGGATTCAACAGCAGAAATTGCAACATACTTTTTTTGGCGGAGGAAATTGGCGGGGCGGGAGTGGCGGCGGAATGTACCATCCGTCGCCATCAACGACGGATTTTCGTCGCTGATGGCGACAGATGATTCATTCCGTCGCCACCCCTACCTAATTTTTTTTTCCTCAATCCGTCGCCAGCTAGGTTTATCATTTTTTTAAAAATAAAATCGCTTGTTTTTTATCATATCCGTACATACATTTCAGTCCCTGCAAGAAATTTACAAGATCTTCGCACTCAATCAACATCCAATGGCTTCGAAAATGATTTCATTCGGAGCATTCTCAATAATTTCAAGTCACACAAAGGTGGAATATCACATCCAACGCAACACTTCCAACCAAGGGTTTTCAATTTACAAACCACAAGTTCCAAATAAAGTCTCTACATATCACAAACCACAAGTTCCAAACAAAGTCTCTACATATCACAAACCACAAATCCAAACAAACCAGAAGTTGCCAGTAATTGAGAATGAAGTTATATATATGTTTGCAGAAGAAGGAGAAGCAAGCGCCAAATGGGAGGGAAGTGAAATAAGCACCAGGGGAGGGAAGTGAAATAAGCAAAAAGGGGAGGAGAAGCAAGCAACAAGAGATGTACTTCGTAAAGAACCAAGCAGAAGAGCCATCAGCTGAAGGAAAACTGCAACCGACTCAATCACCAAGGTGAAGATCGTCATCTTCCTCTTCCTTTTCCTCTACCTCACCATCTTCCTCATTATATTACGAGTGATGAGTAAATGGTGGCTGAGATCCCGAGCCAAATGCCTGTTGCATTTGAAAGAAAGCTTAGAGGCGCTGATCGATGCTCATCATTTGTTAGCTCAGTTGTTGGTTGCTTTGGGTGAGCAATTTTCCTGATTCCTCCAATTGCTTACATTTCTCCATCACCAAGCTCACCCCCCAAGTTGGTTACTATACCCCTTAAGTCATTGAGCTCTTGTTGCGATGACGTAGAACTGGTACCTGCTGATAGGCATTTCAATGAAGTACGCATTAGTATTGCAATTAAGTAAATTCAATGTATAACCATGGTCGTTGAAACTTTAATATGAAAACTGTACTGGATCTTTGAGTGGGACTGAAGTAACCAGATTCCCTCATGTTAACAGCCTCATCACCAATGCCATAAATACGACCCTTCTTGTTCTTGAACGTCTTCACCCAGAACTCATTTGAGTTTGGAAATGGCTGGTTTGGATCTTGAGAAGTGTCATCCCCGGCCCCTTGAGAGTTGATAACATTTTGAAAATCATGTTCAAAGGATTCCTACAATACCACAACATGCACACGAAATCATGCATACTACAATTACTTAAAATAAAGTTCACAAGTTCATGTTGAACTACCAATGAAGATTGAGAATAGCTAATTGCTTATATATGTTTGTTGTGATTTCTTGTCAACCCAAGGGGCATCTTCTTTACCATGCAGTTTGTGAGTGCGACTGAATAATTCAACAATGGTGGGTTCCGTCCCAAGTTGTTCCCTTTATGTACGTGCCAGAAAGAATGATGTCAAGCATAACACAAAATACAGTATTAAACTTAAGTAAATACATAGAAAATATTAATTCATTTACCAGACGCAACCTATTCTCATGCATAGGGATCGAGCCATAGGTGTGGAGAGATGGGCCATCACTTTTTTGAAGTTCCCAGTCAGTTCTTCTGGGCGATTTCACGTAATTTCTTGTAATGTTCATTCGCCTAGTGCTGTTGGAGTCCCTCCCATTGAGCATCACCGAGCCAAACAGGCTTCTTGTTATGCTTCTTTGCTTTGCTAAAGAAGTCTCTCAAGCGTGTATTGCCCCGGTTTTTAAAATTCCTTCTTATACGGTCTACATAGACCGGATCTCAAGTAAACCATTTCTGCAATTATGAAAACAAAAAACACATCAAATAATACAATAGTAATTTATCACGTTTACAGAAACTGTTAATACGAAGTCACTGTAGTTACCTTGAACTCTCCAAACCACAAATCTTGTACTGGTTTGGGCACTTTGCTCCAACTAGGCCAAGCTCCGTCAAATTTGCTTTGAAATATGAGCGAAATCCTACTAACAGCACCACCATTAGGGAGAAACCTAATTGAACATAACACATCAAATTGATTACTTGTTATGCAAAATTCATGTAGTACTTCATAAGACATAACAAATGAAGACTTACCCGTTACCATCTGGCTCAATCCAAATCTTAGCTCGAGTGCTCCCATGACTGAATTGTGCTTCACTTTCACCACTTACGATGTTCTCTTGGGATTGGTTTGTGTTAGGGTGAGCGGGTTGGGGAGTAGGCTGCACAATGTGAACAACATGGGGGTTTGGAGGAATGTTGTAGGCAAATTAGCCGTACATAGTGCTTTGGTTGGGAATGTATGAGGTCTGATGATGGAAAGCCCCAAATGGGGGAGGGAGTGGTCCTGAAATACCTGGTATGTAAGTAGCCATTGTGGCTCCTGGCTGAACTGGTATATGAGGTACCTAGGGGAAGATGGATCAATGTCCATTGCGGTCGGATCTGCGACAGGGCTCCTACGCCCTTGTCCTCTACTTCGAGGGGAGGACTTACCTCGACGAGAACTTGAATCCATACCTGAAATAGGTGACAACAAAGCCAAGTACAAATATATAATGATTGCACATATAAACCGTTTTACTCATACATCATAATAGGTACGTAGGTTACACATATTTTGCAAAGCTCATTCATACAATATAAGTAAAGTCACAACCAATTGTTTGACATGCAAAGTACTCAAATACATAAGAATTCATAACCACTCAATCATCTGCATCCTCATCATCATCAATGTCATTGTCATCATCATCATACAAATGCAAATTTTCTTCGGCTTCATTTGTTTCATTACTGTCATCCCATTCCCTCTCTTCATCACCTTCGTCATTCTCTACCTCATCTATCTCGTCACTACCTTGAATGAATGAAAACCCTATTCCATCATTAACCTTTTCCGGTGGTGCACTTTCATCCACTAATGATACAGGGATGGCGTCATTCACAGGTTTGACCCGTTTGTTGGTACGCAATAGGTAGAGTGTACTGCTGATCCACTCTCGCCCTTGGTTTGGTTGGTATGACAACAAGCCAATTGGCCTTATCCCTTGAGCGATATGCATGTGGCATGAAGTATACTTGTGATGCGGTATTTGGGAAGATAAATGGGTCGTACTTTCGGTACCTTATTGTACGGTGGACCTCAATAAGGTTGCTTCGTTTATGAGATCGTGTCCCACGATTCAATGTGGGGTCAAACCATTCACAACTGAATAGCACACTTCATTTAAGTGGTTCGCCTACATACTTAATTTGGACAATATCCTTCAGTACACCATAATAATCATTCTCAATATCGGTTTCCTAGTGCCACAAACACCAACACCATTGTTTAAGCTAAAAATGTCCTATTTTTAAGGTACTTTTACACCTGTTTTATGCTCATTTTAATAATATTTTTAAGGTTTTAATAGGATATTATTTTGTTTTGCAGATTTTGAATAAATGTGAAAAAAGGGCTTAAATGGCGGAAAAAGTGAGAAAAATAGAGGAAATGTCGGAGGTTGAAGAATCGGGCCAAATTCCAGAAAAAAATCGGCCAAAGAAAGAAGAGAGAAAAAAAAACCAGACCGGTCCAGCTGAATCGGACCGGCCGGTTCGACCAACCGGTTCACTTGATCCGGTCCCTTAAAACGCCCTTCTCCTCCCGTGTGCTTTCTCTCTCTTCTTCCCCGTCTTCTGCTTTTCTCTTTCCCCGACAGCAACCCAGAAACCCCTGCTTCGTCTTCCACTTCGAAACCCCATGTCCTCACCTCTTCGTCTCTACCCATAACCCCGTTCCTCCGCCCACAGTTCTCCCTCACCCATAGTAACCCCAAAACCACTTTCTACCCATGGTTCTTCACTAGCCCACGGTTTTCCCAAACCCATCCACGAAACCGAAAACCACCCCAACCCACGGTTTCGAATTCGTCCTATTCAACCCTCTGACAACCACCAGGCCACGCACACCCTTTTGCTGGCCTTCTCATCCACCATCCACGTCTACCACCAGATCGAGGGCTGAGGCTTGAAGAGGTTCGAGTATAAAGGCAAGAGGACGCCATGAAGAAAAGGTTAGGTTAGCGTAGGTTAGAATTAGGTAAATTAGGAGTAGTTTTTAGGTAGTTTTAGGGTTAGATTAGGTTTAATTTCGTTTAGGTTTTGTTTAATTTGGCTTTTCTTTTCAATTCCGTATTTGGTTTTCAGATTAAGTTTTCAAGTTAGGGTTCGAATTTCGCATTTTAGGGTTCGAATTTTCGGTTGTTTTGTGTAGTTAAGTCTGAATTGCTAGTTTTTGGAATTTCAGTTGTAATTGCAGAATTCTTTGAGTTTATTTGAGTGTTTTCAATCGATTTCCCCTGCTCTGTGCGATGGTGTTGTTTGCCATGGTTGAATGCCGAATTGCAAAGTGATGAAGCTCTCAGACCGTGGCTAACCATTGCGAAATCCCCAACCCTTCTTCATTGCTAATTAATTTCACTGATTATTTGCTTAGATAAGCAATTTCTTTCCCCTTCCCCTAGATTTCATTTCCTTGTTCGCGTGTTGGGCAATGTCTGAGATGAAACTCTCTACCTTCTCTGTGAATCAGTGGAGGTGATGGTCGAATTGGGTCAGGGAATTTGGTATGAGTTTCGTTCTTCTTTACTCATTGCTGCTACTTTGTTCTTCGTTGTTTCAGAATTGCTTCCCTTCCCCTGTTTCGTTACTATGTTCAGTCGTGCCCTATTTCGGTTCTGTTGATCCCTTCCCATGTTGCTTGCTCTGTTTCAATTTCTAGGTTCTGTTTTGTTTATTGTGTTGAATTGAAACCATCTTAAATTTTGGATCAGTTTTGGAATAATATTAGTTAGTTGCTTAGGTTTTGAATCCTGCTTAATTCAAGCTTAGCTTGGTTTAGGTTGGGTAATTGACATAAGGTTTAGTTTAGGTTTAGTTTACTTAGTTCATTAAATCGTTTAAATTCTCAGTTAAAAGCAATTAGTTGATTTAGGGGTTTAGATGAGTTCAGTTTAATTAGGTTATTAGATTGCCTTAAATAATTTCACTTAGGTTAGTTAATTATTTTAATCACTTTAAATGACCATAAATCTCACGTCTTCCCTGTGGACCGACCCTTAAGTACTACGACTGACAATCGAGTATTTGAGGTTTTCTTTTTTTCCCCTTTTGTCTTTAGTTTATTTTCCACCCCTCAAAAATCCCTCAACAACCACAATTATATGTTCTTTTCCTGACGCTTCGAGCTTCTGTGCGGAATTTGAATCCATTTACTCTATATGTCGACACATACCGCTTTGGCTTCACAACCAATTGGCTCAAGTAGCAATGTTTGTCAGTCTCAAATAGTTGAATATAATGCACTTAAGGTGACATAACATGTGGTTTTAATTAATACAATGCACCTAATTAACTGTTATGTTAAAATTATGAATAAATGAGTTATAATACTTACATTCTCATTAAACCAATTTACGAAATGAGTTTTGATGATGGTGTCGACATCTGCGTTGCTGACATTAGGACGTGCAGTTCTGATTTGTTCTGTGAAAATTCTATCACATTTTATGAAGCCTATTAATAAACTTGCGCTCTGAATGATAAACTCAATTAGAAGTGAAAATACCACTCACCCTATATAGGGTTTAACTTCATCACAATTTAACAGCACGTGAAGATGGCTAACAACATATTCGGCATCTGTGAGATACCTTGATTTTTCCCTACCAATAGCGGTCCCTTGCGGTGAAAACACGGACAGAGTTAAAAAATGATTAATATGTTCATCGTTATCCTCATTTCTGCTACACCTAGTGCGCATGGAGGGGACATTAGAGCCGAAGTAATAGGAGGCGAAGAATGTCTTCTCTGCCTCTATGTACGCTTCTGTGATTGAACCTTCAAGACACGTTTGTTGCTTTATCTTTTTCTTCAATCTACCAAACAACCTACCAAATTCACAATTGCATTCACTTCTAAGTGATTCCACATATAAGAATTCATATAAGGTTTCATTGATTATAGTATAATTTACCTCTCAAATGGATACATCCATCGGTATTGTACTGGACCACCTAGTTGAGCCTCTTCTGCCAAATGCACTGGCAGGTGCTTCATTACATTGAAAAAGCCAGGAGGGAAAATGGTCTCCAACTTACACAAAGTGATGACAATGTTGCAATGTAGTTCCTTAAGCATATCCTCCCGCAATGTTGTTGAGCATAAGTTCTTGAAGAACTGGCTTATCTCAATAAGAGGTTTCAGCGCATCATCTGGGAGCGCACCAAATGAAATTGGTAAAGAGTCTCCATGAAGACATGACAATCATGACTTTTCATGTTGTTGAACTTAGCCTCATTAGGGTCCACGATATTCCTCGAATTAGAGCAATATCCATCAGGAATTTGAAGCTCCTTCACCCATTCACACAACTCTCTTCGTTTATCCACAGGAAGTACGAACTTCGCTTTTGGTTTAATCGGCTTACCACTTGGGCCTAAATGTAAATGTAATTATGCTCTATCACATATTTCTGCAACATCCATTCTTGATTTGGCATTATCCTTTGTTTTCCCATGAACATCCATAACAGTGTTGATAATGTTCTCGAAGAAGTTCTTCTCAATGTGCATCACATCCAAATTATGGCGGAGTAGTTGGTGTTGCCAACAAGGCAACACCCAGAATATACTCTTCTTCGTCCAGTTGTGCTCGTTTTCCTTAAATCCTGGTATGACAAAGTCACCATTTGTACTTACCATTGGGTAATCTTCCACCCCGACATAAAGTTCTTCCCCAAATAGTCGGCGAGGAGGACCCCCTGTAATAGTTCTGCCTTTTCTAAATGTTGCTCTATTTCTTCTAAACGCATGATTCCTTGGAAAAAAACACCGTTGACAGTCAAACCATGAGAATTTACCTTAATTTCTCAATCTCAAAGCCTTTTCCTATTTCATACATACGGGACATGCCAATTGGCCATTAGTACTCCACCTAGATAACGGTTCCATATGTGGGAAAATCATTGATGGTCTACATAAGCGTAGTCTTCATCTGAAATGTATGCCCTGTAGAAATGTCATAAGTCTCAACTCCAACATCCCACAACTCTTTCAACTCATCAACAAGAGGTTGTAAATATACATCTATCTTGTTCTTGGGATTTTTGCGTTCGGGGACTACACAAGTCAAGAACATAAACGGTGTGGTCATACACATTTAAGGGGGGAGGTTATAAGGTGTAACGACCACCGGCCAAATGGAGTATGATCCTGAAGACAATGTGTAAGGATTAAATCCATCAGCACATAAGCCAAGCCTCACATTTAAAGGCTCTGCAGCAAATTCAGGGTACTTGATATCGAAATGTTTTCATGCTGCCCCATCTAATGGATTACATAAAACACCATCCTCACGTCGATGTTCATAATGCCATCTCATGTGCTCTGCACTACTTCTTGATGCGTACAACCTCTGCAGTCGAGGTTTTAACGGCAAGTAATGCATCCTTGAGTATGGCAATGGATTCTGATTTCTTTGTTGTGACCTTTGCCTCTCCCATCTTGAATGCCCACAAAACTTGCACGCATCCAGGTTTGCGTCCTCCTTATAAAATAGCATGCAACCTTTCCGGTAACAATCAATTTGGACCAAATCGTTGCCGAGATCTTTAACAACCTTCTTCGTTTGCCCACAGTTGTTTGGCACTCGGTTGTTAGGGGGATACATCTATTTCATTAATTGAACAACTTTATTGAAACAATTTTGAGGCATATTATAATCAGATGTAATACTCAACAGTCTCACCGCCACAGATAGCTCACTGTGGGTGGAACAACCATCATATAAGGGTTGTTGAGCAGCTTGAACCATATTATAAAATGGTTCTCGGCAAGTGCTTGACCCATCTTCCCTTACATTTTGATTTGCTATTATAGCATCATCAGCCATGTCCTCCATCCGATCTATGTAGGATTCAGAATAGTCATTATTAACATGACTTGAACCTCCAACTTCAGGAATTTTACTATTTGAATACCCAAAATAATAGTGCTGAGGTTCTATTTCCCCATGACTTATCCAAAACCAATACCCTTGTACAAAACCCTTATACATAAGGTGCATCTTGACCTCATCAGGTGTCAAGTACACTCTATTTCTGCATTTCGCACAAGGACATCTATACTTTCCCCCATTTATAAACTCTATCTGTCTATGTGAAAATTGATCGAATTCGTTTACTCAATCTAAAAATTCTTGCGTATAATCACTATGCTCAGGCAGTAATCTATTATACATCTACCTACGATGTGGAGGACCATTCATCTTCTGCTCAAATAATAATAACCACATAAGGTATTTGATAAGAATTAATTTTAGTCAATATTATAATAATTACATAAATTACGCAATTATATATTATATATGTTTACTTTAAAAGTTCCGCACGCAACAAAAAAAAACTTATAAATTTCGACAAATATACTTAAATTCTCACGAATATCACAAACCTAATAATTCATACATAGTTGACCACTTTATTCCACCAACATATCAAATTTCAACTTAAAATTCCAAATCTACGTGTGCATTGCATTGGGCGAAATCTTTAAACATATATGAGCTACAACTTCATATGAACGTCACATATCAAAAAAATTATAAATTAAAACATCTCAATCCACCAAATTAGATCAATAACCTCACACAAATACCATATTTCAACAACATTATCAATTAAAACATTTCATTCCACCAACATATGAAATTTCAACTTCAAACTACTAAACCTCAACCCTAAATCGCATTTACCAAATTCTTGTAACGAATTAGAGCAATAACCTCACACAAATAGCACATTTCAACAACATTATCAATTAAATCATTTCATTCCACCAACCTATCAAACTTTAACTTCAAACTACCAAACCTAAACCCTAAATCGTATTTACTCCAATCTTGAAGCAAATTAAAGCAATAATCTCACGTAAACACCACATTTCAACATAAATATGAACTAACTATGAAATTATAATAATCTAATACAAAAATTTATAGAAATTATAGCTAATTTAGTTGAAGAACTCACCTCAAATGTGTTGAAAACAACCGACAAGAGGGGCGAGAGAGGGTCCCCAGCAGCTACCGGCGGTGGGGGGAGGCCGGCGACGGTGGCGGACGAGGCAGCCAGCAGGTGGGTGGCGCTGTTGCGTTCGCCTCTCTATCTCTTTCTCTTTCTGTTGCGTTCGTCGAGTAAGTGAACCAGAACCGAGAGCTGGTTCACTTAAATTGGGCAGTGACGAATCGGCGATGGATATTCCATCGCCAGCCAAAAAAATTTTGAATTTCAAATTTTTTCTAGGTTTGGCTACAGAATTTTCATCCCCTATATAAAAAAAATTAATTTTTTTATGTCAGCGACGGAAATTCTGTCGCTGAAACTGAATTTTGGCGACAAAATTATGTGTCCGTCGCCCAGTTCATCGCATAATCTGACTTTTTTGTGATGTTGTTCTTTTGTTGCTATTTCCGTCACTACTTCTGTCGTTAAATAATTATGTCGTTATTTTTAACTTTTTTAGTAGTGCTAAGTGCCCTGCCAGACCTCTCCCACCTCTTTGGCCATCTCTCTGTCCTCATTTTGCTAAGGCCAATGTTGAGCACTATGCTTATGACATTGGGATTCCCGAGATAGTGTAGCTAATCTTCTATACCCCCGTTCTTCAGGAGGCGATGAGCTTCAAGATCGTCTCACCCCTCGTAGCTTAAGAGTTGACCAAGGCTCTAAAGGAGTTTCGCTAGATGAGTTTTGAGATTTGGTTAGACACTAACGATGATTAACTCACTTAATGTCACTAGCAGGAAGCAAATGTTAATGCCTTTATCAATCATAGGGCGCTTGAAGAGTTCATATTCATTGACATTTTCCTTTCCCTTTCCCCAGAGCATCCTCCAAAAGGAGAAGAAGAGGTCCCTACCGAAAGGAAAGAGGAGGAATCTCCTATAGAGCGTGAGAATAGCCCCTTGAAGGAGGAATCGAGCCTGGCTCTAGAATGAAAACGGCTCCTTCAGAAGGAAAAAGATAAGGTTGCTCATTGTGTGGAGACGTCCCTCCCCCCATCTACTGATCACAAAAAGCTCATTTCCAAGGAGAAATGAGCTCTTCCTTCGTCTGATGCGAAGTTCGACTCAGCTTCATGGTCTTGATGTTGTGTCACCAGCGGCTGCCTATTCATCACTAATAATTTGGAGTACCTTAGCTTGGTTAGTCATTTTTCTGCTCGTTTGTAACGGGCATCTTTGTCCCTCTTGATGTTTACCCAGGTTATCACATTGTTGTTCTTGTTGTTGTTTGCTTGTTTTTATTATGTACTTAAAGCTTCCTTATCAATGTATTGTTTGACATCATCAATTTGACTCCACATGAATTTTTAATGCATTGCAATTCATTAGCCCTTTATGCTTTCACTTTTCTTTGCTTGTTATAGCGGATTTCTTTGTCAATCCAGCCCATGAGAGTTGTCCAAAGATCTCCTCACATTACCTATTTATGTATATTCAATTGGTAAGATGGGGAAGAAATCCTCCGTTTTCCCCTTGATCGATCTGAGTAAAAGGAGGGAAACTCCTCCTCTCCATTCGGTTGGACTGAATAGGAGAAGAAGTCCTTTCTCTTTATTTGGTTGGACCAAATAGTAGGAGGAGGCCCCTCCTCCCTATGCATTCCTCCTGCCCCTCCTCCCTATTTTGTTTGACCGAATTGAAGGAGGGAGATCCCTCCTTCCATTCGGCTTGGCCGAATCAGAGGGACTCCTCGCCTTCCATTCGACTTGGCCGAATATGAGGCGGTAGCTCCCACCCTCTACGCGACTTGGCCGAATGGAAGGTAGGGGGTTCTATCTTCCATTTAGCTAGGGCCCTACTCATGTGGGCCACCTTTTTCTTCTTTTTCCTTTTCTTTTTGGCCCGTATCGGATTTTGACACTTAGGCATTTCACTTGATGTGAGCCATTGAATTTTGGCCAGCATCTCGAGGTAACTTCAGTACATATATATGTGTCTTATTTCTAACTCATTTCTCACTTCCATTCATGCACCCTGCCTAAATTATAGAGGGAGAGTTAGAGAGAGAAACTTTGTAAGAGGAATTTCCTTGTCTCACCTATCACCAAGTTATCAATCCTTCCATTCTTCCTTTATCATTCTTTTATCATAGCCATGTCTTCATTCCCTTATTCGCTAGGTTCATCCTCTAGCCCCTCATCAGGCTTTAGAGATGATAGATTTATTTATAACTTTGTTGAACCATGCCCAACCTCACCCCGTAAGGAAGACATTGCATCCCCGTAAGGAGGATTACCAACATAATTTTGAGTCGGACACTAGGCATCCCCAGAGTTCGCCCACTGCGATTCCATTGCGGAATTTCCTCTCTACCAACCCGAATTTTCTCGATCAGGGCTCCAGTTGCTCGCTATTCCTCGACTCCTACTCTTCGGTTAGACTTGCATCATATATATGGGAGGCATCCATATTTAACTCGCTTTCTATGCATTTTGCTAGTGTTGGCATGCCGCCCACAAATGTAGTTGAGGAGTTGGAGCAGGATCTAAGCCCTTCTAGTGGCCCTACCAGGGTCGACCCGGAGGATGGACCCAACTCCCATTGTATCAACCCGTCCTTTCCCGATGAGCTTAAGAAAATCATCTATTTTAAGGTGAAGCTTTCTTTTCAATGCAACTATAGGGTGATCACTTTGTCACTTACAGGCACCATAGATAACCCCCTCCAGGATGCATAGTCGTGTACCTAGAAGCCCTATAGTACGACCTTTGGTTCCCCCTCCATAAGAATGTCATCAAAATCCTCCAAACGTACGATATTACGGTTGCCTAACTTGCCCCCAATGTTTGGGCATCTATTCTATCATTTATTGCTACGTGAAAGCACAAGCGTCTCGAGTGCATGACCTTGGCCATCACATATGTACAAATCATCCAATGCAACAATTAACGTGCAGAGGGAAGGGTTGATATCAGATGATTAGCTAACCTGACTTCAAGTTTACCCTAGACAAGCCTTCCTTCATCTACGAGTGGAAGTATAGGTTTGTGTATGTAAAGAAGGCAAATGGGCAATAGACCATCCCCATTTGGAATAGGCGAGGCTCAAACAAAACTAAAATAAGCCTTGCACCACCCCAGGGGGAGAAGGAGATGGCTTCCTTAAAGTACTTCTGGCTTGTTAGCGCCGTTCATTGCTAATATGGGAAATCCATAAAGATTCTGCCCAATTTGCTCCCTCATTGGATGCTGTTCAATTGCAGATGTTTCCTTTGTGTCAGTACGCTTAGTTTAGCTATCCGCCACGCTAACTTGATTGTCGCTTTGTTGATTTGATCTTGGTTTTTCTTCACTAACCTTACTCATTTGGACTTTGCATGTTGCAGATGAAGCGATCGACATATTGCTCAAAAGGAAGGGCAAGTTCGTGAAGGAAGAGAGGAGACACCTCGACGATGTGAGAAAAGAGAAATAGGTCAGTGAATGTGTTATCTAGGAGGTCCAGGACCTTCGCCAATATGTTCTTCTTCTCGGCCATGCAAGCTGAGCCTCACCAAGCATGTCCTTCCCTCGAAGTGTATTTTTACCCCACGTAACATGGTTATCGCATTGGAATCGCAGACCAAGAGTCAAGTGCTGGAATGCATGAAGACTCCGATATGCCCTGAGCGAGTGGAAGGGGTGTCTTCTCAGCTTACTGACGTTCCTACCCATGGGGGAATGAGTAGCGACCCCCTCAAGTCTTCTTCCTACTAAGAAGAAGAAACCACCTTTGCGAGTCCCCACCATTCCTGGCTTTGCTGAACATCGCTCTTTTAAGGGCCGAAGCTCCTTCTTTTCGACTGACTATGAGGGGAAGGTAGCATTACTCCAGGAGCTTACCTAAGAGTGGGAGCTTACTGCAGCTTCAGGCTAGGAACAGGTTCCCAGCACTTTGGAAGCCACTTAGGTCTACTTCATGGATGTATGAGTCTTTACTGGTTGCAACTTGTTTTTCCTCTCATGTTTCATCATAACCTTTTCATCCATTCATTTCAGGGTGCAGTTCATGCTTTTTCAGTCCTTTGTTCAGTTACTGCTCAGCGCGTCATAAAGACCGAGCTCAACGTAGGAAATAGACAAGACACGACAAGAAGGAGATAAAATCCCTCAAGCATAGAATCCGGGTTGAAGGGCGCAAGAATCGAGAGCTGGAGCACATGTTGAAGTAGTTGGAGTGCAATTTCGAAGGCGAGAAGGCTTTGATGGAGAGGTAAGTCTACCAAGCTTAGCTTGATGCTACCAACATCTCCTATGAGAAGGGGCAGGAGGCCATAATGGACCTGATGGCCCGAGCTACCCAAGTGTATGATAGGGGCAAAAGGCTTGTTATGCCTGATTGGAAGATTATCTGAAGTTGGCTGTTGTGATCAAGATGAAGGATGCTAATGCCCGTGCTCAGAGGAAGGAAGAGGCACGTCATGAGATCACTTGCTCTCACTTAGGTACAACCTCCAACGCCCATCTGTCCTCCCCTGAGTATGCCTAGAAAGATCCACTCGAGAATGATGTTGAGGAGACCTATGCTGGTGACGAGGGTGCGGGAGATGTGCTACTAATGATGTGCAGACTTGACTTCCTCTCCTCCCTATTTCACTCTTCTCATGGCTGCCAGACGTTGCTTCTGTGAACAAGCAGTTTTTGCTTCAGCCTTCTAGCTAGAGTTGTATGGACTTCTTTCTTTCTTGGTTTATATGTTCGGAACTTATGTGGGCGTATAATACACTTTTATCTTATTTGTGTGTATGACATTTCTCATGTTTAGATGCTTTGCTTTACAATACGTCATTGCATTTCCTGTCATTGCTACATGTTGACATCATGCATTGAATTATTTGTGGTTTTTATCGATTTAAGGCATCCCCTCCCCCCTCCCCAAGGGGGTAAAGGGGCTTTGGCCCTATCCCTACAGAGAGGGTATTGTTAGCTAAGCACATCTTTGCTGTGCACCCGCTCCTTAGCATCTGGGGGCTAAAGGTGTAACAGGGTAAGATATTGCTTTATGTTAGCATGAGGGGTTCGAACACCAATCAAAGAAACTTATCCTTGCATCAACATGTCTCTCAACCAAGCTATTGTGTTTGGTTAGACCCCTTCTTTGCGGAGGTAGGATGAGTTTGGTTGCAAGGCTGGCGACATATCGTTCCCATTGTTTGCCACGAGATTTATAGGTTAAGTTCATATACCAGCCAAACGAGCCGATTCTTGCTTCAGTGTATCATTTAACGAAGTTGTCGCGCTTGGTTAGATCCCTTCTTTGAGGGGGAAGGACGAGTTCAATTGTAAGGCTAATGTCCTATCGTTCCCATTGTCTACCATGACATTCATTGGGTAAGTTCGGACACTAGCGGAATGAGCTGATCTTTGTATAAGTGTATCGTTGCGGAACGAGCTGATCTTTGTATAAGTGTATCGTTTAACTAAACTATTATGCTTGGTTAGACCTTTTCCTTTAGGGGGTAAGACGAGTTCGGTTGCAAAGTCGACATCCTATCGTTCCTATTGCCTGCCACTGCATCCATTGGTTAAGTTTGGACACCATCTAACCAAGTTGGTCATTGCCTCCCCATTTGGATTTGTCATTAAGTTTATATCATTTCATTGGACCTACTGTCTCGTCCTAAGCCCTTATGCATCCAAACTTGATGACAATCAAATAAAAACACATTTGAGGAAACAGTCTTTCATTTAAATTCAGAGGTGATAAAATCGGGGTTCAACCAAACATACAACCGATACGGAAAAATGAAACAAGCCTTTCTTTTATGCAAACTACACGACTATCTCCGCCCTACATTATATGTAGTAACTCCTAAGGTTGTCAAAATGCCTTGTCCTTGGTATCTTTTCTCCTTAGAGGGTTGCGAGTTGAATGTCTCGGGGGGAACTTCCTCAATGACTATGTATAGGCTTTCCCAATTGGGGGTGAGCTTCCCTTATATTGCCCCATTTCCAATTCTTCCTTAGGACCAAGTCTCCCTCCCTTAGAGGTCTTTCTTTAGCTTTACAGTTGCAGAATCGAGCCATCCTGATTTTTGCGATCTTTTCCTCGAGATAGGTGTCTCCCCTTACTGCGAGCAACAGGTTAAGCGCTTTCCTTATGGCCTTGTTGTTAAGGTCCTCTTAAAAGGTGGTGATGTGATTGGTGTGGATAGCAACCTCTACCAGGAGTACGACTTTAGAGCTATAAACAAGCAAGAAGGGGGTCTCTCCAGTTGTGCTTTCCTTGGTTGCTCGAATAGACCATAGTATGGCCGGGAGCTCATCAGCTCACGTCCCTTTACATTATCCAATCTGTTGTGAGCCCATTCATTTGGGGCCTATCAACGGATGTATTGGATGTCATACTTGGCACAATAGTCTCGTACATTATCAGTATGGGACTGTCATCCATTATCAATTACAATTGCCCTTGGGACCCCAAACCTTGCTATAATATTTTCCCAAATGAACTTGTGAACTTCCCTCTTAGTGATGGATGTAGCTGCTGCCTCTACTTCTACCTACTCGGTGAAATAGTCCACCGTGATGAACAGAAATTTGCGTTGTCCCATTGCCTTTGGGAAATGACCTCGAATGTGCCCCACTTTGCAAAAGGCGATGGGGAATGCATTTCAGTCAAAGACGAGGATGGCTAATGGTGTAGGGGATAAATCATTGACAGTTGTCGTACATTTTAACCATCTCTATCACATCCTATTGAAGAGTGGGCTAGTAGTAGTCTGTAATCAATGCATTTACGACCAAGCTTCGTGCCCCCAATGTGTGAACCACATTCTCCCTCATTTATCTCTGCTAAGACCCTTTTGCCTTCCTCTGGTGTGGTGCATCTTAGGAGGGGTTGTGAAAAAGCTCTCTTGTAAAACAACCCTTCATATAGCAAGGACCATTCAGATCCTTCTTGATACGATCAACCTCCTTCAGGTATTGCAGTAGGGTTCCGTCACACAAATAACTTATGAGGGGCTCTATCCATGTCTAACTTCTATCGATTCAAACCAACTCCTTGGCACCAATCGTCCATTCTAATAAGATCTCCCAATGAATGCTCTTTGGATGCCCATCTAGGAAGAATTGACGAGCTTCGACAAGACATTACTTTGTCGTTGATGCTCTAACCTTGATAAGTGCTCGATTTTAAATTTCTTGAACATGGAGGGCTTCTCTTTCATTTTATCCATGTAAACGACCATGGCTAGATCATAATCTTTGTATTCGACCCTTACTTGACTCACAACCAGTTGGAAGTCAGAGAAAGCCTGTAGGCACTTAACCCTTAGTGCATTACAAATTTATATTCTGACCAATAAGGCCTCATACTCAGCCTCATTGCTGGATGTATTGAACATGAACTTTAGTGCATGCTCGTACGTGTGCCCTTCAGGTGATACCACGATCAGTCCCACTCCACTCCTTACATTTGTTGCCAACCCATCAACATACAAAATCCATGCCTTACTACCCGTCTTTTGTGGTTTATCCGGGACAGAGCATTCAACAATGAAGTCAGCGAGGACTTGGGCATTGATTGCTCTTCTTGCTTTATAGCTGGTGTCACAGGGTTCTAACTTGACATCCCACTTTAACATTCTTCTGGAGCTTCCATATCACTAAAGAGTGTTTCACAGGGGTGCAATCAAATTCGAAATACGAATGCAACTTCCAACTTGCAATCAGTAAGGCGTATGCAAACTTCTCAATGAACGGGTAGCATTGCTCAACACCTGCTAGGACTTGGTTCACATAGTAGACTAGGAACTATTATCCGTCCCTCTTGACTAGTAGTATCACACTGACCGCATGATAAGAAACTGCGAGATACACCAATAACAACTCTCTAGTGCTGGGAGTCACAATCCGAGTGAGTCTTCCTAAGTACTCCTCGGGGCTTTAGAAGGCTTGCCCAGCCTCTTCATCCCATCCAAAACACATCTTTTTATTTAGAACTTTGAAGAAAGGAAGACACTTATCCACTGATCTCGATGTGAACCTCCCCAATGCGGTTATATAGTCGGTCAAGTTTTGTTCCTCCTTCATGATTATCAGAGACTTCATGCTTAGCACCGCCTTGATTTTGTCATGGTTTGCCTTAATGCCTCTATGATCAATCATGTACCGCAAAAATCTTCCGGATTTGACTTTGAAAGTGCACTTCTTGGGGTTGAGTTTCATTCCATAATGTCTTAGTATCTTGAAGGTCTCCTCCAAGTCTTTTACATGACCAATTTCTTTGACACTTTTAGCGATCATTTCATCCACATATGTTCCTATTATCTTCCCTATGAGTGTCGCAAATACTTTATTGATGAATCGTTGGTAGGTGGCTCCTGCATTCTTAAACCCAAATGGCATCACATGGTAGCAGTACAAGCCCGTGTCAACAATGAGCGTTGTCTTTGCTTGATCTTGCTTGGCCAAAGGGATTTGATGATTGCCTCAGAAGGCATCCATGAAGTTGAGGAGTCCATGGCCAATCGTAGAATTGACTAGCTTGTCTATCTTCGGCAATGGATAGCTATCCTTGGGGCATGCCTGTTCAAATCAGTGAAACTGACATACATTCTCCATTTCGCATTGAGCTTCTTAACCAAGACAACATTTGACACCCACTTGGGGTATTGGCATTCCCTTATAACTCCTAGTTCTAAGAGTCTCTGAACCTCGGTTGATGCAGTTGCATTCCTTTTGGCTCCCAATTGCTTCGTTTCTGAATGACTGGCTTGTGATTCAGATCAACACATAGTTTGTACTCTATTATTATTTTGGGAGGTACGCCTTGCATTTCAACAGAGTCAAATGCAAACACATTCCTATATCGGTCTAGGAGTTTAGCGATCCCATCCTTTATGATTGGGTCAAGGTCTTTGCCAATCTGAATGATCTACTTTGGGACCCCGAGTCTAAGCGTATGGGAACCATTTCAAAAGTGGGTTCCGGGGGGTCTTTCGTGTTCTTTTGTTGAGGGCAAAAGCACTATCATTGCTTCTATCTTCTTTCCAGCCTTACTTGGTTAAGATGTCTCACGTATGGGGGGCTCTTCCTTCCTTACTAAGGACATAAGACTTAAATTATAGAATTCTCTTGCCACCATTTGGTCTTCATACAGTTTTCTTACCTGACCGCCATCCAGTTCGAACTGAATGAGTAGGAGGTAAAATGCTACAATGACTTTAACGACATTAAGGGTCGGTCAACTTAGGATGACATTGTATGCCATAGGGATGTCCACCACTAGAAAGTTTGTCTCTACAATTCGTGAGTTGTCCTTGTCGACCACTCGAACAAGTAGTCTTTTAGTTCTATGGGGGTATGTGGCTTCTCCCCTTAATCCCACAATAGAAGTTTCAACAACTTCCAAGTCTTTTTCATTGCATCGCAACTTCTTAACGCATTCAAGAGGGATGATATCAACAGAGCTTCCTGTGTCCAGGTCGCTATCTTAAGTTGTATCTCCAAGGCATCATTATGTGGGGTTTACAAGGGACACATGTCCTCTAGACCAAACGTAGTTAGTCTTAAGAGCGGTTTTAATTCTCTTGTACCTATAACTTGCCTGAGCTTCTGAGCCTGCGCTTTCTGGTACCCCACGTTCAATTCCTTGTCATTAATCCCTCCAATAATGGTTGCTATCATCTTTGTGTTATGATCAACATTGTTGTGTTTTTTTCCTTTTGGGACTCGTTGATTGTGATGCTCGCCTCTTACCCTTCTCAAGAAGTGATTGAGTTACCGCTGATCGTCTAGTTCATGAAGGGCTTTCTTGAGTTCACAACAATCGGAGGTGGTTTTCCAGAAATCCTCATGGTATTTGCGACATTTGTTCTTGTTCGTGAATTTTGATGAAGCCTCAGTGGGCTTTGGTTGCCTCAACATAGGGTCACTTTTGATTTCCATAAGGATTTTTCGAGGGATGGTGTGGAAACGCATCCCTTTCTTCATGCTTCTTAGGATGCTTTCCTGTCTAGGGACCCTTATTATCCCCTCCTCTTTTCCGTGTCTCTTGTCGAATAAAGTCATCCTCAACACATATCTTTGTGGCTTGTACAAAATCCTAAGCCCTTCATAAGGCTTCTACCAACGTTGTCACCTGACTCTCAGCAAAGAAAAAATTGAATCTTCCTGGGAGCAATCCGTTGAGGAAGGTCGTGCAAGTCACTCCACCCTACAAGTCCATGATTAGGACGACTTCACGGTTAAATCTCATCACGTACTCCTTCGAGTCTTCTACTTAGGCTTGTCAACTATTGGCGAGTTGAATGCTGATTTTCCATTCTCTTTTGCTTGCTATGAAGTTAGTGCTAACCAGCTCAACCAATTGAAGGAAGGAGGTATTATTAATTAGGAAGACCATTGTGCCACTTCTGCGCGATCCCTTCAACATGGCAGGGAAGTAACAACAGTAGGTTACGTCATCGACATCTTGTACATACATTTGTTCCTTATAGATATTCATATGATCGTCAGAATCGATAGTTCCATCGAAGAGGTTGATGGTTAGCATCTTGACTTTCTTGGGGCGGGGTGCCTCCGTAATTTCTTTACTAAAGGGCGTTGAGAAGGAAGGTAAAGATCCTCTCGAGGGAGACCCCTATCTGAAGCACAGGAGGCCTAGGATGGCCCAACTCGATCAACGAAAGTGAATCACAACACCGGGATGATACCCCCGCTCTCATCCCCCTTTTGGCCTTGACCTTTCGAAGGGGGGATGAGTGCTACGGGGTACTCGTGTTCCTATCAAGGTCCTTGTCATGGACCCAACCAGCGAAGGAACTCTTTCTTCATAGCTCTCTAATTTTGAGTAATAGGGGCGAGAGGACTCTTCTTGCTTCTTGTATCATCTGGCTCCCCTATTCTTGGATGCATTTAGAGTTCTGATGGATCGAGAGGGAACGATACTGTTGTGGGCTTTCTAGAGAGACTACTTAGCTTCGATGATTCCCCTAGCATCCCCGCCTCACAAAGCGCTCTCCTCCCCCTAGGGACATCGGTTTCGAGCCTTCTGGGACGGAGGGGTATTCCTAAGCATTAGATCGTATTCGAACCGTCAGGTGGGCTTGGGTTCACGCTTGGTTTCCTTCATCTTTTCGCACACCCCTCAGATCACTACTTCTTGCATTTTTTTTAAGCACATCTCCCAATTGTTTCGGAATGACAAATTATTGACTGAAGGGGAGATCCACTAAGTTCTCCTCAGAATTCTGAGTCGGAGAGCCTTGTGCCCCTTTTTGGGTCTCGGCTGCCCCATGCTTACCTTTCTCCCCCTGCTTCGATGCTTTAGATCGTGTGTCAACCATACTGCTAATGCTTGCCTGTAGACAATGTAAGTCTATTTCAGAAGAAACTTAGATGAGTGGAGGTGAAACCCGGACTTTGGCTGAGATGTTGCTTTGTCACGCAACCTGACATATCCACTCCTTGATGCCTGCATGAAGGTCGAACCCGAATGTCTTTCTTAAAGAAGACCTCTTTGACGCTCAGGTCAATCTCAACATGAAGTAGAGTAGAAGAAAAAGAATAGAAAAGAGAGAGTTTACTGTTTTTTGCAGAGTGTGTCAAGAGCTTGTCAAGTCATGAATAGTAAAAGTACCTCTAAAAGGGGAAGTCTTGGGATATTTATAACCTTGGGGATAGCACCAATGGGCAAGATGGTAATTTCCCCATTTGGGGGTCAAATTACCATCATACCCCTCTAACACTCTTCGTCCTTTGTTATGGTCAACTCTGACCCTAGGTTGATTTGGTTAGCGCCACATGTGGCATTCTTATTGGATGAGTCACTAAATATGCCAATCAGTGTCAAAAAATAAAATTTGCAATTTTTTTCAATTATCTCTTAAAACAGTGTAATTTATTCTTAATTTTCAAAATTAGAAATCAGAATATTGGCTTAAACATTCGTTGCAGCTATTACGAAACATCCCACTAGAAAAAAAGAAAAAATAGTTAAATGTAAATCATTATATTTTTTGAAGTCGAAGTGGTCACTAGCATGATTTTTACATCAGCTCAATAAACAATACAAAAATATTAGCATCAACTTTTTATATAAAGGAAAATGATATTTAAAATTTGGAGATTCACGACGCATCCACAATGAGAGCCAATATGTTGACCACTTGCCTTTTTTATGTTATAAACTAAGTCCAAACGACGTGTAAAACACAAGGGAATACTTTGATGCCGCATCAATATAGGGCTCGGTTGTTAAACGCGTTTTAACTACTTCCCAAATTTTTGATTCTTTTTTGGGGGGGGGGTCTTCCTTGCAATGCGGTTTTAATAATTTGACAGGTTTTTAATGGATTTCTACAAGGGTTCTTAATACTAAATCCTCATCTAAAACCCTCATTGTAGTTGCTCTTAGGCTCTTAGGTTTTGAAGATAAGCTTGTGATAGGGAAGAATCTTAGTTTAGAGTTTTTTAGGGTAATGTGATGCAATTGAATACTGTTTATTAAGTACCTCAAATCATAATTATTGTTCTACAAGAGTATATGATCACTTTTAAGGTGGAAACAAACTAGAGAAAGGGAATTTGCCGATAACATAAAGATCAAAGCATGACAATAAAAGACAAAAATGAATCAACCAACGAACAATAAAGAGTAAACAAGCAATTGCCTATAGGTTGTGTTTAAAAAAATGCACTTTATAACAATTTGACCTTGTTTATTCCTACCAATAATGGTGATGATTATAATTATAAATCTGACTCTTAATTAAACACAAACCTTACACATCTATATATATATTAGAACCTAAAAATCCCCTAAATTTTTGACAAGTGTCATTCCTACAAAATTTTTAAGATATTAATATTTTTTTTAAAAAGAAGTCGGTCAATTACAAAAGAAAGATTTTCTTTTCCAAAGAGTTTTTATATAATTAATTACGACTCAAGGAATTTTCTTTCCAAATAAAAAAAGACAGTACTTAATAATGATAGAACATTATATTGTATTACTTTGGATCAAAAAATTATATTACATTACTAATACTACTTCCAATGTTATCAAAAACAATATATTATGTTACAACAATGCAATTTTATGTAAACATAATATAGAATAAATTTAAAGTTGGTTCACTTCAAATGTTAGAGCGTAAAAGTTTATTAATTTTGATATCATTGATTGAAGAGTTTGAAACAACACCTTTTAAACATTTTGTGGTGGTGAATATGCTTTTGTTATAGTTTTATATCCATGTCCACGTTGGGGTCTTCTTTAATTTTACATGCAAATACTTATAGTCGCTTTTATGTGGACTATGTTGTCTAATAACCTATAAATATTTTTGTTTTCTATAATATATTGAGGTTAATAGTTAAAAAAGAAAAGAGGTATCATTGAAAAAAATCCCTAATGCAATTATTATAATATGTGAAAACTTACAATATTATAATAATTTTAACTGCGCCAGGGTCCACGTGAGTGCTAACAATTTTTGATTCGCAGAAGTATCTTCTCTTTAACTTCTACATTCTCATTGTGATATTCTTACTATCAAATTAAAAATAATTACTACAATTATAAAACTTATGAAATTTCTCATGCATCGTGTAGGTCTTTAACAGTACTTCCTTTTAAAACTCTAATTAAAGAGAAAAACAATTTCAAACCGACATATCATAAAATATATAAAAAATACGGACAACGAGGTTTGTTTGGATTTCTAAAAAATTCATCATTTATGAAAATAAATCACAAATAGGAGTATTAATTATTTTCTAAGTAATTTTATATCTTTACCAATTATTAGCCAAAAAAAACTTTCTCCTTTGAATATCTCATCTTTTGCTTTTTTTCCTTGAAGATATATCTATAATAAGTGATAATAATTATGCACCACACTCAAAATGTTACTACTCTAGCTAATAAATTGATATCACTGATTGGGTGTATTGTATCCCTTCTTTGTCTTCTCGCTTTGCATTTTCTTACACTTGTTGTACGGGCACAATAAATATAGTAAGCAAATAGACATCCATAGCAAAAGTTTTTTGGAAAAAATGTACCCACACCCAGAAGATGACAATGATAAAATGTAGGCACGTTTTTCCTATATTTTCTATGTACGAATAGCCTTCATGAGATTTAGGGAAAAAAAACTCTCAAGAAAGACTAAAAAATAGAAACTCGAAACAAAAGCTATTTGAAAAAATGATGGTAAAAAAGGTGTGAAAAGTATAACTAAAAGTATATAGATAATTTTTTTGTGTCCATATCTGACGGGAAAAATATATATGTATGTAAGTAGCCTTTTCTATGATTAATCAATTTTCTAACTAACAAATACACTAAGAAATCATGTTAGTATATAATGTATGTAAATGGCAATCGATCGTAAATGGCAAAAAATGATTAGCTCAACCAATAGCCTATTAAAGCAACATTTAGCTATTCAGATCCTAAGAACTTATCCTAATAATGCAAGCAAAACATCTTGCAATACCCTTAGGTCTATACACAAAGTTCTCCTGCCATGATTTGACCCAAACTGCAGTGCAAAGTTTAATACGCCATATCAGATTTTGAATATCAAACAGCTATACTTGAAAACAATCTCATTTCTTTTGGACCAAATTACTGCAAAGAAGACCGTCCAAGCTTCTTTTTGAAGTCATATACTTACATATAAAAGTGAGTGCGAACAATACGGTTGTGACATGTGTCTCTTAAAAATTTATTCAGATTTTATCTAAAAATTGAAATTAAAAAAATATATAATTTAAAGTCAATATAATGAAGAATGTTTTTTCAGCTACTTTTATAAAGACGAAAAGGAAATAAATTATTAACATGTTAATAGTATTATTTGTAAACAGTTAAACTATAAGATTAACTATAATATCTCGAAAAATATTTTAAATAAAATTTTAAAATAATATGTATTAGCACGGGCATAGAGGCTAGTTTACTTCTAAAAATCACCTGCAACTAAGAGTTGTCATAGTCCCCAATAGCACTAGGAACCACCAGGTTAACATCCCATGCTTCTGTGCACTTGTTCCAAATTTGCCAAGGTCACGATACAGGTCAACAACCCCAACGATTGTTGGCAGAATGTGCACACATTCTGATCATTCGACAGTAGCCCTTATTTGGTCAACAAATCCTTGGTGTATAATCTCCCTAATATTGCTAGCCACATCATTATTTCTACTTCTAGACGAGCAAGTTTCGTCCACACTGCCTTGAGTAGGTCGTCAATTGAGTAGCGTTGATTTTTTTAGCTATGACGGCCTTAGTTAGAGAGTCACAATAAAGCCAATGTTGTTTCTCTTCCATATTACTTGATCTTCGACATGCTGTGTTGGTTTGGATTCCATTAGTAAACTATTCAGTTCATTGCCCTGCAGGTTCTCTTCATGAGTCAAGCGCCTCTTCCTGTTTAACATCCAATTCCAGTATTCACCATCACCCCAACGCACCTGAGTATTTTAAATGAGTGGGTCACTAACCCCTAAGCCTCCAAGATGTTTCTACTTTTGAATCAACTCCCACTTAACAAGACAATAACTTTTCCCTTCCTCTTTCCAAAAGAAATTTCTCTAGAATTGAATGATCTCCAAAGCCAATGCATTTGGAATCTTCAAAATGGAGAGCTAATATGTTGGCAGACTATTTAAAGCAGATTTTATCAAGACTAGCCTACCAGCTCTAGACAATGTATTTGTTTTTCGCATTTGCTTTCCATGTTGACAATCTATTCTTAATCTTTTGCAGCACCTGGGTCTAATATGAGATTTTCTTCATATTGCCTCCCAATGGAATGCCTAAATATGTAATTGGCAGGTTCACCAGCTTACACCCTATCGGGAAAGCCATCTCACAGGCTTCAGCTTGATCTACTCCTATCATATCTAAACCTGACTTATGGTAGTTGACAGCCAAACCAAAACTAGCTTGAAAGCATAACATTGTTCTATTCACATTCCACAAGGACTCTGTATTAGTTTCACAAAAGATCAAAGTATCATCTGCAAATTGCGGATGAGATATCAGTAATTCATCTCTGGCAATGTGAAGTCCTCTACAACAATTTTGCTGCACAGCTAACTAGAGCATCTTGTTTAAAACCTCTGCTGCTAACACAAAAAGAAATGGGGACAAAGGTTCTTTTTCTCTTATTCCTCTCTTCATAGGGAAAGGTTTTGTAGGAGAACCAATTATAATGCCGTTGAATTGTATTGTGAGATCTATCTCCTTATGGCTCTTCATATCCTTTGCCTTGCAAGACTTTATCATGGAAAAACTAGTCAAGAGTGTTGTAGGCATTTGGGAAATCCAGCTTAAGAAGACCACCTAATTTCTTTTGTCTTTTTAGCTAAATGATAACTTCACTAGCATCAATGCCCCATCTAGAATTTATCTCCCACTAATAAAAGTCGTATGGGTTTCCCCCAACCAATTAGGACATGACCATTTTAAGTCTATTGTATATGAACTTTGGAATGATCTTTTAAATGCAACCAATCATACTGATTGGTCTATAATATGATATTTCTTTTGTTGGTGATTTATTGGGGACAAGGGTAACCCCAGTTATGTTTAGTCTTCTAAGAAGAGCTACAGTTTGGAAAAAGTTTTAGAATAGAAGTTGATCTATATGCATCCATAATGTTCCAAAACTTCATAATAAACCTAAAATTATCACCATCATAGGCTAGTGCTTTAATTGGTTGCAACCATTTTGCATTTCTTAATCGGTCATAGGTTGTTCTAGCTCTTCCCTTTGTGATGTAGTGATCTAGTTTAGGTTCAATGAGGATAAATCAAAAGCACTCGGTTCTTCTTTTGAAAAACTTGATGATATGCCGTGAAATCTATTGCGAATACGTCAACAAGACTCCTTGAACTTTAATCTTCTCAATTATTGCCTTCCTTTTCCTGATTGTTGCCATTGTGTGGAAGAACTTTGTATTTTTATGCCCTTGAACATCAAATTTTCATCTTGAGAGTTGTCCCTAGTATCTTTCTTTCTAGACCACCAAAGCCACAACTGGCTATGATTGCTTGCCTTTTTGCCCAATCCAGTTCAAATAAATCCTCAATTTCATCTTTCCTATCCAATGTTACACTCGTAATCTCCAGTTTTGCTATTCTTAACGTAATGTCACCAAAAATTTGCTTATTCCAAAGTTTAATGGCTTCTTGAGTGTTTTCAACTTTTAGTTAGCAAGCAAGTTTGGGACTTGGATCCATTATTCCTTTATGAATTTATAAAACGCTGGAGTGTTCTATAAGAAGTAGGCCCTTGCTTAGTAGTCTTAGCTTCCAAAACTAGAGGAAAATGATTAGACAAGGCTCTATTAAGGCAAATTGCACTTAGTGTAGGGAATTTTCAAAATCATTGGGGTGAAACTAGTTTTCTATCGATTCTATTATTAGTATTTCTCCTCATCTAGGTGAAATTTTGGTCAATAGGAACCACATCAATTAAATTGAGTTCTTGCATAAACATGGCCGGATTTCTCATTCCCGATATTATTATACTCCCACATCTCCTATCTTTGGGGAAAGTTGTCTCATTAAAATCTCCCATTATAAGTGATGAGATGGGCTGGTTCAGGTATTTGTCTTGCAATTGGTTCTAGAGGGCTTGCCTATCATTTGAGTGACTGGGGGCATATAAGACATAGGCAATATATTGGAATGATGGCCAATTAAGTTTAGCATAAGATGGACCCATCTTACATCTTTATCTAATTCATATACCTGAATGACTTGCTTGTCCCATATGGCAATGATTCCACTTGATATGTCAACTGCAACACTGCAAAACTAATCACAATTATGTGATCTTCATCAACTATAAATGTCTCATTCAGTTAAATTAGTATGCTTTGTCTATGTAAGTCTAAGCAGCATAGGTCTTTCCTTCAACACCAACCTCTTTATTGTGGCCCTATTCTTAAGAGGCCCAATACCCCTATTGTTCCAGGTGCAAATCTTCATCTTGTTTCTGTTCGTTTCTTAGACTTTATGCTATTTTCTTAACTATCTTTTTATTCTTCACAACTAGGATGCCCAAGTTTCTTTCTAAATTCTAGGCTTGTTCTATTGCTAAATCACAATCTTTCACTTTCTTGCTTTTTTTTTTTAGCTTGCTCTTTTTTGACCCTGATTGCTTTGCCCTTTATTTTTCGATGTTTACTCTTTAGAATTTTGTGATTTATAGGGGGTGGAAACATCTTCATACTCAGTCTTAGTATCATTTTGAACGGATGTAGTGATTTTATCATCACTAGTTGCAATTACTACATCTCTTTCCTTGTCTTTTTGGGGACTTGTTCTAACTATATTGAAATGTTCCTCGAACCTCGAATCAATTATTAGTCTAATGGGTTCCAATGGTTGAGTAATGGTGTTGCTATTGTTGGTTGAACCTTGTGGCTGTTGGTATTCTTTATTTAAATTTAAAAGTATCTTTGCTTTTCATTTTTGTTTTGAGGTTGGATCAAAGTAGAAAAAATTGGGCTAAATGAAGGTAACCCAAGCCAAATCAGCATCCCAACATTGCCCATCATCTGCTTCTTCTCACATGAGTCACAAGTTTGCAATTAGAATCTTCTTCCCCCTCTGCTGCTCTTACACGAATTCACCCACGTCTCCTCTTCTCTTTGTTGCAGAAGGAAGCTATGCTAAAGCCGATCTTGGTAGTCAATTTGGTTACATGCTGAGTAGGATACTTGTTGAGATATTTTGTGTGATAATTCCCAGAGAGAAGTTGTTGTGACTCTGGTGTATAAAAAGGCCAAAGTAGGAATAAGTGATTATTACAAATTGCTCCAAAACTAATTCTGTTATTTTCTCTCTCCACTTTCTTCTCTCTTGTTCTCTTTTGCATCGAGCTCAGGTTGTGATCACTCATGGATGACCACAAAATTAACATGGTATCAGAGCAGGTTGCTCGATCTTGATTTGCCACCGTCCCCGTTTGATTAAAATTGTGTGCACGTGTTGGGCTTTGCTAACAGCCTACGCGTGAGGGGGCGTGTTGGAGTATGAAAGTGGATATTGTCCCACATTGATAAAATTCAAAGAATATGATAGTGAGTGTTGTCCCACATTGATAAAATTAAAGGGCTTGAGCATGTATATAAACTTGTGAGTTACTTCTCCCATTGCCAATTGGTTTTGGGTTGGAACCTCATTTGAGCTTGTATACATGACTCTTTGTTAATTGCCCAATTGATATGAAAATTTAACATGGTATCAGAGCTCCATGATGAAAACTGAGCTGGTGATTACGATTGGAATTGAATGCTGAGGGATTGCTTATCTCAATTAGATCAAATTCTCATATTCAGTTCTTCAATCTTGGTTGATTTCAATCAAATTCTGGAAAATGTCTGCAGATAAAAGTAGCAATAATTTTGCTGAGTTGCAGAATCCATTGTTTGTTTATCCCTCAGATGGACCTGGATCACTTGATTTGAGAATCAAGTTGATTGGATCAAGTAACTTCAAATCATGGAAACGAGCTATGGAAATAACTTTGTCAACAAAGAGGAAACTCCCATTCATTCATGGAACTCTTCCAAAACCTGCGGATGATCCAGTCAAAGGAGATCAGTGGGGCGCTTGCAATAACTTGGTTATTGCTTGGATTATGAATTTTGTGTCTGATTCAATTGCAGAATCCATTCTGTACATTGAATCTGCATCTGCAATCTGGAAACACTTGAAAAAATGAATTGCAATGAGCAATGGATCTCGAAAGTATAAGCTCAATAAAGATGTCTACAATCTGAAGCAAAATAGTGCTCCTATCAGTGAGTATTACACAAGAATAACGGGAATCTGGGAAGAATTGAGTGCTATGAATGATTTGCCTAGATTTACAACTATGAATGAAGAAGTCACAAATTTCTTGCAAGCACTAGCTAAGCAAAATGAAGAGCAGAAGTTGTTTCAATTCCTGAATGGCTTGGATGAGTCATATACAACACAGAGAAGTCAAATTTTGTTAATGAATCCTCTGCCATAAGTTGAATCAGTCTGTTCCATGATTCAATAAAAGGAACTGCAAAGACAAGTCCTGGAAGATGTGAAGTTTGGAGTTCAATCATCAGCGTTGTTAAGCAAAAATGTTGAAGTCAGATGTAGTGTTTGTGGAAATAATGGTCATACAAAGGAAAAATGCTGGCAAATCATTGGTTACCCTAGCTGGCATCCCAGGTCCAAGAAAAATCCTCAAAAAAAAGGAGGTGTGAACAAACAGGGTCAGCAAAATCAGAACTATGGGGTCAAGGCAAAGAGTTCAGGTGTCAAAACTGCAAATCAAGCTGAACTGGCTGAAAATTCAGTACTAGGGCTGACAAGACAGCAAATTGAACAACTTCTCAAGCTGCTGCCAATAACCTCCAGCACTTCTAGTTCAGTAAGCCACTCAGAGGACATAGACGAGGAGCTTGATTACAGCTTTGCAGGTACAACTATTTGTTTTCATGCTGAGCAAGAAAGTGTAAATTGGGTTATTGATACAGGAGCTACTGACCATATGACCTCATTACCTGGATGCTTGCATAATGCTGAAAACAGTTATATTTGCTACTGCATTAAATTGCCAAATGGAAGTAAGGTACCAATTACACATGTTGGAGATGTGCATTTGAGCAATGGGTTGATTTTGAGAGACACTTTAGTAGTGCCTGATTTCAAGTACAATTTGTTGTCTATTAGTAAGTTGTGCAAAGATGATGCTTGCATAGTCATATTTCATGATGAAATATGCTTGACTCAGGATTATGCAATCAGAAAGCTGAGAGGAATTGGTGAGCACAGAGGTGGCCTCTATTATCTGGTAAACAAACCCTTCAATCAAGTGTCTCAACAGGTAATGAGTACTTGTAATAAAGTAATGAGTCAGTCATCTGCTGTTTTTAGAGATGTTCCTTGTGCTAATGTTGTGCACAAGCAATTGGATTTTAGTATATGGCATAAGAGACTGGGACATGCACCAGTGTCGAAGTTGAGGTATGTTGATGTTGTTCCCAAACGCAATCAGCAACAAGAGGTCTATTTGACATGTCCAATGGCAAAATTTGCAAAGTTTCCTTATGCACTTAGTGATTCTCATACAGCAGAATCTTTTGAGCTAATACATATTGATATCTGGGGGGCTTATAGAGTTCCAGCTCATGAAAAATTTAGATATTTCCTTACCATTTTTGATGATTATACAAGAGCTAATTGGGTGTATTTGTTGCAGTCTAAATCCCAAGCTCTCTTTGGTATACAAAAATTTTCACATTATGTAAAAAATTACTTTGGAAAACATATCAAAATTCTGAGGTCAGATAATGCCTTGGAATTTGACTCAAGGCTCTGTCAAGATTTTTTTCCTCAAACCGACATAGTTCATCGAACATCTTGTGTTGACCTACCCCAACAAAATGGAAGGGTGGAGAAAAAACACAAATACATCCTTGAAATCTCAAGGGCCTTAAGGTTTCAAGCTGCCTTACCTTTGCATTTTTAGGGGGACTGTGTCTTGGCTACTGCATACTTGATTAACAAACTACCCTCAAGTGTTCTCAACAACAAAACACCATATAAAATGTTGTCGCAAGAGTGTCCTACCTATGAAAATTTGCAAATATTTGGCTATTTGGCTATGGCTAGCAATCCTACTAGAAGTCATGACAAATTTGATCCTAGAGGAATACCATGTCTATTCCTTGGATACCCTAGTAACCAAAAGGGATATAAGCTGATGAATTCGCTTACAAAGCAATTTTTTGTATCAAGGGATGTTCAATTTTTTGAGCATATATTTCCATATCAGAAAGGGAGTTATCAGAAGTATATACAGCCAATCCCTGAAGCAGTACCTAAAACCAAAGAGTTACAAGCTAGTGGATCATGTCTGGATGATGTGCTATTGCATTTGTGCAATAATGCAGAGGAAGCTGAGCTAACCATGACAAACAACTCTGGTTCTCACCTATCACTAAGCAATAATCATGGTTCTTCAGTTGTGACCAACTCTGTTGCTGATGTTAATGACACACCCATACAGAGTGCTCCTTTGCAACCTATTAGAAGGAGCACTAGAACAAAGAAGAGTCCAGCTTGGATGACGGACTTTATTACTCAAGCATCCACTTCTCATGCTTTAACCAATGCTGATACCTCGATTGCCGGTGCAGTGTGTAGCATTCAAGTTAGTCCTTCTCATAGAGCATTGTTAGCATCTATTGAGAATACACATGATCCAACCACTTTTTCTGAAGCAATCTAAGAGGCTAAGTGGTGTGAAGCCATGAACTCAAAGTTGAGAGCTTTGGAAGAAAATAGAACTTGGGAAGTGACTCCTTTGCCACCAAGCAAAAGGGCTATTGGCTACAAATGGATATATCGAACCAAGTTTAAATCTGATGGCAGCATAAAGAAGCACAAAGCTACATTGGTTGCTTTTGGGTGTAAACATGATTACATAGCCTCTTTTTCGTTTTCCTTTTTTTGTCTAATTTTAGATCTAGAGTAACCTTTTAAAAATTCCGATTATTTGATTATAGACTGTTATTGGCTAGTTTAGTGCTATGTCACTACTTGTTGCTCAAGGTACACAAACTCTTACTCCTCATCTATCGTTCATGTTAATTTGTGTTATGTTATTTTAAGTATTGAGGTCTTGTATTTACTAAATTATTTTTACCAACCGATTTTCAACATCTAAATATCTTCTTAAAACCTTTTTATGTGGGTCTATTAGAAACAGTCTCTACGTACAGTCATATGCATAGTGGTAAGACTACCTACATCTATATCTCCTTAGATTTTGTGAAAGTGGGACCCACACTGAGAGCTATTGTTGTTATTATTGTTGTAGTAACCTTTTAAAAATTGGTTTCAACCTTTTTAAAATTCAACTAAGGTTCTTGTTTGGGTCTTAGAATACCAAGAATTGATTCAACTTTCGAGTTGTGATTCTTCTGCAACACCAATTAATTGCTAAGCTTTTACCCTCCATCTCTTTTTTGTCTGACCCTATTTTGTTCAAGTTTGGCTTCTAATTATGAATTTTCAACATCCTCTTGAAATCTTTTGAGTAAGTTCAAATTGATCCCTAACATCAATTCCAGCTCATTCATTCTAGTTTCCCTCTGGTCATGGCCTTTTTTACTTTATTTTGGATCACTTTACCAATATGATGATTGGGTTTCTTGTTACTCCGCCATCACACACACACACACACACACACACACACACACACACACACAGGGAGAGAGGGAGAAAGAGAGATACCGTTATGTGAAATTTACACATTGTCGTTTAAATAGTACAATTCTACATGAATAATAAAGTGGCATTCAGGATTTAAACAGTACAATTATATTAGATAGTAAAGTAGCATTAAGGATTTTTAATATTAAATGAATTATATACTATTTAAAATGTTCTCACTTCACCTCTTATGCTATTGTATTTTTAGTAACGCACTCAACCTACACATGCGCGCATCTGCACGTGCACACATATGCATAGACTCATCAAATAGACAAAATAACCTATACTATAATATGAGTTTGTGTGTGTGTGTGTGTGTGTGTGTGTGTGTGTGTGTGTGTGTGTGT
>JACYFF010019584.1:16036858-16060029 GCA_017589665.1 Selenicereus undatus
TGTGCAATAACTAACCAAAGAATTTTATGAAAATATTAGACTCACATACTACATTTTAAGAAACAAAAATTTATCATTTTTATTTTCTTTCATAATATTGTGACAATCCTAAACAAATCACATTTCAATAGGTCTTGCATATTTATTTTTTAGGTTTGTCTCCTTATAACATTGTTTTTCCTTTTTTAATAGCTTTGTTTTATCCATTTTCCTTTTTTTTGCTTCACTTTTATTGGAAAGCAATTTAGACATCCTTGTACGGCAGTTATTATGAATTCAAGTCCTTGATGAATAGCAAACAAGAACTTTGGCTCCTTATAAAGGTGTTAACTCTGCAAAATTGCAATATAAGCTGAAATCTACATTAATTCTAAATCTTAAATTTTAAATATGAATTATGACAACACCAATCACCAAAATGGTTTATGAGAATTTCATACTTTTTTCTAACTTGTAATTTGAGGTTGTTGAACTCATTTTGAGTATATTGTTGGCAAATAATTGATGTTTTGTTTTTCAGTTCCTTCTAACTCCAAATTTCTTCGGTTTCTAGCAATTTTTTTTTATGTAAATGCATCTAACTCCTTCAAGCTCATTCGAATTCCTTTCTTTCAGTTGAAAAGAACATGCTTTTGTATAGGATGGGTATTCTTATGAAAGAACTGGTGAAGAATAGATACCATTGAATTTTCATTCCTTTAAATGAATGCTTTGGTTCTTGCTTGGTTGAAGGCTATTGCTTTAAAGATAAGTGAATCCTTTTATTCAATGATACTTGGGCATGTTTTGTTCATTTTGAACTACCACAAGAGTTCTAGAGGCTGCTTTTTAAAGATTAAGTTTACATTTACGACATCCTTAATATTTTGGGATATTGGACGCTAATATACTGTACTTTGGGGGTATTGGACAATAATACTCCCAACATTGAACTTGGACGTCCGTGCACCACACTATGGGCCTATTTACTGTTTGTATACCAAGAGCGATTTCGAAGGTGTTTTATCAATGTAATGCAACAATTTTACAATGGTGTGCAATTGCATATGTCTAAAATTCAAGAATTTGCAAGTGTATGCAATGATATATGTTGAATATGCACTTACATTACCAACTAAAAATACCTTTAAAATGTTCTTGGTATATAAACAATAAATAGGCCCATTGTGTGGTGCACGGACATCCAAGTTCAAAGTTGGGAGTATTATTGTCCAATACCCCCAAAGTACAGTATATTATCGTCTAATATCCCTAATATATTTTCATATAAGTTATGGGTATCAGTAAGTGTAGTTTGGTTTTTGTTAAAGCATCAGATAATGTTGACGAAGAAAAAAAGTCTTCTAGGGTGGCACTGGTTGATTCAGCTAGTAAAGTAGTCTAATCCCGTATTTAGTAGTTAAACCTTTTGTTGCTTGTTCAGAAGATATTGGTGATGTGGGGTATGATTCTTTTTTGCTCTTTCCTTGACAATGTAGAAGACATTACATGGGTTATGAGTTCTAGTTAGAGGTAACATCTAGCTGGTTAATCCTAAACTAGACCAGCCTAGAACGTCCAAATCGTTTTTAGGTGGTTAGGTCCGAACTTTCAACAAAATGGGCTGCGATCAGCCTAAGGCTGAACGATGAACCTCATGAGATGACCTGTTTATAGAGCCCAACCCAAGACCACTCCATAGCGCAGAACTGAACTGTCCCGTGCAAAGAACCCAATAAAATTTTTGAAATTTCCCATGCTCCTGTAAACATTATTTATAAACTTTTTAAAGGGAATAATTTTATGAAATATTTTAAAATATATAAAAATTTAAGAAAACATATTTTAAAATACTCACAAAAGACTTTTAAAAATTTTTTTAGAGATTTTAAATTGAAGTTTTCAAAATATTGTAAATTAGATTTATCAATATTCTTTCAAAAATAATTTTATAAAATATTTTAAAATTATAAAGAATTTAAAAATAGCAAATATGTTGAAATACTAACAAAAAAATGAAGTTTTTTTAAACAAAATTACGATATATCTTGAAACCAAGTAGCAGTATTTCACCCAATCCAAAAATCGAACCAAGCTTACCCTTTAAGTTGAATTGGCTCAGACCACTAGAAATGTGGTTCGATTTGGTTGAATGAGTTTAGGACCAATCCAATCATTTAGTCTAGCCTAATTAGGCCCAAACCAACACACTTGTCTCCTCTAGGTCTAGTCATACTTCTACTGAGGGTGATGCTTTTGTAGTAAGGGCTAGCCATTAGACCTGTCAATCTGGGTAGGCAAATAGAACACGAGTTAAGTGTGTTTTCATTTTAGGCAAGTATAGGTTGAGTGTACTGTTGATTCGAGTAGAATACTAGTTGAAAGTATTTTGGTTATGCAGGTTTAAAGGGTCAAGAACGCCACCTATTTTACTATCCTGTCAAACAAATAAGATTCACTATCGATGCTTAAGTTATCCAAATGCAAATCTAATTCATCATTGCTATTTCACAATGATTACCCAATGTATATTTCTAAAGACTTACCATTGATTAAAAAATGAAAAAATAGCTACTTATACATCTATAAGTCCACAAAATAGTAACTATATTGTTGAAATGCACAAGCTCCCAATATAGGAATACAATTTACCTACAATGCACATTAAACAAAGTACAAAAGCTACCTACTAAATTCATCCTTAGAACATAAGTGAAGTCATGAAGAAGCAAATATATGATTAATGGAAAAACTACACTGGGAGTTTGTTGTTGTTGTTGTTGTGGAAAAACTATAGAGGTATCCTCAATTTATTGTAAAATATTTTAAGGGCCCTCTGTTTTGATAACTAATTATAAGGTATCCTGTCTTTTGTGGTAACTAGTAAAAAGGGCCCTATTCACTATCCACTTATATTGCATAAACACCCTAAACTTTTCATATTTGCAAATCTACCCTCAATCCTTAAAAACTTACTTTCGAAAAATCTAAATTTGTGTATGTGATATTTTGCTCACTAGTACTACTCGAAGCCCTCTTCCAATTGGTATCAGAGCTACTTAACCAAAAATAATTAAGATAATTAAGCTAATTAATAATTAATTAAGCTAATTAACTATGATTAATGCTTGAATTATCACCTGCTTGTCCTGGGCCAAATTATTCACATATTGTTCACTCAACGGAATGCCCTTCTCCAGTAGCACCTCAATTAAAATATATCACTAATATAGTATTAGAATTAAAAGAAGAATTAACAAAAATAAAGACTGAAGTTAAGGAGTTTAAGAAGCAATTATATGTAATTCACCTTTCTCTAGTTAACGAAGTTAGGCATAGTGGAAAAGCTACCTCCAGCATTAGTACTCCATTTTAGCATAAATATCATTTCTAAAATCCAAAAAACAAAAATCCAATTCCTTTGCTTGATATAAAAATCCAAAAAGAAGTAGGAGAAAAATTAGATGAAAAATCGACTGAAAAAGCAGAAAAAGAAGAAGGTGATGGAGTATAAGCAGTATACTCTTGAAGAATTATAGAATATGTTCAAGAAAGAACAAAATTCGGAAGAGTTAAATAAAATCATGAGCGCAATTAGTGATAAACACGAAGTATTATCTGATAATAATGAAGAGACTAATAATGTCCAATTAGAAAAAGAAATATATCAGCAGATGAACATTATTAAACTTGAGGATCTTAATGTGTTACCTTTAGAACAAATTAGAAGAAAATTGGATACAAAAATATGTGAAAATGACTATTGAAGTCTTGAAGATAAGATTAATGAAATTGGAGAAGAACTTGACTTAGGTGAAATATAGACCAATCTGATTAACAATTTTGTCCCTAAACCTGAAAAGTTTGGTGAACCTTCTAAAAGAAATACTTATTTTATAAGACCTAGATACGTTCCAACAGGACGTACAACTAATTTTTTTCTTCGGATTTATCCCAAGGAAAACTACGACCTTTAAAGAAATTGGTCTTACTCTAATTAGTCAAACGGAAAACATCTTAAATATAGATAGAGCTCGTAATAGACAAGTAATATTTGAACATTGGAAAAGAAGTATGAATAGTATTTTAAACCGAAACACTACATGGACTGCTACAAATTTTCTAAACTACATTGAACATAGTTTTCCTGGCACTGTAGCTAACTAGTATGATTCAATAAATGAAGACGGTAAAAATACATTAAGAATAATGAAAACACCAGCTGTTATGTTCAAAAATCTATGTAAGGAAATTGAAATTGAATTTATCGGAGCTAAACTTGATTCTGAAGAAAAGACGAGAGAATGGCAGAGAAAGATTAATAATATAGAATTATGGGATATGAAATATCTGAAAAATTATATTACTAAATTTAGTCAATATTATTACAAAATTAGGTATAATGAAACTAATCTTGGTATGTTCTATGACAAATTGCCATATCCTATAAATTTCATAATTAATGAAAAGTACATTGCATAGCTTGAAAGAGTAGATGTCATTGATACCCTTGGATCAAGAATCTCTTATTTAAGAAAATAGGTCAATGATAAATGTCTTGATCTCCAAAAACAAAATAAAATTAAGAAGCAATTCCTCACTTGCTGGGATTCGTTCACCAATGGGGAACAAAACTTGAAAGGGGAAGAAGAAGAAAAATATATGTGAAAAAGAGCTTTAATAAGCAAAGGGGATATAAATATAAAAGATAATATTATAACAAACCAAGTCCTAAAAAATGAAGATTTTTTTAGGAAAGCAACATATTGTCCTGTAGGGAAAAGCAATTGTAAATGTTGGGCATACGGAGAAGTAGGACATTATGCAAATGAATGCAAAAATAGAAAGAATAACAAGCTTATCAAGACCTTAGGTAACCTAGAATATGTTGAGCTTAGTGAAGATGAGGCATTAAACCTAGCCCTAAGTAACAACAAAGGAATTGTTGAAGTTATGTTGGACAACGAATAAGAAGAAAGTGATTATGAAGAAACAAGTCATATGACGGAAAGTGGCTCGACTAGTCTTGGTGATCTTCAAGGAGAAGAGTTTGTTGTAGATAATGATAAAGAAGAAGTCAAAGGAGATTGAGTCCTTCCCATAATTCAAAAAGATATGATCTATAAAAAATTAATCTTTCAATTAAAGAGTAAGTATGTATGCAAGATGATGGAAGGAGATTTAGAGATAAAAAACTGTAAGTATGAAGTGGGAGAAGTGAATCTCATTCATTGGGAAAACATCCTTAGGCATAACAAAGATAAAAAATATAGGTATATCCATGTTAGAAGTGTCCAAGTCCAAATCACTCCATTACAATATTATGGCAAATATATTGATTTTTAAACTTTGTTCTATGATACTAGGCATACGAAATTCAATAATCAATTACCGTAGGGATAAAGACTAACTTATGTAATGGATCGGTAGGATTCAATTGTCGACTTGGGTATTATGTGAGTCTAAAGGATAAGTTTGCTGAAAATTTCCTATCCCTTAAGATAAAAACAATTGGAATGGACATGAAAATAGGAGGATATCCATTAAGAATATTTTAGAAAATTATCTACAAATTAGATAACACTATATATCCAAAGACTAAGGTCACCATGATAGAGGCAGAAAAATTTGAAAGTCCCCTATGCAAAAGATTAAGAGGATTAAATCCAATCCACGGAAGATAAAGATTGATGGATCATGGATATCTAGCTTTGTCAACCCTACAAAAATCGATAAGAAAAACGTGATAAAAATTAATGAGAATGATAAAATTACCATTAAACCCCAATTATTAAGAAGCACGAGTACAAGATCAGACTGGGGAGAAGCATCTTCATCGGCTAAAGTAGAGCTTAAAGAAGATGATATAATTAGCATGACCAGTGAAATAAGTAGAATAAGTTTTGAACCCGCAAGGCACAGAGTAGACCGAAGTATGACTGCAGATAGAAAGGTCGTTGTGTACAAAACAAGAACTATTAGTGAACAAATCTATGAAGATGAATTAGCCAAATGGAGATTTGCTAAGAGGCTACTAGTATATATCCTAGTAAGATCTACATCCCAATAAGCATATGCTTAGATGGATATAATAAATATGAGTTGTATGCTTACATAAATAACGGTTGTTCTGTATGCTTTGGAAAAATATCATTATTTTCAGAATTTATGTGGCAAAAGATAAAAAATCATTTACAAGTAAAGATAGCTGATAATGGCATTATGAGCCGTAATGAGGCAATAGAAGGGTTATCCATAGAATTAAGAGGACTCTAATGCATTATACTAGTTCTATGGGCTACTCATCAACCATCTCATGATATGATCATTGGAAATAATTTTCAGAGATTATATTCTCCATGCACATAGACCATAAACCAAATTATATTCACAATTAGTGGTCACTCAGTTCCCATTGAAAAATTAAGCAAGGCTTATACTTATCAAAAAATTGAGTTTACATGTAGCGAGCGTGGTGAGAAGATAACGCCTGCACAACGTGAGGTAGCACTGACAATCTCACTACTGGAGTTATCTATTAAAGAGTAGATCGCGGAATAACAAGAGCAATTATGTAAAGAACTGTTAAGTCAAAAATCATGCATTGTTTTAATAAGTATTTTGATTATATTATATATATTATTTCGACTAATTTACTTTATTTTATATATTTTTCAGGTTAAGCATTAGTAAAATAAAGAGGAGAAGAGAAGACGTCAAAGTGCGGATTTTACATGCTAAGCTATCAAGTCGGTCTAAAAATAATGATTTATGGAAAAATATTATTTCCATAACGATTTATTTGGATTAGGATTACAAAAGTAGTACTCCTAATTGAAGAGAAGCTAGAAGACTTGGAAGAGAAGCAGTCTAAGAAAAAAAAACCCTAATAGCTAATACTATTAAACCTTCACACCAATCCTTTTTCCCTCATCATAAGATAATCAGTTTATCACCACCACGCCTCACACACGCACCAGCCTCATCTTCTACGCCTCATCACCAAATCTCATCATCATCATCACGCCCCAACACCCACACCTGACCACCTTCACACATCATCCCCTTACCTTCATTAATCATCATCATATTCTTTAATCTCGCCAACATATCTTCATGCATAACCCTACCACCTTCAGACCTCACCACATGCCACAGCTCCATCGTCATCATCGATCATCATCTTCATCATTCGATCGTCATACCAAGTAGTAGTGTGCTACTTCTCCCATTCTTTTTATTTTTATTTGGTTTGATTTTGCTAAGTTTAGTCGTCAACTAAACATGAATTATTTAGTTAAAGTGTGTAATTTAATTTTTAATATGAGTGAGTAATTTCCTTGTGCTTAGTATAATCTATTTGAAACCATGCTAAATTAATTATTTTGAAACACGTTTTATGCTTTATTGTATAGTTGATTTTTATTCATGATTCAATAACGATTAGTATCTATTGTCATAATATTCGTGTTATATTAAGTAGAATGCATGCTATTTAGTTTAATACGAATTTATATGATATGTTAAAAGGCTTTAATATGTAAAAGTTGTAGTCTTTTAAGCATTAGTATCACCCTAATTAATCATGGAAGGCTCAAACCTATCTCTTTTAATTAGATAATCGTTATAGATATTTGTTAAATCAATTTGCTGGTAAATTGATTACAAGGCGTCAGATGATGTTTTTCTAATACATAATGCTCTAATTTGATTAAATTCTTGCCCTGGTGTGAGGGTTATCAAAACTAGTAGGGTTTATATTAGGGTTCGACCTAAATAAACTATAATATATGGAAAAACGGGGAAGATTCGCTGGTGGATATCTTATACAGTCTAACGATCATGGATAAAATTTATTTGTGTGTTGATGATAAATATTAATTTGCATGGTGGATATAGATTATGCTAAGTATTTTTCATAAATTTGGTATCTTTGATAACTATTTGTTGCTTTTTAGTTAATTTCTCTAGTTTGTCAATTTTAATCCCTAAATTTATAAGCTTTAATATAAATTTCGTTTACCCCCCCCCCCCCGAAAGAGTAGTCTTTCAGGAGTGTATTGGTAATATTAGATCAGTTAGATTTTTACTTTTCGCGTGATTATAATTTTCGGATTTAAGTTATATTCTGTTTTGCCGTTTAATTACCGGTTTGTTAGAAATTAGGTTAAAAATAGTTTCTTTTGTGTTTTCTCATATTTTAGTCCATTCTGGGGTTTATATAGTGTCCTACTATGCCTCTATTTAATTTCGGAATGTTTGGAAATTATTTGATTATTTTTCAAAATTATTTCGTGAATTGGATATGTGTAGGTTTTATTTTGATAAATATGAAAATTACGTTTTTAATTTTTATTTCATCTTTTTTAGGTTTTGTTAAGTCCAGAGAATTATATCCTAAAGTCTGGGCAATTTTGTTATTTAATTTCGTATTTATATTAGTGCAGTTTATTTTTTCTCTAATTTCAGATGTTATTTTCTATTTTCATTTTCTGGAGTTAATTTTCTGTTTTAATTTTGCTGAATTATTTTACATATGATTTTGAAGTCATAAATGTATAAAATTGCAGAATATTACTTTGGATTACTTTTTTTAATTTTTAATATTAATTTTCTGCTTGTTATTTTCTGTTTTAATTTTCAATTGAATATTGTTTTATTATTTCTGTTTTTATTTTCCAGCTTATTTAGGATAGCTATTTACAATTTTATTTTCAGAATTAAATTCAGAATATTTAGGAGCAATAATAAGTATTTTTTTTCCAGATTTTTACTTATTAAATTGGATTTATTTTAGTAATATAAAGAGAAGTTATAATAAATTAAAGTAGTAAAATCATTTAGAATTAAACTAGCTTATTGACATAATCTTTCCTCATGGGATCGATCCCTACTTTCCTATGATATAAATATTATTTATAAATCGAAGTAGTGGTTTAATTTATAACTCTATGACAAACTTTACAAATTTTGGCGCTGTTGTCGGGTAAAGAAAATAAAATCATTAGTTTACTTCTTTTTAAGTTTTCTACTTTTATTGTTTTGTTTTAACTCTAGTATTTTATTTTTGTATTTTCCTTTAATTTATGAAATTAAGGAGTGGTAATGAGATTGGAGAAGACAAGGAGCAAACGTTGGAAGCTAAAAACAAACAAGGTGATCCTGAACCAGTAAGTCTTAAAACTAAAGAGGTAAGAATATCTACTCTTCGAGAACTTGCTGCCCCTTATCTAGAAGCCCAACCTGTGTCCATTATTTATGATGTATTAGATAAACCTCTAAAACTAAACTCTAGATTCATCAATCTGCTACCCAAATTTCGCGGATTAGCTGGTGAGGACCTATACCGTCATATTAGTGAATTCCTTATCACATGCACAGGTATGGTGTCTAAAGAGATTCTTGAAGACCAAATTAGGTTGAGAGCCTTTCCTTTTTCTTTGCTTGGTAATGCTAAAGATTGGTTGTATTACATGCCTGCTGGATCATTCTCTACATGAACTGCATTGCATAAATTATTTTTAAAGAATTTTTCCCCAGCATCCCGAATTGGATCAATTAGGAAGGAAATATGTGGCATCAAATAAATAAATAGGGAAACTTTTTGTGAGTATTGGAAAAGATTTAATAAACTGTGTGCTAGTTGTCCCCAACATCAAATAACTGAGCAGTTGTTGATTCAATACTTTTATGAAGGGTTGCTTCCTATGGATCGTAATATGGTTGATGTTGCTAGTTGGGGGGGCTCCAATTAATAAGACAGCAGCAAAGGCTAGAGATTTATTTAATTTAATGGCCCAAAATACTCAATAGTTTGGTGCTAGGGAGTCACAAATTAAAAGGGTTAATAAGATTGGCTCTAGCTCATCTGTAGAGAGTCAATTATCTCACATCACTGCTATATTAAACAAGATAGTTACCGGGGGAGTACAAAAAGCAGTCATATGTGGAATTTGTTGTCTAGAGGGGCATCCTATTGATGCATGTCCTACACTTCAAGAGGGGAATATTAATGTTGTCTATTCTAACCAAGGTCAAAGGAGGTATGACCCATATTCTAACACCTATAATGAAGGATGGAGAGACTACCCTAACAATAGGTATGACCCTAAAACCAACCCGCCTGGTTTTGACTAAACATCTCGTCAACCTTCTAATCAGGATATGACCAACTTCCTACTAGAACAAGTCCTTAAGAAGATGGATGATAGGTTCCAAAATGTGGAGACAACTCTTAAGCGGTTAAAGAGAGACAGACTGCAACTAATACCATAGTTAGCAACTTGCAGGCTCAAATGCAAAATAGGTTACCATCTCAGCCTTACCCTAACCCCAAGGAGAATGTTAGTGCCATGACACTTAGGAGTAGGAAAGAGCTAGAAGAACCTAGGAAGAGTAGAGAAGTTGAGCATGAGTTAGAGGTCAAAGAAGTTGAACTAGAGTTGGATAAAGATTCTAATCTAACTACTAAGGAAATAGGTGAGAAGAAAAGAGAACCTTTTAAGCCAATCCCACCCTTTCCCAGTAGGTTTCGGAGCCCTACTTCTAAGGTGAATGAGGCTAACTAAGAGATCTTAGAGACATTTAGGAAGGTAGAGATCAACATACCTCTCCTTGATGCCATTAAACAGGTGCCTCTCTATGTTAAGTTCTTGAAAGAATTGTGTACTACTAAAAGAAAGTTAGTAGGTAATGAAAAGGCAAGTGTGGGGAAAAATGTGTCTGTAGTTTTTCAAAGGAAACTTCCCCCTAAGTACAAAGACCTAGATGTGTTTTCTGTTCCTTGTAAAATAGAAAACCTTTACTTCGATAAAGCTATGCTTGACTTGGGTGCTTCCATTAATGTTATGCCTAGGTCTGTTTATGATAAACTGAACTTAGAAGAGTTAAAGAAAACTATTATAGTGATTCAGTTAGCTGATAGGAGCAGTACTTATCCAGATGGAGTTTTAGAGGATGTCTTAGTCCAAGTGAATGAGCTTGTGTTTCCTGCTGATTTTTATATGATGAACATGGGTGATGCATGTCATGATATTCCTATCTTGCTTGGTAGGCCATTTTTGAAAACAGCTAGGACTAAAATTGATGTGCATGAATGAGCATTAACCATGGAATTTGATGGTGAAGTGATTAAATTTAATATTTTTGATGCCATAAGATTTCCTGCTGATGTGAATTACGTGTATGCACTTGATGTTATTGATGAGTTGTCCTAAGATATTTATGACTTGTCTCATGAAGATGAATTGTTTACTATGCTTACTAAGAGTCTTGATCATGCTGAGTTTCAAAGAGTGCCCTACCAGGTTAATGATAATCTAGTTGATGTGATATGGTCTTTATTCCACTTGCAAGTGCATAATGGGCCTAATAGGCTTGAATTGCCCGAAAATCATGCTAAATTGCTTCCCTCTAGCATTTCACCCCCTAAACTGGAATTAAAACCTTTACCTGATAATTTGAAGTATGCTTATTTAGGGGATAATGAGACTTTGTCTGTCACCATCTCTAGTGCACTTACCCTTGACCAAGAGGAAAAACTTGTTAAGGTGCTTAGAGAACATAGCAAAGCAATAGGGTGGACTTTAGTAGACCTCAAGGGACTTAGCCCTACTTTATGCTCACATAAGATCACATTAGAGAAAGATGCTAAGCCTAAGAGGGATCCTCATAGGAGACTTAATCCACCTATGATGGAGGTAGTCCAAAAAGAAATTCTTAAGTGGCTAGATGATCGCGTAATATACCCTATTGTTGATTCTGAGTGGGTTAGTCCTATCCATGTGGTTCCTAAAAAGGCGAGAAAAACAGTAGTGCAAAACAAGAAAGGTGAGTTGATACCTACTAGAGTCCAGAGTGATTGGAGAGTGTGCATTGACTATAGAAAGCTTAACAAAGCTACTAAAAAGGACCATTTTTCATTGCCTTTTATGGACCAAATGTTAGAGAGATTAGTCGGGAGGTCACATTATTGCTTTCTAGATGGTTATTTAGGTTATATTCAGGTCCCTATAGCTCCTGCAGATCAGGAAAAGACCACTTTTACCTGTCCTTTTGGCACCTATGCTTTTAGAAGGATGCATTTTGGTCTATGTAATGCACCTGCTACATTTCAAACATGTATGATGAGTATCTTTTCCGATTTTATCACCAAAATTATGGAAGTTTTCATGGATAATTTTACTGTACATGGTGATTCATTTGATGAGTGCTTGCATCATCTTACTCTAGTGCTTAAGCGTTGTATTGAGACCAATTTAGTACTTAACTTTGAAAAGTGTCATTTCATGGTGGAGCATGGGGTAGTACTTGGACATGTGGTGTCATCGAGGGGATTAGAGGTAGATAAAGCAAAAGTTGGCATCATTAAGTCTTTACCCCATCCCAAGTGTGTCAAGGCTATGAAATCATTCTTAGAGCATGTAGGGTTCTATAGGAGGTTTATCAAAGATTTTTCTAAGATTGCTTCTCCTTTATGTGTCTTGCTTGCAAAAGATGCTTCATTTGATTTTAATGATGATTGTATGAGGGCTTTTGATCAGTTGAAGTTGAAATTGACTACTTCACCTATTGTGCAACCCCCAAATTGGGTCTTACCTTTTGAGTTAATGTGTGATGCTAGTGATAATGCAGTGGGGGCAGTTTTAGGTCAAAGAGTTGGGAAAGTACCTCATGTGATTTACTATTCTTCTAGAACTCTTGACTCTGCACAGTGTAACTGCATCACTACAGAAAAGGAGGTGTATACTGTTGTTTTTGCTCTTGAAAAGTTCCGTCCTTACTTGTTGGGTGTGAAGGTTATTGGTTACTCTGATCATTCTGCTCTTAAACATCTGCTAGTAAAGAAAGATTCAAAGCCCATATTGATTAGATGGATGTTACTATTGTAGGAGTTTCAATTGGAAATTAAAGATAAACTTGGAGCTAAGAACTTAGTTGTTGACCATCTTAGTAGACTGGAAATAGGGGAAAGTGGTAGTCCTTTTAGTGATTGTTTTCCAGATGAGACTTTGTATGCTGTCAGTAGTAGATTACCTTGGTATGCTGATATTGTGAACTATATAGTCACCACAACTTTTCCCATTGATTTGTCTAGAGTTGAAAAAGAAAAGATAAGAGCTTAATCTAAATACTATGTTTGGGATGAGCCATACCTATGGAAATTTTGTAGTGATCAGATAATCAGGTCTTGTGTTGATGACAGTGAAATTCATTCTATTCTAACCTTCTGTCATTCTTCAGAAAGTTGGGACATTTTGGACCCAAAAGAACAGCACATAAAGTTCTTGAGTGTGGATTTTATTGGCCTACTATTTCTCGTGATGCTTATGATTTTTGTAAAAGATGTGAAGCATGCCAAAAGATTGGAAATTTATCAAGAAGGAATCAAATGCCCTTATATAATGTTTATGTTTGTGAAATTTTTGATGTGTGGGGTATTGATTTCATGGGACCCTTCCCGCCTTCTTTTGGGTACACTTACATTCTTGTACTTGTTGATTATGTGTCCAAATGGGTAGAAGTTGTAGCTACTGGAGCTGATGATGCTAAAACTGTGGTGAAACATATTAAATCTCTCATTCTGCATAGATATGGAGTACCAAGAGTAATCATCAGTGATATGGAGACTCATTTTTGTAATAAAACTTTAGGTGCCTTGTTAGCCAAATATCATGTGACTCATATGGTATCTACTAGTTATCACCCCCAAAACAAATGGCCAAGTTGAAATCTCTAATAAAGAAATCAAGGGCATACTTGAAAAAGTAGTTAGGCCAAACAAAAAAGATTCGAGTCTTAGGCTAGATGAGGCTCTTTGGGCTTACAGGACTGCATACAAGATCCCTACTGGTATGTCACCTTATAGGTTAGTCTTTGGAAAGCCAAGTCATCTTCCTATTGAGATAAAACATAAGTCATATTGGGCTGTGAAGCAATTTACTCTCAACTATGAGTTAGCAGGAAGAGAACGTAAATTGCAGTTGCAGGAATTAGAGGAGATTCGCTTGGAAGCCTATGACAATTCAGTCATTTACAAAGGTAAAGCCAAAGCATTTCGTGATGCTAAATTTGTCAGAAGAGACTTTCAGGTAGGTGAGAAAGTACTGTTGTTCAATTCAAAACTGCGACTCTTTCCTAGTAAGTTAAATTCAAGATGGCTTGGACCGTTTGAGGTAGTAAAGACTTATCCACGTGGTGCTGTTGAGATTAAAAGCCTATCCACTAACAAAATTTTCAAAGTGAATGGACATAGGTTGAAACATTTCAGGGATGGAGACTCTATGAATTTTATTGAAGAAATCACTCTAGAGGATCCATGAGCTTCATGACGTCGAGCCAACGACTGTAAACAAAGGCACTGGTTGGGAGGCAACCCAACGTTTTTTAAGGAAGTACCCATTTAATTTTACTTTTATTTTCGTTATTTCTATCTTTTTGCATGCATTAGGGACTATGCATAGATTAAGTGTGGGGAGGGTGTATCGTGCATTTAATTCCTGCAGTATTTATTCTTGAAAAAAAAAGCGAGTTAAAATTTTTTTTTTCTTATAAATAATGCATGATATGAGTTTATGCTAAGGTTGTTTGCTTAAATTTTTTAAATTTTATTAGCTATTTGTAGTTTATTCTTCTATGAGTGAAGACTTATAAGCATGTTAGCTGTCGCTCAGAGAAGTTTGAGTTGATCCTCATATATCTCTTTTATGAGTAGCTGTTATGATTATCTATCTTATTTGGTTATGTTATATAGCCGCTTTAGAAGCAATAAAAATAACCTAACCCATTTCCTAGACTATTGAATTAGTAGAATAATTCATTAAAATTGTGACTTTTCTTGTCTTAAAAAAAGTGAAAAAAAAGGAAAGGAAAAAAGGTTAGATTACCAACATGGGTAGGAAGAAATGGCTCGGTATCTTTTCCCCTTAAGTTTAAGTCTCAAGTTGAGCCTTATGTATGGAGTAGCCCATGATTGGGAGAGTCATGCCCCTTTTTGGGCCGATCAATGGCTCGCACCAAACTAATAGTCAATAAAAAATAATGATGAGAATAAATTATTTGCTCCAGCACCTCTATTCGGGTGAGTGTGAGACAGTGATTGTTTAATTTTTAAGACCCTATATGGGCCTCGAATATGTGCGCAAGTGGAGTTCGAAAAAAATAAAAAGAAGAAAAAAAATTGCAAGGCAAGTTAGAATCAATTTCAATGAGTTATTCCTTCTAGTTCAATTGTCTTTATAGCCATTTATTGAACTTGTTACTTCATTAAGGAAATGTTGTGAGGTTGATAAAGAAACTCTTTGATGGTAGTTGGATATCTAGTAGTTATTCACTTGTTGGAGGAAAAACCAATTAATTTTCAATAAAACTGTTTCTAAAGCAAGCCAATGCCTAATATGAATATCATAGTTATGCATGACTTTATAAGAAAGAAAGAGTGTCAGTTTTTAGATCGAGTCTAAGATTTCTTTATAGGAGGATGTCCAAAGTCTAAGTATGGGAAAATTTGTTAAGTCAAAATTCATGCATTGTTCTAATAAGTATTTTGATTATATTATATATATTATTTCGTCTAATTTACTTTATTTTATATATTTTTCAAGTTAAGCATTAGTAAAATAAAGAGGAGAAGAGAAGACGTCGAAGTGCGGATTTTACATGCTAAGCTATCAAGTCGGTCTAAAAATAACGATTTATGAAAAAATATTATTTTCATAATGATTTATTTGGGTTAGGGTTACAAAAGAGAAGCAGTCTAAGAAAAAAAAACCCTAATAGCTAATACTATTAAACCTTCATGCCAATCCTTTTTCCCTCATCATAAGATAATTAGCTTCATCACCACCACACCTCACACATGCACCAGCCTCATCTTCTACGCCTCATCACCAAATATCATCATCATCATCATCACACCTCAACACCCACACTTCACCACCTTCACGCATCATCCCCTCACCTTCATTAATCATCATCTTCTTCTTTAATCTCACCAATATATTTTCACGCATAACCCTACCACCTTCAGGCCTTATCACACGCCATAGCTCCATCGTCATCATCGATCATCATCTTTATCATTCAATCATCATACCGAGTAGTAGTGTGCTACGTCTTCCATTCTTTTTATTTTTATTTGGTTTGATTTTGATGAGTTTAGTCGTCAACTAAACATGAATTATTTAGTTAAAGTGTTTAATTTAATTTCTAATATGAGTGAGTAATTTTCTTGTGCTTCGTATAATCTATTTGAAACCATGCTAAATTAATTACTTTGAAACAAGTTTTATGCTTTATTGTATAGTTGATTTTTATTCATGATTCAATAACGATTAGTATCTATTGTCATGATATTCGTGTTATATTAATTAGAATGCATGCTAGTTAGTTTAATACGAATTCATATGATAGGTTAAAAGGCTTTAATACGTAAAGGTTATAGTCTTTTAAGCATTACTATAACCCTAATTAATCATGGATGGCTCAAACCCATCTCTTTTAATTAAATAATCGTTATAGATCTTTGTTAAATCAATTTGCTGGTAAATTGGTTACAAAGCGTTAGATGATGTTTTTTTAATACGTAATGCTCTAGTTTCATTAAATTTTTGTGCTGGTGTGAGGGTTATCAAAACTAGTAGGGTTTATATTATGGTCGGATCTAAATAAACTATAATATAAGGAAAAAAGGGGAAGATCCACTGGTGAGTCTTCTACAGTCTAACTCATAGATAAAATTGATTTGTGTGTTGATGATAAATATTAATTTGCATGGTGGATACAGATTATGCTAAGTATTTTTCATAAATTTGGTATCTTTGATAACTATTTGTTGCTTTTTAGTTAATTTCTCTAGTTTGTCAATTTTAATTCCTAAATTTATAAGTTTTAATATAAATTTCATCTACCCCCCCCCCAAGAGTAGTCTTTTAGGAGTGCCTTAATAATATTAGATCAGTTAGATTTTTATTTTTAGCGTGATTATAATTTTTGGATTTAAGTTATATTCTGTTTTGCCGTTTAATTACCGGTTTGTTAGAAATTAGGTTAAAAATAGTTTCTTTTGTGTTTTTTCATTTTTTAGTCCATTATAGGGTTTATATAGTGTCCTAATCTGCCTATATTTAATTTCGAAATTTTTGGAAATTATTTGATTATTTTTCAGAATTATTTCGTGAATTGGATATGTGCAGGTTTTTATTTCAATAAATCTGAAAATTACGCTTTTAATTTTTATTTCATGTTTTTTACGTTTTAGTAAGTCCAGAGAATTATATCCTAAAGTCTGGGCAATTTTGTTATTTAATTTCGTATTTATATTAGTGCAGTTTATTTTTTCTCTAATTTCAGATGTTATTTTCTGTTTTCATTTTCTGGAGTTAATTTTCTGTTTTAATTTTTCTAAATTATTTTACATATAATTTTGGAGTCATAAATCTATAAAATTGCATAATATTACTTTGGATTAATTTTTGTAATTTTTAATATTAATTTTCTGCTTGTTATTTTCTGTTTTAATTTTCAACTAAATATTGTGTTATTATTTTTGTTTTTATTTTCCAGATTATTTAGGATAGCTATTTACTGTTTTATTTTCAGAATTAAATTCAGAATATTTAGGAGCAATAATAAGTTTTTTTTTCAGATTTTTACTTATTAAATTGGATTTATTTTAGTAACATAAAGAGAAGTTATAATAAATTAGAGTAGTAAAATCATTTAGAATTAAACTAGCTTATTGACATTTGCTATAAATATTATTTATAAATCAAAGTAGTGGTTTAATTTGTAACTCTACGACAAGCTTTACTAGAACTCTAATATGATAATCCACTAAAATGTTGCAATAAAGATAAAACATTTGCTAAAATCAATTTATTAAACCCCAAAACTATTATTCAAGTTAAACAAATGGTGTATACACACCAAGGTATCTAGGAATTCGATAAACAAATCAAAGAACTTCTAGATAAAGGATTAATCAGGAATAGCAAAAGTCTTCACACAAGTCCTGCTTTAATGATAAGAAATCATGCAGAAGAAAAAAGAGAAAAAGCAAGAATGGTGGTCAATTACAAAAAGGTCAATGATAATACTGTTTTTGATGGTTATTATATTCCTAACAAAACAGTCCTTTTCAATAGAATTCAAGGAGCCTCTTGGTTTTCAAAAATGGGTTGCAAAAGTGAATTTTGGTAGATAAAAATGGATGAGGAAAACATTCCTTTAACTGCATTTAGTACCTCACAAGGATATCATGAATGGATAGTAATGCCATTTGGTCTTAAAAATGCACCTCAAATATTCCAAAGAAGCATGGATAACTTCGGTAAAGACTTTAATCATTGTTGCCTGGTTTACATTGATGATATCCTTATCTTTTCCAAAACCATAGAACAACACAAAGACGATGTCTTAGCTATCACCTACAAATGCATTGATCATGGTATCATACTTGAAAAGAACAAGTGCATCTATGCTAAACAAGAAATTGAGTTCTTAGGTCTAGAGATAAAAGTTGGACAAATCATTCTACAAAAACATATTTTGGAAAAAAATAGAGAATTTTCCTGAAAAGATTGAAGATAGGAAACAACTAGAAAGGCTTCTTGGATGCCTTACCTATGCTTCGGATTTCATTAAAGATTTAGCCAAACTAAGGAAGCCATTGCAGTAGAAAATCTAGAAAGAAGTAAGTTGGACATGGATCACTAATGACACAAAGATTGTTCAAAACTTCAAAAAGATGTGTAAAAATCTTCCTAACTTGCCTAATGAAGGAGATGATTTAGTTCTTGAGACAGATGCCAGCAATGAGCACTGGAGTGCAGTACTCAAAATCAAAGGAGAAAAACTCTGCAGATATTGTTGTGGAAGTTTTAAGCATACAGAATGCAAAGGAATACTTGGTTTTGTGAAAAAGAATTTATCAAATATGCAAGCATAAAGACGACTCATGCGTTGGCAATTATGGATTAACTAGTTTTCCTTCTCTAATGAACATATACAGGGATCGAGGAACTATCTGGCAGACATTCTAACTCAAGAACTCACTAATGTTGATTATCATAGCAGAACTCCTGCCGGAAAAGGAGGAAGTCCATAATGAAATGCCATTGTTACTAGAACGGATTTCTTCTTTTAGTAAAGTCTTTATTGATAATTTGAAATTCCATATAAAAAGTAGATCATGTTTTGGTCTACTATCTTTTGCCTACCTAATAACCCAAAGATTTTTCCTTCTACAGTTATAAGTTAATTACCTTAGATGTTCTTATGACATCCAAGAAAAAATAAGTTGCTATGTCCAAGAAAAATGGTTCAATGAATGGTATGCAACCTGCATCGATTATTATCATCATTATTCCTATGATATTTGGGACTCTTGGAGTACAACAATATACTTTCCAAATAGGTCTGGAGTTAGTGGTGTTAGTTTCTCGACAAATTCAATCTCTTCAAACGAACCTGTAATGAAAGCTTGGGAATACGGGATGACAATTTACTTTATGGAGTTCCTAGATCCAAAGTTTCCATTTTTCTCAACACTAACTAAATTCTAACAATGCATGTTCAAGAAGATCTATTGGATTTCTACATCTCCTGATGGTCCAACAAAAACCCCAAATAATAGATGTCTATATGTGGTGGTACATTGTGCACTAATTGAGTATGAAAACGGAAAAGTCAAAGTGGCTCATTATCTTGATTAGATAATTGATTTCGACGACCCCGAAGATCGACGACAAGAATGGAATATAGAATGTCGAGAATTAGTTACTGATCCTGCTTTAGCAAGAGCAATTGGATTTTTCAACATTTATCAACAGAGCTGAAGATTAATTGAATGAGGAAAAACACTAATGCATTGTGGAAATACTACTTTGCTTAACATAATGAGTTTAGCGAATATATGAAGATAGAGGAAGCTACTTCAGAAGATATTTTTAATTATCTTTTTGATGTTGAAGCTGGAAAATTGTTATCAGAAAAAGGAAAGAAATATCTTCTTGAACTATTCGAGAAATTGGATCCAAAGCATCTTCAATTACTTGAAGATTTTGATGATTGTCCAGATAATGATGATTTAGAAGATATAATTGGAGATAAAGGCATGCAGAATCAAAATAATGATAAGTCTTGTTATCATTAAAAGTTCTCTCTATTATTGTACTATTCTGACAAGTATTAGTTCTATAAAATAAAGCAGTTTACTGTAGCCATGTGAAAAATCAGTGTGAACTATAGACAATAGGGCATCCTATGTACGCCATCCCCTCTATAAAAGGAGAGGTCGAATGCTGAGAAGGGACACGGTCATTTGAGCATTCTTGAGTAAAAGAGAAGTTGAGATTCTCCTTTCTCAATAAGCAAGTATCTCTAATAATCTTAGCTTAAGTCTCTCTTCTAACTTTCCATTGTAATATTTCCACTTTCAAGCTTTCAATAAACGACGTTTTTTTAGTAGGGAACGTTATTCAATCGAACCTTATGTGTCAAATATTATAATTTCTTGATTAAAGTCTCATTATCCTTCAAAATGCTTAAAACTTAAACGGTCTGAGGTAAGAAATGAAACAGATCTGTGTTGTGCCTGATCTAACGAAGGTGGGGTTGAGATTAGTAATCTCTATAAACTAGATGCTAGAGGAACGCTGGAGTCTAACATCGACTAAGTTCAGGTAATGGTCGAAACTCTCTAATTAAGTTTTAATTATTTTGCTAAGCATGGTGGGTCATTAATCACAGAAAATATAATATTTATGATATAAGTTATAGACTGTAATAACTAGTACTGGCAAAGTAGTTATAAGAAGTTAAATCAATTAAAACAAAGCATATTTCCTATGTAGACCCTTAAAATAGCTTATTTGCGTAGTTCACCTAATCTAGGGGTCTTTCTACAATTTCTAAAAGTTCAAGGACTAAAATAATAAGAAAAAGGACCTAAAAATTAGTTACCTGAAAAAATAAGGTATCCCAGAATTAGATCTCAAATTACAGGGGCCTAAAAATAGTTACCAAAAAACTGAGGCACCTAAGAGTCACATATTGCATGATTAATTGTAGACTAAATTGTTTTACCAACGTCATAGTCAAGTGACTCAAATCATCCTTATAACATGCCACAAAGCGTAAAGTATAAAGTCTTAAAAAAAGCATATTATGGTACAAACATCCAATGCTTAGTTCAATGGCAAACTCCTGGCATTAATAACTAACTAATGTTAGAATCGCTAAATACCACTTGAGATCTGGATTCTAACTCCGCCTTTACTTCTTTCTACCAAAAATTCATCATTTTTGCATTGCAAATTCAGTCCAAAAGGAATATTTCAGTGGGCAAATACAATTGTTCCATTGGTTTTCATTACTAATGACACTACGAAAAGGTAAAAGCCGTAATTCCAGCTTCCACTATTTGCACCTTCAGCGGAAAAATTCCTCACTAATTACCACGGTACCTCCTCCCATGAGATCACTAGGCATAATTTGATAGGAAAATTTCCCACTACAACAATTGCAATGGGAAGTTTCCCACTGCGGTAAATACATTGAGAATTTTCCTACTATGTTACTACCCAAGGTGAAAATTTTACGAGAGGAAATTCAATAGGAAATTTTCCACCATATAAACAAATGATCCCTCCATTGTAGAGGCATCACACAATGTATACATCTCAAATTACACCAGATAGTACATATACAACTTTTCAACATCCCAAAAACACATACACTTGCCAGAATTGAAGTATATACTGTTGTGAATTTAGGATACTTAAATAACATCAAATACTGTGAAGCTACATGTCCCTCGACAATAGTACATACCCTTTTGCAACAAAATATATCCTTAATGATAAAATATATCATATAAGTAATGAATGTGTCAGGCCACAATATTGTTCCAAAATATACGTCCAAGCATATACATTAGCACTGTAAGTAACTAGAAATATTAGAGGTGACAATAGTAAAAGATTAGAAGAGCATAAGTCTATTTATCATGAGGGCACAAGTGAAACTCTTATTAACATCATCAGCATAATTTTCTCCTTCACCACCATCCTCATTCTTGCCCAACAAATCTATCACTATTCTAGGTGGGAATGCTCCAATATGAATGGTCTTGAAAAGGGAGTACTATTCTAACATTTGGGCCTGCATATCTTTGCTTGGGTTTAGATACCTATCAACTTTCTTTGGTTGTTCTTTTTAACTTGCTACACTTTCATTTTTCTTACATATCAATTCAAAGTCTCATCCAATTCATCATTTTGCCTTTTGTTTTCCTCAAATAAAGTGGCAACAAGTGTCATAAAGTAGATGAGCATCACCACAATTTTGAGTGGAAGATCGACCAAGAGAGTTTACATAATTGTCGCCTTCCAGTCCAAACCCACACAAGTGACCTCCCTTTGACAACCTATTTGCATCAATCTAAATTTTCATTTGTTCACCATAAGAAGGCTCACTTGGGGGCATCTTAGATGGTCAGTTAGCATTTTTCCAAGGAAAAACACATTTTGATAATGTCAAAAAACCACTAGAGCACTACAAGAACATATAGTCACAACACAAATGGTTTGTTTCCCATGAAAGCCCATATCATACTATTTAAGTCACACTATACCTCAATCAATTCTTCCATATAGCAATTGCAGTATATAATTAAAGTACTAATTCATAATTGTACAAGCAATTATATCAACATTTTGTGAAAATAATAAGGGTCTTGTTCAACAATCAGTTGTTTAATAGATAGCTCTAGTAGTGAGGTTGTTAGTGCTACTTCACATTGTGCATGGATGATCTTCTCATCACAATGGCAGCATAAAAACTCAATATTGTGATGAGTGTATGCTTTATTTAGTTTATCAATAGGAACCAAGTGACTATTTATTGTGAATATGTTTTTGCTTATGGTCTGTGTGCTTGGCGAATATAGACTTTGAAAATTATTTCTAAGAATCACATCATAGAATGGTCGATGAGCCCATAGAACTTGTATAATGCATTAGACCCCTCCTATTTCTGTGGATAATCCTTCTATGGTGTCATTGTGTCTCAAAACGCTATTATCAGCTATTTTACTTGTAAAGGATTATGTACTCTTTTCCATATGAATTTTGAAAATAGAGATTTTTTAAAAAAACAAATGGAACAGGCACAATCGATATAACCACATTATA